>JADDTR010000005.1:734098-1256928 GCA_015345905.1 Aotearoamyces nothofagi | reverse complement strand
TGGGTCCTTACGCTCCTGGGAATTGGGACCCTACGCTCCTGTAAATTGGGACCCTGCACTCCTACAAATTGGGTTCCTACACTCCTACAAATTGGGTCCTTATGCTCCTGGGAATTGGGACCCTACGCTCCTGGGAATTGGGTCCCTACGCTCCTACAAATTGGGTCCTTATGCTCCTGGGAACTGGGTCCCTACGCTCCTGTAAATTGGGTCCCTACGCTCCTGGGAATTGGGATGAATTGGGTGAATTGGGTGTACACCGCTTCCTAGGAATTGGGTGCGTACGCTCCTAGGAATTGAGTGCGTACGCTCCTAGGAATTGAGTGAATTGGGTGTACACCGCTTCCTAGGAATAGGAGCGTACGCTCTCCAGGAATTAGGTGCGCGCACGCTTCCTAGGAATAGGAGCATACGCTCTCCAGGAATTGGGTGCGCGCACGCTCTCCAGGAATTGGGTGCCTGTATACTCAGGCAACCCCATTCNCTTATGCTCCTGGGAACTGGGTCCCTACGCTCCTGTAAATTGGGTCCCTACGCTCCTGGGAATTGGGATGAATTGGGTGAATTGGGTGTACACCGCTTCCTAGGAATTGGGTGCGTACGCTCCTAGGAATTGAGTGCGTACGCTCCTAGGAATTGAGTGAATTGGGTGTACACGCTTCCTAGGAATAGGAGCGTACGCTTCCTAGGAATTGGGTGCATACGCTCCTAGGAATTGAGTGAATTGGGTGTGCACCGCTTCCTAGGAATTGGGTGTATACGCTCCTAGGAATTGGGTGCGCACGCTCTCCAGGAATTGGGTGCCTGTATACTCAGGCAACCCCATTCGGGAATTCGGTGCATGCACTCAGTGGTGTGCACGCGACCGAAGGAGAGCCAACCCCAAGAACTAAACACATGAATAACTCAACAACCATGGTAGGTACACTAATTCTGAGAGCGGCATTGAAACCGCACTATTGAGTATATTCAGGCCCCAAATTCTAGGGCCTGTAGGAGCACGTTGAAATTCTTAGGGTTATTGGTATTACGGCGTAATACCGATGGGTGCCCGCACGGACCACACCTTAAATCTCCCATAGTAAAAAATTGGTATTACGGCGTAATACCAGAGCACTAGTGTTAGGAATTGAGTGAATTGGGTGTACACCGCTTCCTAGGAATAGGAGCGTACGCTCTCCAGGAATTGGGTGCGTGCACGCTTCCTAGGAATAGGAGCGTACGCTCCTAGGAATTGAGTGAATTGGGTGTACACCGCTTCCTAGGAATTGGGTGCGTACGCTCTCAGGAATTCGGTGCCTGTATACTCAGGCAACCCCATTCAGGAATTCGGTGCGCACGCTCTGGTGGTGCACGCGACCGAAGAACAGGCAATTCCAGGAACTAAACACATGAATAACTCAACAACCACTACAGATACACCAATTCTGAGAGCGGCATTGAAACCGCACTATTGAGTATATTCAGGCCCTAAATTCTAGGGCCTGTAGGACCACGTTGAAATTCTTAGGGTTATTGGTATTACAGCGTAATACCGATGGGTGCCTGCACGGACCACACCTTAAATCTCCCATAGTAAAAAATTGGTATTACGGCGTAATACCAGAGCACTAGTGTTAGGAATTGAGTGAATTGGGTGTACACGCTTCCTAGGAATAGGAGCGTACGCTTCCTAGGAATTGGGTGCATACGCTCCTAGGAATTGAGTGAATTGGGTGTGCACCGCTTCCTAGGAATTGGGTGTATACGCTCCTAGGAATTGGGTGCGCACGCTCTCCAGGAATTGGGTGCCTGTATACTCAGGCAACCCCATTCGGGAATTCGGTGCGTGCACTCAGTGGTGTGCACGCGACCGAAGGACAGCCAACCCCAGGAACTAAAAACATAAATAACTCAACAACCATTGTAGATACACTAATTCTGAGAGCGGCATTGAAACCGCACGATTGAGTATATTCAGGCCCTAAATTCTAGGGCCTGTAGGACCGCGTTGAAATTCTTAGGGTTATTGGTATTATGGTGTAATACCGATGAGTGCCTGCACGGACCACATCTTAAATCTCCTATAGTAAAAAATTGGTATTACGGCGTAATACCAGAGCACTAGTGTTAGGATTTCTTGTTTTTTACTAAAAACCATCTTAAAATAGGTAGTACATTTGGGTTGCTAAAAGGCGGTTCGAAAGTATTTTATAAAGATTTAGTATAAAGTATAATTGAATCTATAAAGTATTATCTAACGAAACGGATATCCTATTATCTACTATATTCCAAGTCCAAGAAATTCCTATATTAGACAAAACTCGGCATAATTTGGTAAGAAGATATTACAGCGTCCAATTTGTTCAAGTAGTCTAGCTTATAACCAATAGCAAGATCGTCCTGGACCCATATCTGCTGGAGAATATTCTGCAGTCCATGCAAGCTGCTCAAACTCGAAATTTTCAGTGCTCTTTCAATATGCTCTAGAATTCTCATTCTCTGCCCATCTGTCCGAGCCTCGCATCCAACAATTAGCAGTGGAAAGGCCGGATTAAAGGTCTCTAGGTTGTCGAGAAGTATATAGGCCCTCTCAACCATAGTATCAATTTGAGGGGAGGTTCCTGAAAAGCTCCGCGATGCTCTTTTGAGGTAAATTAGAGCGGCTAGTTTGAAAAGCTCCATTGCAGCCACCCAGGCGGTGCTCAAGCCAGACATAGTATCAGATATACCTTCTGGTGCAAGCGGGACAATATTGGTTATCCTGCTTTCGAGGCAACGCAAGGAATTTTCGTATTCGTCGCTGTAGTATAGTGAGTCTGTTGGTGTCCGAATCATCTCGAACATCACATAGAAATGTCGAATGATTTCATGTGAGCTGTGCGATACACCTTTAACCTATCTTATATTAGATAAATGACAGCGCAGACATGAGTTTTCATATTCTTCAGCCTAACCTTTCGTGAGTGGCAAGTTCCCTGTTCTACAGGTGCGAGATTACTGATCCCCTCAATAGGCTCTACATGTATATGCCAGTGTCGGTGGCTAAACCGGCTCATGACCATATGATACTCTACCCAGTCTAGAAGTCTGGAAAATTCGCCTTGAAAATTCTGACTGTCAAGACCGGCGTTGTCGATTAAACGTCGAGCTTCACTCAAATGGCCTAGAAAGCAAATCTAGTTTAGCAATCTCTTTGAAGAATCAGGCCACCCCCTTCATGAAAAGGTAGCTCAAGAACTAATACAGAAGATCGGATATATCGTTCTAGGCTAAGCAAGTGGAACAAACAGACCACACGTCACTTACAGAACCACAAGGATAATGCGTTTGGCATTCCGAGCATCTTGAGCGCTGGTGAGTGTTTGTTCAAAAGAAGATATAGACCCATGCTTGAACATACCTCAAGGTGGCACAGTATCATACTAGCGGCAATATGTTGAACTACCGTGGGACTTTCTATACAGTGATTGCAAGATATGATCATTGTGCGGAGAGCGCGCGCTTTGAACCGGAAAACAGAGGCTTGAAGACCATGCCGGTGGAACGACGAAAGCGCCAACGCCGATTGTAACACAGCCATAGAAGACGGTGAACTATCTGAAAGAGCTAGACGCACCAAAAGACTCAAGAATTCGTTCTTGTCAGGTTCGAAGATAGCCAGTGTGGACGAAGCCGTACATATAACTGCAATTGTTAGCTTGGTAAAATTCTACCAGTAGTATTATATTTACAGTGATCAAGAAGTCCTCTATCCTCGTAACCTAGGTCGATTGGCAGCCATGATAGCGCCTTAGGCGGATCGAGTCTTTGAAAGGCAAATCCCTTATGACTACCAAGTCCTATCGCTGGAGTATTAGTTGGGTGGTAGGCAAAGTCCGTGAGTGAGCAAACCTTGGTTCATCTGCAGGTAGTCGTGGAGGTGAATATCCCATGATGTAGCATTTACAAAGCTCGTCTGTGAGAAACTCTTTGTAGTCTCAACTACATCCTGAATAGAGCAGGTCAAGCTCCGCTTCGTGTTGATACCCTTGGGCCACGACAGCCGCAGCCCGTACTGACATCGTCTATTAGACTTTGCGCACCTTGAACAACGTGGGCGTACGCTGTTGCAAACTGCTCTGGAGTCTGTAGTACTTGAGTAATTGGCCCCCTAGATACACTTCAATCAGACAGGAACAGTACCTCTGCAAGCCCAGCACTGATTCGCATGCATTATTGACCCGTTAGTATTTTCTCCAATATCATGACTGTGTAAGTTGAGAATTGTTAACCAATTTTAATACAGGATGGCTTTTTAAAAGCCCAAAAAGTTGCCATATTTCTCATTTGGCGCGCGGAGAGATGACAAATACGCTGCACGGGTAGAGAGGGGTAATAGTAGGTCTTAGTCATTGAACTAAGAGCCCTATCAGGTCCCACTTCCCGCATTTCTGATTATCAATTCTCGCTTGTCTTCCGCTTTTAGAAAAATGGTAACTTTTCTGTGTCTTAGCATTTTAAAGTGGACCCGCGGTTTACGGAATCTATATACACACCATCTGACATTATAACCAAATAGAGCAGATTTGAAATCGAAAATCAAGCAAACGAGGCTCTAAGGATGGGTCCAAATCGATATAAAATACAGGCACTGTTGCTTCTCTTCTGGGTTTATCAACTCTCAGAACGATATCTTAATTCATCCTCCGATCAATCTCAGTTTTCTAAATCATTAAATTTCCATTTCCAATGTCTTCCTACGTGATTACTGGAGTCTCTCGTGGCATTGGTGTACGCTCTCATCCTGCTTAATGTACAAGAATTGTAGCTAATAGAAAACCCATTATCTAGTTCGAGTTCGTCCGCCAGCTCTCTGAAAACCCAGCCAATACCATCTTTGGCCTCGTCCGCAACAAAGCAGCCGTCGAGTCCAAGGTTGCCGCTGAAATAGGCCGGAAAAATATCCACATTATTCAGGCCGACACTACAGACCCCAAGGCATTGAAGGTAAGCTAATGAGTGGACAATCAAGCTGAGGTCGAAACTGAATCAGATTTTCTAGAAAGCAGCTGAACACGTTTCTGAGAAAACGAATGGCACCCTTGATTATATTATAGCCAATGCCGCGCTTCAAGCTAAGACTGCTTTGGTTGGCTTTGATACTCTGTAAGTTTCAGGCGGAGTGACAAACATCCCTGGTATAGTTGATTTGGGATTGATTCTTCAACAGGAGCAAGGATCCAAAAGCCCTGGAAGAAGATTTGATTGAACACTACCGAGTCAACACTGTCGGCCCCGTCCATCTATTCAACATTTTCATGCCCTTGATTCTAAAAGGTCGGGCCAAAAAAGTGATTGCCATTTCCACGGGTATGTCGGACCCTGAGATGACCCTCAAGGCCGATATATTCCAAGCCACGTCATATGCAATGAGCAAGGCAGCTCTTAACATGGCCGTGGCAAAATTCAGCGCTTTATACCGTGAGAAAGGCGTCCTGATCATGGCTATTTGCCCTGGTGCTGTAGACACCGGCAGTCTTCAGATTGGTGTGTAGTCGTCTTGACAACTGGAAGAGTATGCTTTGTGCTGACGTTTTGATAGAAACCGAGGAGGATGGAAAGTTAGCTATGGCTATGTTTGGGAAGTTCAAACAATATTCCCCCACCTTTCAAGGACCCGCGAAGCCAGAAGACAGTGTCAAATCGGTCTTGGCTCTCGTGAATAAGGCTACTGTTGACGGTGGTTATGCAGGCATCTTTATCTCTCATACGGAAGGAAAGCCGTACCTTTGAGACTGTGTACTAGGAAGCGTTAAAGAAAACCAAATACCTCGCTTCACTTAACACCCCCCGTAAAAGTAGATAGCTACTATTATCCATTTGGCGAAGTACAGATGCTGCAAAACGATGATCGCTTTAAAAGTTCCGTTTAATTGACGTCTAGCGGTAACCTCAGATATTGCCGTCATGGAGGAAGATAGGCGTGCGCCTTGGGGATAGGGATGAAACCCAAGTACGCTCATCTCAACGAAAAGAAGGTCACCAAGAGCAAATCGACGCCATAGAGGGGATCAAGCCAAGGTTTGTCATTTTCTGGAGTAATAATAATGGCTGATGTATCGTGATTCGTGGCAAGGGGTCTGAGCCTAAGCGTGCACTGCCCTACTGCCCATAGCCTCATCGACAAAGTCATCTCCCTATATTATCTTAACAACAAAAACATTCTTTTCAAGGAGCTTCCATGAAAAAACCCTTTACTTATCGTACGATTTGGACGCTTCATGTCAGGCGTCGTTGAGGATAAATCCAGTCTGGCTTTAAGCTCTGCCAGTACTGTTTTATTGTTTGAGACATGCATCCAGTGCTTCGACATTGCCATGGTCTGAAGGAACTCTGGTGACGACTATAAGCACATATGTACAAGAGTGAGTCATAGAGTCTCCTGTCTCGTTGAATCATACTTATCTCCAAAGATTTGTATTCTGATAATCGACAATTGTCTCTTCATTTCATTATCATATTTACAAGCATCGTATAAACGCCATTACTCGCTGAAGTCCTTGATTATAGTCCTAACGCCAACCGTCATATAGACATTTCTTTGTATCATATACCGGGTAATCTAGATCTTGTAGACAATATCACCACCCGTATACCTGTACTCATTAGCTTCATGGTCGATAAGAGAAAATCAAGGGTTACCCACATAACAGCGTTTGCCTCATCTAATTTCTCCAATGCCTTCATCGCTTCTGCCTTCCCAAACCTCGGCGCACCATTTACTATCATTGCCTCATTAACCTTGGCAACGACAGCATCTACCTCAGCACTATCGTCCTCAAATAGCTGACTACCCATTAGTCTTCCAAGTGCAGATCTGAATTCCGTCAGACGGGCAGGTGTAATGTCGGATGGTTCGATGGCGAGTGCAGCAGTTTCATTTGCCAAGTCGTTGTCGCCTTCTGAGCCTTCGTCTTGGGTTTGAGACTGTGTGTGCAGAGCCTGGGATGCTGGGATTGACGACGGAAGCGAAGTCTGAGATTGAGATGTAGTGGCAGTCGTCCTTGTTCTCTGCGTAGTTCGTGGTGAGGCGGTATAAACATCGTCATCCGAATCGTCTGCATATCCAGCACCATGTGTTGCACCATTTCGTCCTGCCAGCGCTCTTGTTCTCGCTGTACCTCTCGCTGACGATGGTGCAGGTGCATCGTCATCCGAGTCACTAGATTCGTTGCCACTTGACTCATCCTCAAGTGGCCTCGTAGTCCTCCGCCTCTTGCTCCTCGTCTTTTCATCCTCAACAACCTCCTTAAATAGGGCAAATCGAAGGATGGACTCCGCTGCAAGAGCGTCACGTTCTTCAACTCTGTTACTCAATCTAGCCTTGGCATGCGCTGTCGCAAGACGGATTATCGTCTCCAATGTTCGTACGGTCATCGGGCTTGTCTTCCGCTGATTTCCCTCCATGTCATCATTTCGGAGAGCAACATAGATTTCGCCAATTCGCTCGGATGCCTCCTGGGTCAACACCGGCTTTATACGCGACTTTGCGTACTGGATGTACTTCTTCATGAAAGGAATACTTAGCACTTCGATCTTTTTGTTGGCTCCACGACCCGAAGTGATGGTCATTCCAGCATGTAGCATGACATTATACTTCTCATATACATCCGTAGGCCGGTTCGCATCTGCTTCTTCCTCAGCCCCAACACCAAGAGTCTGCTGTGACTGTTCGCGCACAGGTGCACCTTCCTCAGTCCCTGCTTGGCGGTAACGATGCATTCTTAGAACGTGTTCGGAAATTTGACGATCACGGAAGTCATCAATATCATCAGTAACAATGAAAAGCAAGTCGAAACGTGAGAGGAGAGAATCAGGGAGAGCGATGTTCTTGTGTGGGTCTTTGTGAGTATCATATTGACCAAAGATTGGGTTAGCCGCCGCGATGACAGAACAGCGCGCATTCAAGGATGTGTGGATACCAGCTTTGGCGATGGTGACAGTCTGCTGTTCCATTACTTCGTGAATGGCAACTCGGTCGATATCAGACATTTTGTCGAACTCATCAATACAGACGACACCACGATCAGCGAGAACCATAGCACCGGCTTCCAGTCTTCGTTCTCCAGTCTCTTTGTCAGACGTAACTGCAGCTGTAAGACCAACACCTGAAGATCCACGACCGGTGGTGGCAATGGCGAGAGGTGCTGTATTAAGAACAAATCGAAGCAACTGGGACTTGGCCGTCGAGGGATCACCAACCATGAGAATGTTAATATCACCTCTCAAATGTGTTCCATTCTCTAGGTTTTTTTCCTGTCCACCTAGCAACATCAGAAGAATAGCCTTTTTGATGTGATCGTGGCCGTAGATGCTCGGCGCAAGTGATTGTGAAAGAAGTTCAAAAACGTTCTTCTTCTTCGAGATCTTATTAATGTTGCGAATATCTGTGTCTGTGATAGTTGCTGTTGCAATGCCACCTCCGGACTTTGAAGACAGAAGTACCACGTTGTTTGCGAGAACCACCGTCTTGAATAGCGCACTGTTGTGATTCGCGTTTCGATTTCCGAGAGATTTGTAAATGCCAACAAGCTGAATTCGGTCTCCAGGCTTCACCTTATCGACCAAGTCGTCATCTAGAATGACATCTACACCTCTCGGTAACTGCCCGGCTGGCGCTCGTTCAGGCATTTCCTGTATTGAAATAGTCTGATGGTCGCGATAGGTGCAATAACCATACTCTGTAATGAGTGGATTGCCATCGTCGTCCTCCTGTGGGTATACACTCGATGTGCTTGCTCCACCAGCCGTCATCGTCTGGTCTTTGTACTCGCGGAAATGAAACATCTTCTTCTTCTCGTTGTAATGTACACTCTTCACTACCTTCGGTCGGACTAGTGAGCATTTTGTGACAATACCCTCCAGTGAGACCATGCGATTGAGATGTGCCGATGACAACGTTCGAGGGTTGCACGCATACTGTCCAAAGCTGCCTGCAAAGGCGCAGTAGTACATAGTATCCTCATTTGTTTGCTTAGGCGTTGCACCAGGAATAGCGGCCACAATATTCTTGAGCGCTTGGTCGAATGCTTGCGCATAGTCGAAGGGGTGAAGTAAGAGGCCTTCCGCAAGTTCGCTATTGTGCGTTCGAATCTCATCAATACTGACTATAAGGCGACGTTGGTACTTTTGAAGCATCAAGATAATGTCTGAACGGTAGCTGCGCGCCTGATTATCATCTGGGGAGGGTTAGAATAAGACCCAAGTTTACATTTAGAGGGCATACTTGGATCGAGAAACTCTTCCGCAGCCCGGATACGATCTCGCACCGCTTCATCTCGAAGTTGTAGTCCATCCATGATTGATTGATTGTGGGGGAATTGAGTGAATTGGTTAGAAAAGACAGTGCGAAGAAGTTGTGAATCGGGAAGTTGGGTTACAAAGGGCGGCGCGTACTTTTAGAACGCGAAAAGCGCGTTTTCGCATCGCGCATCTATTGGCAGCCGTAGTAAAGTGCTTGCAGATTAAGCCGCTGTACAACGTACTTCGTATTGCGTAGTACCAATCCCTCAGTAAGCCCCGTAAGATATCTGGGCCTGAAGTCAATTAAGTATATCATTCCATGTACAAGAAGTTTCGATTGTCTGTTTAACTTCTCTCCAAGATTGACTATATTAGCCGGGTCGGATCCACCTGGCTATTTATTGTGTCTGATAGTGGAGTCGCGAAGGGAATAGGAGGCCTCTGCTGACCGCACGTGATTCAGGGATCGCCGGAGCACCCCAAAACTTATCCTATGGTTGTAACATCTAATAGAAAAGCCAAAAGGTGCTAATAATCCCATCCATTAGCCCCGAAAAAACGTAGGAGTTCAAAGCCCAGGCTTTTCTTTTCATATAGTTGAGGTGATATTATAATATATTCACTTCATCAAAAATTCATGCCAACGGTAGTTTACTTAATAATCTAATGTGGAAAAATGACTTATTTAATTATATAAAGACGTCCTTTTAAGAATATAGAGAAGTAAAAAGGTATTGATATTTATAACAAAGTCGTTAAAGCATACTACATCATAACCTTAAGATACTTAAAACTTTCATATCAACTGTCAAATATAAAGCCTGACGGAATTTGTATAACAGTATTCCATCCGCTATAACCCTTCAAGTAATGGATACTTTGATGTATTACGCTAGAAACCTAATCAGTTACTCCGCAACCTTTGTTTCTTGCGGGTAAATATCATAAAAATGTTTCACTGACCGGTCTGCCGCTATAGGGAGGACCCCCCGCGGGATGAAAGCCCCTAGGCCATCACTGCTGCCTACAAACCCGTTGTAGGATCCTACCATTTGTACCACGCACCAGGTTAACCCAGCTTTAGGATGGGCTTTTGCCTCAATGTTGAAGAGGACACTTTCTGACCTTAAACTGAAACACGATAGGGTGTCGAGAGGAATTTGCGGCACCGTATACCAAGCCACTTGCTCAGGAACTATGTCGGCATCATCGTACTGATGCATATCTCCGTCGATGTTGCGGGAAATGGAATTAAGTAAACCCAAGATACAATACAAGATAGTACTGGATCCTCAATCGAGAGCACCAAAATCATAGGATTCTTTGCCACTGGATGTAGAATGGAATTGTGGCACCCGAAATCATTATAACGTGTCCTGCTCTTTCTATCGTCCACGCATTCCACCTAGTAGGGAATCCACTGTCCATATTTCTCCCTTGCCGTAACTTGGATCAGTAATGTCGGCACCCATCATATGCAAGAGCACACGCTCTACGCCCCTCCTGGCATCCCAGCTGAGTGACTCGATAATCCGCATTAAGTTGTTGATATACTGAACTCTGTTTGGATTGTCCAGCAATTCTTGACCGCCTGGAAGCAGCACTTCTTTTAGATGGCCGACTGATTGTGACCATTCATGCTCCATCAATTGCAAATGCGAGTCCAATATCGCCAAATCATTTGTGTTCGTCAAAATTAAGGAATCATCATCTGCGGAAAGAATCGTGATGGCAGAGGCGTCGATCGACTCTTTAAGAATGACTGAGAAATATAGGAGACAAATCAGACAACTCTTTTCTTCTTCATCAGGTGATCCCAGCAGTGTGGCATCCTCGGTTAACGAGTGAATGGATAGCTGAAGGAGACATATAGCTTTCCCAATAGTAGGGAACCGTAGGAGGCTTCCAGAGGAAAACCTGGACGCTCCTGGGGCTAGAGTTCTGAGATCCTGAACGAAAGACAGGTACCAAAGGCTCTTGAGTTTACGACCCAGTGTGTCGAACCCGGCCGAAGGTATGGATGAAGAAGCCGAAATTCCATGAACTTGATTAGAGGTATAGAACCAACTTGGCTTGGTCATCAAGGAGATCCTTTATTTTGTTAGCTTCTAGTAATATAATTGGTCGAATAAAACTTACAAGTTGACAATCAGCTTTAAACGCCAGTTATCCCCAAAACTATCAGGCCCTCCTCTCTTCTTTACCATATCTTCCAATCCTTGCCGATGCACTTTCCATACCTCTTCAGTTCCCCAGTACCTCTCATACGTGAGTAGCCTACAAACAGCAAAGAAGGTGTTATCATTGAGTGACGTTGTAGGATCACTCAGCCATTCGTTCACTAGGCGTATTGCCTGTATCTTGTGCATAAGAGCCTGCATTGAATGTGTCTCCCCTTTGAGATGGGCTAAATGCGATGCAGCGTGTGCTAGTATAGCGTGAAAGGATGCTGGATTAGACATATCCGCTGGCATCCAGACATCGCGCATTGGGTTGAATGGTTTGTCTACGGATGTTTTATCGAACATCATTGTGGCAAACGATCTTATCCCTGTCATGTAATTAGATTTATATCATCCAACTACATGACCAAGAATACTTACAGTGATGGAGCAGGGCATGATCCTGTACAGACAAAGTAACCGGGCACACATCAAATGGATCCATATGGGCAGCGGCGACAGCGTTCTGTAAACCTGCAGATGCGTGACCAGGCAACCCAGCGCGGGTACGACGTCTTCGAGGTCCTGAGTTAGACCATCTGGAGACAACTAGTTCTCCCCCATCCTCATCCTCATTCTCATTGTCATTTTCATTCTCGATTTCAAACAGTTCACGGTCCTCAGTTGACGCCTCTAGGCCATGATCCGAGGCTGAGAAATGCTTGTGGGAGGCACCATGCTGTGCGAGCCTGCCAGTAGAGGTATGCTTCCCAGATGTGTCGCGTTTCCTCTGCTTCCAGGATTCGCGCATGACATGACTTCGAACAGTGTGAAGATCTCCGGAAGCTACGAATCTAAAACGTGCAGGAGCACCCTTGGCCGCCTTCGACGAGGTGTTCACAGCGCCACCACTAGAAGTGTTTATAGTAGACAGCTGAGAAGTCGCCATACTGTTTAGAAGCCTTCCGGTGGTCTACTTATAATAGAATGCGTGGTCTGCTCCAAGAACATCGTTCAACGATCAACGATCAACGATCAACGACAAGAAAGCGTACATACAGCGATGGCTGATGGACCCCTCTTTCAACGCTTGGGTGTGGTGTGGCAGCAATCCAATAGCCGAGATCACGGGACAGAGTCTATCTATCTGTCAGTGACTGAGGTCGCCTTGGCTGCCTTGGCTCTGCTCTTCCTTGTTTTGTCCCTTTTACCAGGCCACCAATAATGGCAAAGCCCGAGATCCTTCAGGATCTTAGCCACTACCTGTTCCCCTCGCCGGGATTATTCACCGTCTCGGTAGCCTTATCACAACGTCTCTTTAAGGCGGGTCTAGGTACACAAGACTGAAGACCCCGATGGCTGCGGTGTACCTGTGGTAGGGTTAGCTACTTGTTCTCGAGTCGACGGGGCTTGCGGCAGGGCTCCGGATTAAATACTTGGAGGTTGTGGCGATGCACGCTTGTCGATTGGCCCCACTTGAGCTTGGGGCTAGCAGCCCCGGCACCAGCAAAGGTCACGTGTCACGCTTTCAGACAATCGCAGTTGGCCAAGGCTAGGCTCCAGCTTTAAGCTCGGCTACAGTTATATCGGACCCTTTCCCAACAAACTTGCAGGATGCTGCCCCCTTCTCGACGCATCATCACAGCAAAGTCTAATCTATGCAGCAGAGTTCTATACCATCCCATATACGCCACCTTCTTTCCAGCCCATTAAATTTTCATGCCCATGAATCCACATCTTGCTTCGAACTCTTCCAACCGCACATCCACCACTACGCCGTTCCAAGTCTCTTGCCCATGCTCATCCTTCCCGAGAACCGGCATTCCAACTTGTTCGATGGCGAAACTAGCTGCTATGGAGCCCCAGCGTGCTGCCTCCTCCAGTGACTTCCCACGTGCTAATGCAATTGCTAGACCACCAAGGAAGCCATTACCACCTCCCGTCGGATCAATAACTGCTGTCGAATCCTGGTGGTAAGCCGGCATCCAGAGAGAGAGACCCCAGTCGGGTGACGGTACTTCATCATCCGATGAAGAAGATTCATCATCAGAATTGTCCGATTCTTGAGACGAAGAGATGCCGGCGAAGAGTGCCATAAAATCTGTGTCTGCTGTCAATCCTAGTCCTCCACCACGAATCTTCTTCTCTTTAGGCTTTTGTGCTGTAGAGTCGTCAATCTTCCTCTTGTTTTTATTCTTGCTCTTGGCCTCTCGGACAAAAGCGGTTCGACCTCCATTCTGTCCAATATAGCATCCATTCTTGCTTGCTCTGACCACGATGGCAATTGAGGACAATGGCATGCTCGCAAGTAGTTGCTCTGTTGCATCTTCTACGAAATCTTGATCTACCTCTCCATTCTCTAACTGAGCTGAGCAGCCCATAAGCATACCCAACTCATCGTGATTCGGGGAGCAGATATCAACGTATCCAAGCGCTGCCGTTATATTCAGGAGTTCTGAAGGGATGCAAAGATTGGGTACGGGCTCCCAAATGAATATTGGCTTCGGTAGTGGTGGACTGTGATTGCTTCTTGAAAGTTGCCTTCTGAGAGAGTGTATAGATGTGACGAGCTCGATGCATCGCGTTGGAGAGCAGATTAGGTGAAATGATTTAGCTTCTATTAGTGGAGGGCATTCTAGGAGAGTTTTGTAATCGAGCCTGAGTTTTGGAGTGGAATATTTAAAGGCCCTTTGCTGGGTTGCATCATAACCATTCCAGCCGCGTGTGGTCAACCGAGTATTCGATGAGCGAATGAATGATGATGATTGCCAGGATTTTATGTAGGATTCAACTGCTGGTGGAAAGTCGGTCCCCTTATCAACAATCCAACCGACTGTTTTTGACAATGGCGGCTGAGAGAATAAGCGTGCACCCAGAGCAGCGTATGGTCCTGCACCACCCACGATATCAAAAACAGGAGGTTTGGGTGGAAGATAATGAATCTCGTCTGTGAGAAGTTAGAACAACTCTGGTAGCAACGGCAAAGCACTCGACAAACGCCCCAAGTGAGGGATAAAATGAATCTGCAGTTAGAAGCCACAGGGCGAATGGAAATTGACTGCCTGTGCAGCGACAAATGATAGCAAGACGGAGTAAGCTAGTAACGATCAAGTAGAGGCTGTCAAGAGGTCCGTGGATCCCTCATAAGGGAATTCTATGATTTTTATGAAATGTGCAAACGATGAGCCTACGCTGACACTCCGAAAAAGAGACAGAGGACCAGACTGGAGCATTTCCCAAAATAGATTATCACGTGCAATAATACCCTTCAAAAACCACATCGTTCTGCACTGCAGCATGGGTGAAGTGAAAATGCAATGAAGCATGCCGAATCACAGTGATATATGATATCAAATATGACTATATGCTCAAGTGCTCCATCACTCTGGGGTATTTCTGAGACTCTTAAAACCTTGAAGCTGTAAGGCTTGAAATGCGGTCGTCCGTTTTGATGTTCACTGAAGCGGCCGCAGGGATGGTGAGATTGGCAACAGTGACATGAATGAAGTATTCGTATACATTCGTGTACGTACCAATGATAAACATCCCCAGTGTGCAGAAATGTATCTCCTGGCTAGGAGAGACACCATCCTCATCCTCCATATCCGAATGTATCGTATCGTTCGTCTATCGATTGTCAGTTTGGAAATGGCAGCGGCGAGGTAAGGCTGCGACAAAGTTTATTATCGGAGGGACAAGGCGGAGATTAACGTTGTCGCCTAAGGCTTCGATTTCCACAATTACTATCGTCGGTGCCTGTCGCAAGCTCTCAGGAGCTTCTAGGTAGCAACGATAGATCTTATTTCAAGCTTTGCACTCGCTATCTTCCTAATCCCTCATTTCAAAATCCTACCTACTTGCGAACTTGTAGTTCTCTTTTGCATCCCCAAGATCTACTCACTCCTTAATTCAGCCGAACACCTGCAAGGAGCTGTTTGCATTCCGCCGCCATACGACGCTGAATCCAAAATGGCTACTAATAACATGCACAACCTCACCACACTGATAAAACGGTACTATTTCTCTCTTTTGCCCTTATTATTCTACCTGTATCAGCAATCATGTCTTCATCGGACCATATGGACAAGAAGATGGCTAGCTCTATGATCAACCGAACAAATCTGACGACTCTTGTGTACAGGCTAGAAGCTGCCACGTCCCGCCTCGAGGACATGGCAACCTCCTCAATAGAGCTACCGAAAACGAATGGCACTACATCTGAAGCTGCTACAAATCCTGCAGTAGCTGCTGCTCCTCCTGCCCCTCCTGCACCCCACCCACCAGCTGCACCGCCCAAGGTAGTGGTGGAAACTCTTCCAGAGTCAATCGAGGACTTCGATGAATTTTTAGGAAAGTCTGTCAAGAATTATGTCAATCTAAGTGGTGATATTGGAGGTCCTGTCGCTGAGCAGGTATATGCATTCGTCCTAAGGCTTGTGTAGGAGCTTACTAGTTGAATAGGCATCAAAAGTTCTCAAAGCGTTTACCAGTCAACGGAAGTTCCTCCTCATAACAACCAAATCAAAGAAGCCCGATATGGCAGGACTAGATTATATGGAGCTTTTAAAGCCCTTGCAGGAAGAATTAGCGACGGTAAACGACATTCGAGATGCTAATCGGGCATCACCCTTCTTCAACCAGCTCAGTGCAGTGTCGGAAAGTATATCAGTCCTTGGTTGGGTTACGGTGGATACGAAGCCATGGAAACATGTTGAGGAGTCCCTTGGGTCTGCGCAGTATTATGGCAACCGGGTTTTGAAAGAGAATAAAGAAAAGTAAATCCGACTAGTGTGCTGGAAAATAACAGTCTACTAATTCGCAATACAGAGATCCAAAGCAGGTCAAATGGATACAGGCATACTATCAGATCTTCAAAGACTTGACTGAATACGTCAAAGATGTCTTCCCGCAAGGTATTCCTTGGAATCCAAAGGGTGTAAGCCCATCCGAAGCGTCAAAAGCTGTGGACAAAGTACAAGCCACACTAGCACCACCAGCAGCCGCCGGTGGCCCTCCTCCACCCCCTCCGCCGCCCCCAGGACCTCCACCACGATTTGACATTCCTGACCAAGCTCCAGCAGCACCTACGGCTGGCGGTCTTGGAGCGGTCTTCTCCGAACTAAACAAGGGCGAGGCTGTGACAAAGGGGCTCAAGAAGGTCAATCCTAATGAGATGACCCACAAGAACCCATCATTACGTGCTGGGGCTACAGTACCTACTCGGAGTGGCAGCCAATCAAGCGAACTGTCAGTTAATCGAGGAAAGCACCCTGCTCCAGGCAAGAAACCAAAGCCTGAGAGTATGCGGACCAAAAAACCGCCCCGCATGGAGCTAGATGGCAACAAATGGATTATCGTGAGTCGTCTATTGTAAAATAACAATTGGATTGTTCTGAAAATATTAGGAAAACTACGACGGCGAATCACAGCCTGTTAAAATCGAAGCATCCATTTCGCAGTCAATTCTCATTAGCCGATGCAACAAGACTACAATTATAATCAATGGGAAGGCGAATGCAATCTCCATCGACAACTCGTCTCGCCTATCACTTATCATTGATTCACTGGTTTCGTCTGTGGACGTTATCAAATCCTCCAACTTTGCTCTGCAGGTCTTGGGCTCGCTGCCAACAATATTGATGGACCAAGTTGACGGTGCACAAGTCTACCTTGGTAAGGACAGCATGAACACTGAGGTCTTCACAAGCAAAACTACAAGCATTAATCTGAACATCATTGATGGCGAGGGCGAGGACGATGACGACTATAAAGAACTCGCTCTACCCGAGCAGATTCGGACTTATATTGGGAAGGACGGTAAAATTGCTAGTGGGATTGTGGAGCATGCTGGTTGAGTGGCTTTTAAAATGCATAGAGCGAGCGTGTACATTGTAAAATTTTAGAGTGTATGATGGTAGCATATTCATCCGTATTTTAGGTGAAGAATTTTGTCCACGGACTTCTTGGCCCATTGTCTTAGACAGTAATGAATTTAATTCAACTTGATTGCTATACCCTGTGTGAACTCCTCGCTTTTATACACAGGTGTACTACGATGTACTACCTTCCATCCTATGATCCTCCCTTAACTTGTTTCTCATGCTCAATGATCTGCTTGCTCCAGCTTTACAGTTGTCAGCTTCTTGTGTACCTCCTGAGTTCATTGTGAATACATACTATCGACTTGGGAAGAATCGCCCCTCCTCCGGAAATTTCGTCCGGACTTCTCGCTCTGCGCTGACACTCCACATGAAAGCTGTGATGCCAATCACGACGGCTCCCATAACTGCAGTGTTCGCTTTCCAGTTTGCGGGTTGTGAGTACCAGCCACCTGCTGGAGACCAGACGTGCTTTGGGTATCTATAATCTTGTCAGTGATTTGGGAGAGGTTCTTGGCTCGGGAATGGAAGGCAATTGACTTACGGGACCTTGCCGCTGCCACCCTGTGAGCTGTTAGAATACATCGGAGAATTAGGTTATACCGTTCAGACTCACCATCTTGATTGACTAACTGTAATTGCGTGGTGTATCGTAGAGCTGTTACTTCCATCCGCTTGAAGTTGCTCCGGGTTCGAGCGGGAAGTTACGTAATCTATATTATTCGTGTATGATTGGGTCGAATCTCCGATCCTTTGTTAGCTCCGTATATGTACTACTCACGCGAGAGGATGCTCGAAATTTATCCAGGAGAACAAAACTACAGCAATCCTACTCCCAGAACGTCAATTCAGTCGCGGGACTGTCGCCAAGGCCGGGAGAGTATAGGTGGCTATTATACCGATGAAGAGATTACGTTTGGATAGATTGGCAGGGCAGCTGCTCTCGAAACCAAAGCCATGCTGTTTGCGGCAGCAACAGCTTTTAAGAAGCATTGCAAGCACGCGGACACAGTCAACGGCTACAGCAAGAGATGTTATATTTGAGGATGGCAATCCATTTCTCGAAGAAGCAGTACAGGATGCAAATTATCTCCCATCACCACCTCCCGAAGCAGCTCGTTCTTCAGCAAAGCTTGCAGCTCTTCACGCCCGACTCTCCTTACCCAAAAAGCTACCTCTGGAGACATTAGCACGCACCCTTGTCGATACCTCCGCTGACAGTTCACCGAACTTCAACAATGCTTCACTTGCCCAAATAGGGTCCACCTTAATTTCCTACCACGTCTCAGAATGGATTCTCTGTACCTACCCGCGACTCCCCATGACGGTCCTCTTTTCCGCTATGTCGGCATATATTGGCCCAGCGACACTTAAAAAGATTGCTTCGGAATGGGGTGTCGAAACAGCGGCTGCACCTGGCAGTGAAGTTGATCCAGGCCTCCTCCAATTCTCAAAAGTGAAGCCGGGTACTGCCCCCGCAGTGGGAGCTTCCGTGAGGCCCGATCCGCCACAATATACGTACCGAAGAGGCATATCAAGTAGGATTGTCTACGATGATGAGTTTGGTGATTTAGTTAAGAGCAACAAGCTCGATGACCCCAAGCCAACAGAAAATGCATATGCAAGCTTCGTGAGAGCGGTTGTTGGCTCAATATATGTGCACGCCGGCCGCAATACAGCAAAGTCTTTCATCAAAGCACATATTCTCTCACGACACCTGGAAATTTCAAAGCTGTTTGAGATAAGAAATGCGACACGAGATTTGGCTAGGCTTTGCGGGCGCGAGGATTTTGAATATCCAGTGGCAAGACTGTTGTCCGAGACTGGACGAATGAGTCGGCATCCCGTTTTCGTAGTGGGGATATACTCTGGAAAGGATAAGCTTGGTGAAGGCGCTGGAGCGAGTCTCCATGAGGGACGGACACGAGCTGCAATCGCGGCACTCAAGGCGTGGTATCTATATAGCCCAAACGCCGGGAAGAGCGGGCCTTTACCAAGTGATCTGGAGAGTGCAGATGGCAAGAAGGAGTGGAAGGGTGTGCATATTGATCTCGGGGAGATCATATAGATATCGAGAAGATGATATTTGCCAGCAGCACGTCGAGATTGATAGCTGCATGGCTTGTGTATTATTGGGCAGGAATGTTGGGGATGAGGATATTCCCTTGTATCATCAAGCATGCATGGACTAGCGGAGACCACTAGAGATCAGGTTGCACACTGCATTGACGGAGTTCTATTTGTGGATAAATGTACCATATTTGGCTCATGTAGATTCAATGGCAAACTCCCCGACTCGTAACAAATATTATTTACTTTTAGTACACTTCATGTTCTAAAATCAGCTCAATTAATCTATGAGCACAACCCTGCATCCAGACTAGAAGTCTATGCAGGTCCACAACCTATGTTAAAGAGCCAAAAACTCGTCTTCTTGCCTACGGATGTAGGTAATAGGGTAGTGGTGCAAAGGTATGGATATCCGTAGATGCCACCGAACGCCAGACGATGCCACAAATACGACCGAACGCACTATTAAGATCATTGAAGATCTAAAGAACCAGGAAAACAATAATCCCAAGCTTCCCTATGATGCATCGGCACTAATATCCTCCTTGGTATCAATCTTCTTTGCTGGTGCCTCTTCGGCTCCATCATCTTCGCGAGGGCGCTTCTTGCTGGATTCCTCATTATCAGCATCGCCATTCTTACTTTGGCTACTGCTTCAGGGTTAGTATAAATCAGGTACATAGTTAATAGGAGATCATACCTGTTTCTATCACCATCACGCTCTCTGTTTCTGTCATTAGGGCGAGGACCTCTATCATCGCGATCACGGTTTCCACGACCCCGGCCTCGTCCACCACGGTTGTCTCTCTTGTTGTCACGGAAGCCAGACTTTTGATCATCATCTCTTCGCTTCTTCCAGTCATCTGGATCTCGATCACCTCGGCTACGACGGTCTCGGTCACCTCTATGTCCACCACGACCACCCTTTCCACCGCGGCCGCCTGCTCTCCATGCCGGTTTAGTGGCATTAGGTACCATCTTACCATCTCTAATAAGCTGATTCTTCTCCGCCTCGTAATCGGCCTTAGACATGATCTTAAGCTCATCCTTTCCTTGCCACAAAGGCTTTGGATCTAGTGCAAGGAAGTCTTGAGCAGTTTTCTCATCGACAAACTCGACGAAGCATGATCCCTTGAAGAGCTTGTCATCGTGACGGCGTAGACGCACAACGTTAGTAGGACCAAAGGAAGTGAAGAAAGCCTCGATGTCAAATTGTGTCGTTGGCTTTTCCTCGCCGAAACCTTTGACGTAAATTGTTCGTGCATCTCTCTTCTCTACGAGTTCATTTTGTTCATAGGGGACCTTGCGCTTGACCTCCTCAAGGCCTTCTGGGCCAGTGACTTCGAGTGATACACTGTTTCTTAAGGCAGCAACAACGGCTTCGTACGGCTGGAATCGCTTCATACGGCCGAATGAATGGATCTTGCTGATCTTGACTGGGAGGTTGGTCGGACCACCGGTGAGCTCCCACATGAATTTATCGGTTGGTAGGTTAGAGTCATTGAAGTAGAATTCGACCTTTAAAAGTCAGTTGCCTGGGACTGCAAGTGCCAGTACTTGGACAACATCAGTAGCTTACTTGCTTGCGAATCTCTTCATGGCTGTCTGTGTCAGGCAAGGCTCTTGGATCAAACTTGCTGTTGTTCTGGTAGCGTTTCTCATTACGATGCCCATCTCTAGGCTTCTGGTCTCTTGGCACAGGTTTTCCATTGCTTTCTGTCTTCTTTTCTTCGGGCTCTAGTTCATTAGTTGCCTTGCCCTCTACTTCACTTGGAACATCTACTGGCGCGGGTAGGTTGCCTCCGGTCTCCTTCGCCGTCTCATCGTTAGATATAGTGGTAGCTGGGTCGGGCTGGATCGCGTCGACCTTGATGTCCGACATTGTGGTTTCGTTGATATGGTATGTTCAACACTTACGCTTAAGTGTGATTATGAGTGAGTGCTTTATTCAAAGTTAGTAGGTGACTAGTTGTTTAGAAGTTCGGTGTATTTTGTTTGCGACTCGATAAGATGGCGGGGTGAAGTGTGAGGAATGCTCTTACTGAATAATAAACGCAATGTGCAATATGTAAAAATTTACAATACTGTGCAGTATTCAATATAGATCTTCAATGTGCCAATTGAAGGTATTGAACTTATGAATATGCCTTCGTGAGAAGAATTGTGGTAAAGATGCAGAAATTCTTCTCAGAAAGTTTGTCGAGAGCTTTATTTTCGTTGCCTCGCTTCTTCGTCAACGAAAGGCTACCACACTAGTGTCCGCAATTTAGCTAGTCTACTTTGGGATTTTTGACATAGCTGTGCTCCCGTTCCGAGTGTCGTGCTTCTCGATTGAGTATGACATTGTCAGCCAGCAGTCACCATGAGAACAAAGAGATTTCATGGTCTGAAGCGCATAGTATGTCTCTCTCACTCTGAATGCTCTTACCGCATTAGGTGGTCAATTGCTAACCCCGAGCCTCTAGAAAATACGCCAGACTTGGAACAAATACAATCTTTACAACCTCTCGCGGCTAAAGAGGCCAAATATTGCCGTTCCAACATATTATCAGCAGAAGTGGACCGCGAAGGCTACGACTCGTGCCTATCATGGCGAGCAAATCCGCGAGAAGCAATGGCAACGGATGTTCACGTCAAGAATACGTTCCGTAATACCAATGGACCATAAGTATCTGGCAGCAGAGGATGGATCAGAGCAAGCAGCCGGCCGAGGTTCCGGCAAAGAGCTGAATGAGGATGAGAGAAATCGAAGAAAGCGGATCGAACCAGTACCATATATGCATATGACCTATGCTCCAACAGAACGAAGGCTAGATACTGCTATATTTCGTGCACTCTTCGCTAGTAGTGCAAGACAAGCAAGGCAGTTCGTCACGCATGGAGGTGTGAAGGTCAATGGCAAGAAGGTACGTTGTCGTAGAGTTTTCGATCGGTGGCGGGGCTGTTCTGACATTTGACTGTAGATGGTCTATCCTGGCTATCTCCTAAACCCAGGTGACATGTTCCAAGTCGACCCTGAACGCGTTTTATTTGCAACAGGTGCTCCAAAGGATGCTGGCGAGAGACGAGCTGGGCGATTGATTCGAGGAAAGACTGCCAAGCCCGAAACTTCCGCCGAAGCAAGTGAAGAGGGAGAAGATGGGTCTGTGGAACGGGAAGCTGAACAAGCAGCTGCTCCTACTCCTCCAGAGGCAACCGAAGCAGCCGAAGGCGCCGAGGAAGAGGTAGCAGCTGCTCGTGAAGTAAAACGTAAGGCCTACAAAGTCAGTCTTAAGGATCTTCTCGACAACGCAAAGGCTGTTCTCGCAGACAAGCGATCCGCTCCCTCCGCTAAGCGCAAGCAAGAATTGCGTACCTTCACCACCACCGTCCGTAAAGCTCTAGGTGAAGCTAACAAAACATCCATCGATTCAATCGACGATGAACTCAATTCTCTTATCGCCAAATTTTCAATCTCCGCCCCTTCTTCTACCCCCAATGCCTCAACACCAGAGCTATCCGCAAATAACACCGAATCGGCAGAACAGACTCACATAATATCTCGCGAAGACCGCCAAGCTCTTCGTGAAGCCATGCGTGAGGCTCGCGATAATCCTATTGACCCAAGAAAGCCTTATGCTACGCCCTGGCGCCCACGACCCTACATGTCGCCGTTCGCTTTTATTCCTCGTTACCTAGAGGTCAACCAGAACATCTGTTCAGCAGTATATCTCCGACATCCAGTAGCGCGGCCCGGCTTGGCAGAAGTGCCCACACCTTTCGCAGCCGAGACCTCGCAGCTGGCGTTCAACTGGTATTTGCGGAGAAGGTAAAGATATGGTGCATAGCTTGTAGATTACGATGCATAAGCATGTGTAGTATAAGGTGTTTAGCATTCCCCGGAAAGCGAGGTTGCCTTATTGGAGGCAAATGTACTTCTATATAGAAATTTAAGACGTTGATGATTTATTCCTAAGTTCATGAATATACGTCTCCTGAAATCTTCCTATGTGCTCGTGCTTTCGTCGTAGCCTCGTCAATGCGTTCTAGCCTCCATTCACAAGCATCTACATAGTCACAACTACGGCATTTATATGCTTCTTCCATAATGACGCCTTCAGGCTCTCGCTCGCCTTTCCACCACTTCATCTCGTGATCGAGGTACATCCGCAGCACGTCTTCCGACATTGGGAATATGTTGCTGCCTATGATCTCGCCATTCTGTCTGGAGCGGTATTCTGCCTTGAGGATATTTCCGACCGAGTGCCTCCCGTCGGGGAGAGCGCGCTGGAATTCAGCGATCATGAGCGACCAGAGCTGCGCAAGCGAGTTATGGGCGAGGAGCACAGTTGTAGAGTCCTGGCTTGATTGGGAGGATGTAGAGCCAGGGTCGGAAGCAGCGTCGTAGAAGACCTCGTCGTTGAGACTTCCGACCTGCGCGATGAAGGAGTTGGAAAATGGTGCGTTGGGGTCAAGCTGGTAACGGTCAACAAGCACACAGAAGTCGACGGTGTTGGTTGCTAGTTTGCTGAGTAGGTGATGGTAGATCATTAACTGCATCTTGGTCGGCCGGAAGGCTGCTCCTTTTGGGAGACTACGCACCGAGCGTGTTTTCACGTCGCATAGATAGATCTTTTGTGATAGTGAACGCCGCTTTGCGCCTTTCGAGTCGTCGGAGACCTTGAAAAATTCCTCTATAGTCGATTGGTCTGGTGGTGTGTCATCCTTGCATAAAGCTTCGTTCTGAAGCTCTTCTTCTAGTTCTGTATCTGGGCAGATGAAGGAAATCTCGTCGATCACGCCGTTTACAACTTGGCCATCTATCGTTCCCCATATTTCTAATTCTCGTGTCTGCCCAGTCTCTTGCAAGGTTCGTAGACCTTGAATGACATTCCATATTCGTAGTCCCCAGGCATCTTCCTTCGTCTCGATATCAATCTTGACGGTTGTGTATACTTGGTCCTCCAGCTTCTTATGAACTACGGAGCCTTGCCTCATAGCCGCAGTCTGCCTTGTCCTTCCATGTTTCGTCAAAGTATACCAGTACTGTAACTCACACCATGCTGGAGAAACAAGATCTGTCACGGAAAGGGCCTTTCTTGGTGCCAGACGAAATCGATCGAGTGGCGATCGAGTATCTGCTTCTCTCGAAGCCTTCGCCTCGGGAGGTACATCAAGCCCTACAGATTGTCGCAGCGCATTACTCACTAGGCGCTTTGGAGTCAGTCAGACCAGTCTTTAAAAAGGCACAAGTTGGAAGAAGTACTTACAGTCCGGGTAGCCTGGGTCGAGAGGGAGGATCGAAAGGCTATTCTTTGCGATATGCGTGGTCTCATCTTCAGTGATTGTCTTAGGAACATGAGATCTTCTTTCCCTACCAAGGATACGAGGCACATGTACATCCCGTGCCGAGTCATTGTATTCAATTTCGGTGGTGATAGGGTTGTCTTCCAAGGCAAGCTCAGTGGCGGAGAGTAGCTGACTTAAAATTTCCTCTTCTTCTGAAGAAAAGTCGGAGCCATAGTCGCTTTCATCCACTACTGCAAGTTCTATCGTCGATGCGAAGGCAGGGCTAGCCATGCCAGCAACTGCAACGATTCATTCCATGAGGTCGTGCTGGTATGGTGGTTCGCGTGTTCTGGCGTTATTATCGAATCGCGAGCCAGGACACGGAAGCACGTGACATACTTTATACACACCTCTTGATATTAGGAAGTGAGGTAGGTTCCAGGTATACAGTAAAACAGAAACTAGCACAATTAGAAGCAATTCAAGTAGGCTTAGGCAACGGAAAATCAACTCAAGCCATCTAGTAAAATGCCCCATCTCCACATTTGCAGCCGTGTCACTCTACGACATACAGCAGCTATATACTGAACAGCCAACGATACAATCATACAAACATACAAACACTATAAATATGATTAGAGCGGACTCTGTCTGTTAAGGATAGAGAGAAACCCGTTTTTGGAAGTCTGAATCCTACTGGACTTCTACTACTACCTAAGTTCATAACCAATACTAGAGCATTGAAGCTTGCGTCGATCTTCATCTAATGTTCTCTGAAATCCTCAAGGTCCCATGCAGAATACCTACTATTTACATTTATTTCAAGATGCAGAACAGAAAAGGCATGCCACTGTCGACTGGATGAGAATAGAAGAGAGTGAGGAGTGGGAAGATGGAAGAGGAAATAATTAAAAATGTACCGTTCCTACAGCGGGATCAAAACATTGTGGCTCTCCGTCTTCTTTGATGCTCGCAGCATGTACAGAACGAGCACCTCGCATATGTGGATAGTGGATATAGTACCATGGCGTCGCTACAAATCCATTATTGGTGACATCGACATCAACGATCGAGGTGCTGAAGAAGGCGTCTTCGTTATCGTCGTTGTCGTCGTCGTCTTCGCCGACAGCAAGGCCCGGGCATGCCAGCCGTGCCAGCCAATGTCTTTTGGCTGGTGAAGCCTTCCTTCGTCGCTTCTCGCTTCATCGACGTCATGCTTATAAACGCAATACAGCAGCAAGCATAAATAGACGACGGCGACGGCGATTGGACGGACAGCTGGACGGCGGCGCATTATTCAGCAACTGGGCATTGCTCAGCTCTTCGCTATTGGCTGCTGTACTCGGTAGGCGTTTCTTGCTGACATTTCGCGGCTGCTTAGGGTGGTAGCCGTAGGTGAATAGTAGGGTGCTTAGCAGGTGCATGGCATGTGAATGGCGGTGGAGTTTAACTTTCTTACGTGCTTACCTCCGCCGGCCGCGCATCAACCCTCACAAATCTCGACGTTTTCACTTTAGACTTTACCTGCCTTATCAAAGATCCCTGGTTTCAACGAAGGACACGGAACGGACAATTCAGGCATGGAATATGTCAGCAGCTATTGCAAATCTTCCTGTCAGATCCTGTCAGATCCTGTCAGATCCTGTTTGGACTAATTATATTGATCGGCCTCGTAACAACTCTCTGGAGTTGTGACTCAGCCCTATGATTAGTGGACACAGTGGAATCCTAAGGTATAGGCACGTTGAAACGTTAATTCCTACCTCTCTCAACAGATGGATTGGTCATATAGAAACCGCGGAGCTTAGATATCGCATTCGGCGGTAAGCAATACATGCCGTTCCTTATGTCCAGAGGGAGGAATACCAGAGTATGCACCTTTGGTGCTTGGTAGGCCACATTCTTTGCATATATATTCCCTCGCTCACCCCCCTCAACTTCCTCTCATCATTTTGCTCAACCTCTTCTCCTTCCTTCTTCCTGTCGCTTGTTACAGCTTGGCACAAGACTTCTTCCACTTCCGTGTCAAGTTCATTGGATTCCACCCAATCTGAAGCCTTCCCGGTTTCCTTTTTCTTGTCTACAACAACGCCCGTCTATCTCAAATAATACGTTATGTCGGATCTCATTCGAGAAGCACCTCTCGGCCAGTTTGTGAGATGGGCCACTGGCAACAGAGTCTTCAAATATCCCGAAGAGATGGACGGTTTCGAGCTTCCAGCCTCTTACAATACCGTGCTAAACAGCGAAAATTCAGCACCAAGATCACTGCAAACCCGAAGTCGGACTCCTACTCACAAAGCTTCTACTCCAAGCACTGTATCCAACAAATCAACAACCGACGTGGAGAAAGATGCAAATATCGAGGAGCCTAACCCATACGAACAAGACCTTCAGCTTGCGCGCACTCTTAGTCGACAAGAGACTTTACCATTCACCGAGGAGCGGCTTATAGTTGAGGAAAGAGATGCTATTGAGCGAACAGCGAGCAGGCCTATCTTCCCAGCAAAAACCGAAGACGGGAATGTCCTAGTTGATTGGTATACGACTGATGATCCCGCGAATCCTCAAAACTGGTCCTTTGGCAAGAAGGCTTGGGTTTCGGTCCTCATCTGTCTATATACCTTTGTCGTCTACTGCGCCTCCGCCATCTACACTCCTAGTGAACTAGGGGTAATGTCCAAATTCGGGGTGAATGCAGTCGATGCCTCTCTTCCTCTATCGCTATATGTGCTTGCTTATGGCGTTGGCCCTCTTATATTTGCCCCGATGAGTGAGATTCCAGTGGTTGGCCGATCACCAATCTACATGGTGACTTTCTTTCTTTTCTGGATCCTCTCGTTGCCAGCAGCTCTCGTCAACAACTTCGCTGGCCTACTCGTCTTACGATTCTTGCAAGGTTTCTTCGGATCTCCTTGTCTCGCAAATGGTGCTGCATCGATGGGTGACATGTTCTCCCTTTTATATCTTCCGTACGCAATGATAGCATGGGTGTCTGCTGCTTATTGTGGACCTGCCCTGGGCCCTCTCCTTGCTGGTTTTGCTGTTACCGCTGAAGGTTGGCGTTGGTCGCTCTGGGAGATCTTTTGGGCAGCCAGTCCCATTCTGATTCTCATGTTTGTTCTCCTCCCAGAGACCAGCACTCCCAACATTCTTCTTCGCCGTGCAAGTCGCCTTCGAAAATTGACAGGCGACAACCATCTAATGTCACAGTCTGAGATTGACCAGAAGAGCATGAACCCAACTGCCATTTTGGTTGACGCTATGATTAAGCCCCTTGAGATTACGATCAAAGATCCCGCCATTGCCTTCGTCAATCTCTATACAGCGATTATCTACGGAATTTACTACTCGTTCTTCGAAGTTTTTCCTCTGGTTTACCCTGTCTACTACGGCTTCTCCCTCGGAATGATTGGCGTTGTCTTCCTATGTGTCCTGGTGGCATGTCTCATCGGGGTCTCAATATACGTCGCATACCTCCACTTCTACATGATTCCTGACGTACTAAAGAATGGTCTCAGAGCACAAGAGCACCGACTCGTTCCCGCTCTCTTTGCTAGTTTTGGCCCAACTATCGGCCTCTTCATTTTCGCATGGACTGCACGTCCGAACATCACTTGGGTGGCACCGACGATTGGGATAACCGTATATGGAGCTACGGTGTTCATTGTGATGCAGTGTATTTTTACCTATGTCCCAATGTCCTACCCTCAGTATGCGGCGAGCTTGTTTGCTGCCAATGACTTCATTCGAAGTGCTTCGGCTTGTGCTAGTATCTTGTATGCGCACCCGCTCTTTGGGAATCTTGGTGTTGCACGGGGAACGAGCTTACTCGGAGGCTTGAGCACCTTGGGCATAATTGGTATCTTTGCGTTGTGGATCTTTGGTGCTAAGCTGCGCGCTCGGTCTAAGTTTGCTATGGCTTAGGCGTTTTTCCTGACTCGATTAGCCTAGGTTTTATGCTACTCTATGGAGTTGTTTGGCTGCTCACTACTGTGATGAGAAGTGGAGATACGCTCTCGTCATAAACTGATATGAGCATTATCGCTCAACTTCGGTCTGAGCAGTACTGGGCGTCTTGCGATGAATAATAGATGGAACTGTATTGCTAGAGCTTAATGAATAATAATGATATGACATGACGAGGACGTTTGGTTTGACATTGAACCAGAATAGAGAAAATGAATATATGAAATCGTATCTTTGGAAAAGAGTGCAGCGGTATCTATGTTCAAGTGATGGATGATGAATCGCACTTCTTACTATCCGAGCCCTTCTTTGTCTGTCTTTGTCTAACTCTGTGACACTAACATGGGTGAGCATTATATTATATGAGTTATTAAATGCAGGATACCTTCGATACTGATACAAGGTAATACCATACATAAATGGACTAATGAGAGGCTGCAGTACATGCATCACCGTTTGAGTGCACGGTGTTCCTCAGCCTTGCGCTAGCACGAACAAAATTGGCGCCCTGTCATTCCAGCCTCACCAATCATCCTAGAATTTACACTGCGTAACTCGACTGCGCTCACCATGAAGCGCAATGGCTATCATTGAACAATTCCTAACTGACATCTCTGCCTTCCTACGCGCTAGAGATGCCTCGAAACTTCAAGATTATCTACGCGTCGAGCCTCCACTTCCGGACCACTACACCAAGCTCAAGCAGGAGCTCCAATCATACCGCGACAGCAACGTCCTTGAAGACTACATTATAAAGCTCATCCCTGAGAACAATGGTGATGCAGGGGATGTGTGGCCAGGTTTTATCGCTTTCATGAAGGAGTACTTGGAGTTCTGGCGTGACGTTAATTTCGAAGACCTCCTCGAAACACATACGCAGTTGAGCTCGCTCGTCAATGCTTGCATTACCGCACTCTCGAACGCCACGCATGGCATCATTGTTCTCCCTACTACGATTCAGCTCTCAGCTGCGGTGGCAAAGCTTGCAATGACGCTTGACAAACGTCCAGACTTGACGAGACGATTGAAGATTACGAATGAGGGGGAGTCGCGAAAGACTTTAGTTGAGGGTACAGCGGAGTTGATACAAAGAGCATTTACTATGTGTTTGACGGAGCGTAGTACGAATCGAAATGGTGTTGGGAGAGATGGGAAACCGGAGGGGAAGAAGATTGGGATTTTCTCATTTGCAAACTTGGTCTTGAAATTGCTATTCCAGGTATGTATCCATACTCCTAGGGTTCTCATATGCTAACCTTCCAGTGCCGGAAAACTCGTCTTGCAAACCAACTATTTACAAACATCTCCCAGCATTCCCCACCATTGCTACTTTATTCTGCCAGCGAACGTGTTACGTACTTGTACTATCTCGGGCGCTTCTTCTTTTCAAATAACCACTTCTACCGCGCCCAGTTATGCCTCCAATCAGCTTACGACCAATGCCACGCAAAATGCATTAACCAACGACGTCTCATTCTTATATACCTCGTCTCTGCAAACCTGATCCTTGGGCGCTTCCCATCTCGCGCCTTTCTTTCCCGTCCCGAGGCCGCCGGCGTCCTCGAGAAATTCATCCCAATCGCCAAAGCCATTCAGAAAGGCAACCTAGCCGCATTCAAGAACGCACTCGGCCCCAAATCTGGCAACGAACGTTGGTTCTTTCGACGCGGTCTTCTCTTACCATTACTCTACCGCGCCGAGGTACTTGTCTGGCGCAGTCTAGCCCGCCGAGTCTTCCTCGTCACATACCAGTTCCCAACAGACCCTAACTCTCGAAAAGCTCCAACCCTCGATCTCCACGCTCTCGTTATCGGTGCACAGTTCTGCCAAAAAATCTTAGAAGGCTGGCATCGCGGTGTCGCAACGAATAACTTCGTCCCACCCTTGAAAGGGCGCCGAAAACTCGCTGCGCATAGAGGAGTCATCTATCGGAATCGACAACCAGACCTCCTGGAAGTCGAGGCGGTAGTGGCCAGTCTTGTCCAGCAAGGCCTGTTGCACGGATTTGTCAGTCATAACCTGAGCAGATTTGCCATTCTGGGCGCCAAGTTGCGAGGCGGACCGCTCAAGGCGGGGTTTCCGAAGCCCTGGGACGTGATTAGTGCCAGGCATGGAGCCAAGGCGGGAGAGGAGGTGCCGGGCTGGGTCAGGGAGGAGAGGAAGGGCGTGATGGGCGGGGTGGTGAATCTCAGCGGCATTGCGAGGCCGGTTGGAAGTGGTGGATGAGTAGGGTCATGTAGGGTACCTGTGGTAGATGATGTAGAGCTGTGGCGGATGATGTATAGTAGTGCATGATACCCGATATAATTAAAAAATTCTTGTCAGATCAAATAAACTTCAGTAATGGTCTTTTGCCCGTGACTTGTATTCTAGCGGCAATCTATCCTGTTTACGAAATCTATATTGGCTAACAGTAATCGGCCAAGGTGAATGAAGTGGATCAGATTTAGTAGCACTAAGGGACAAGTATTTTATATGGAAACAATGAGAAATTAATATCGATTATACGTGTGGAGAGAGGGTGATGGCCGGGATATGATGGGTGAGATTTCATATATGATATGAGATATAAGTTATACATATAATATGAATAGGGCTAGATTAGGTCTAGACTGACTATATATACCAAGCAGAAGATATGGATTCCTCTATTTACAGTGCTCGAGACAAATAAATCATAAATTCGTGATAAAGAATATAGTCATGCATACAGACAGGCAGACAGACAGGTAGGCAACATGGTATCTCTTCGAGTGTAGCCAAAAAAGCAAGAGCTAGATAAACACAGGGTCACCAGCGCTATAAGTGCAGGACTTGACATGCGAATGACGAGGTTTGTTAGAAATGGTTTAGGACTTGGTCATGTAGGAGTGTTGTATGATATCCAGGGAGAGCGGGTATATATTGGTGACAACAGCGGCTTAGACTGTATGGCGATGCGATAGGAAGTTAATCTAGATACCTGTGAGGTTGTATCGTAAGATAGAGGCATTATCATGCAGCGCATTGAAATATCCGATGTTGAGCTTCCCTAGTCGTAGGTCTATCGCAACGGGGTGTTTGGAGTTTAGAGAACTCTGATGTGGAGGGCAGCAAATCGGAGAAGCTTCATACATCAGCTGATAAACCGCAGAGTCGGAATGGAGGTGCTGGACGGCGCAGTTGTCAAATATGGCCAAAAAATGTCGATATACGCCTTTGTCTCGCCCGCCTTCTCGACAGCTCGACAATCGCAGCCCAGCCCAGCAGCACCAGCACCTCCCATTCCGGGCCAAACTCCGCGATGACCTTGATCTTGAGGTTCCCTCTCTGTTTCTTGACCTGGCCCAGCGGGCCTTTACCCTTGTATTCGGCAAGCACGTCGTCTTTCCCAACCTCTACCAACACCAGATCGCCCTGGTCGTCGAGGATCGGGTTGTTCTTCGTGCGATACCACTCGAACTTTCGCACGGCTCCCGTCTTTTTAATGGTGTATTCAAAGTTGTAGTGCATGTGTGTCCACAGACTCTCTTTATGCAACGTCACCCACATGGCGTCCGTGGGATTGTGATCAGGGTCGCCAACACCGAGGCTATTATTTCGGCTGAAGTTATCCAGGAAGCCAACGCCGAGGACTGTGCCATCCTTTGAGGTACCGTCATGGATGGTCACGCCGGGGCGTTTGGGGGTCACGAGGCGATTCTCGATGTAGTAGTAGGTGCCGCCATAGAGCAGCGCGGGACAGACACGCATGTTTGTGAGCGAAGCATTCCAGACAACGTATTCATGGTATTCCCCGTCATCTAGGCGCAGAGGCCCTAGACCGAAGGATGTAGCGATGGATTCGCTATGCTTCGTGGTTGACGATGTTGCAATTCTCGAAGACTGGCTTGTTGCATGGCTTGTTGAGCGGGGGAGGTCAAGGCTTTGGCTATACTCGCGCAGGAGGGAGGGGCGCGACATCATGAGGCAAGCGGGAGCAATAGCAGGCTCGGGTCATAAATACATGCTGTTTCACTGATGAAGATGACGGAGAATAAGAATAAGAATAAAGAGACGGACTCGTGGATGGGTGAGACGTTGAATACAGATAGCAGTGGTCATATATGGGCGATAAGCCGGCGAGCTGCTAATCTGCACCTGGCCGGCCGTGGCCGACTTCCCATCACCGTAAGCAAGATTTCTGTCTCGGGTGATGACGGCATTTCTCAGGATTTCTCAGAAGGGTCTGTGCCCTTTGCGAAAACGGGACAGTCAATCGTCGGATCTAGGTTGGCAACCCGAAATGCGACTGCTCGAGTATAAAGTTGGTATTAATGCGATTCTGAGGGCAAGCTAGTACTCGGTGGGTAGCTGTCAAGACAAATAAGCATCACCCGGGGATCTGGGGTCGCCTGTTGACAGGTGACATGACACCCAGGACTCGAGCTGGTGGTACGTCGTAACGCATTCTCGGACTCGAGCGAGTATCCTGGGCCGAGAGAACACTGTTTGTACGTAACGTCCGTTGGCAGATTATCTGTAAAGGTGGGCGGTCAGGGGGGTCGAATCTCAAGATTGGCGAGAGGTCACGTGGCATATGAATCCATGCGGCGACCAGGTAATGGTTGTACACAACCACAGGCGAACAGTATGATCCTCAACTATACTATCCACCAACAGGCAGATGAGTCCTAGAGGTATACGATCAGAGGATATGTATTTCATGAAGAACTTGTATTGCATTAATTTTATGCTATCGTTTTGCCCATCATCATCATCATCATCATCCACTCTACGTCGGTCAACGACAAACTTGAAGACATGATAATGCCAACTACTTCTGATCAGACCTACTTTTCTTCTCATCCTTCCCCCGCTGGAGCAGTCTTGTTGACAATGCGAGGCCTCTCCTACTTGCATAGCACAGACTCAATCTGAACGTCCAGCCCCAAGCGAGACAAGCTGTTCGAGGCTGTAATTATAAGGATCCAACGGATCAAAGTCTTCGTCATCCACATTTCTCGCACGGGCAGCGAGCTTTTCCTTGGCAGCAGCCCTCTCTCTTGCGGCAGCCTCCTCTATAGCACGATCAGCTAGTAACTTCTCGAACTCAACGATAATGGCAGCGCGGGACATCATCTTGATCTGCTCTAGCCTGTATGGAATGTACATCTTGGCGTACTTCAGCCAGGCGCGGTGACTGTTGTGGCTCTGATCCTGCATATGCTCTTCGACGACTAATGGCGTGTTTTCCTTCATGTCTTTCCAGATGACCCTGTAACACTCATCGAAATCTGCCTTTATAGCCTCATTAATGGAAGATTTATGAAGACGGATCTTGTCGGTAATCATCTCCCGAAGATGGGCGGTGTCACGGAGCTGCACTGCTGATTGTTAATTAACCAATATAGGACGGCAGGGTTATCACTTACCAAGGTTATCCCAGTCAGCAATGTTTGTGACACCCTTAGCCATCAGAATATTACGGTGAGCTCTTGGAGTTATGTTTCTAGCCCAGAGGTCATCAAAGACAATGGCCACGATATCATCCATACCAGTACGCTCAACCTTATCCAGAAGCGTCTGGATGCTAGCCTTGATGTTGATTGCCTTGGCAATACGGAAAAGCGTCTCCTTGACCTCATCAATGCTAAGATATCTGTGGCGCATCTCCCACATGTCACTCTCTAACTGCCTATAACCGGAAATCCGAAGGCCCTGAGCAGCATAGTCGAAGAGCCTAAGCTTGGAATCGCTGACATAAGGATTCTTACACGTCTGTAAGTCTTTGGACTTGAAGGTTTGCAGATGTGGTACCGACCTCAGTGATCCAATTACGCATTCCAATTCGAACTCTACCCATGCTATCCATGAAAAGGATACGCGCAGCCATAACAAAATTCTCGTCGCGGTCAACCTTTGTAGCATGAATAGCGTCACATAAAGAGTTGTAGGCGTCGATGACTGTAGCTGTTAACTCTTGCTTGATAAGATTTCGATACTTCTCAGGATAGTGGGCTTACGATCAGTCTCTTCTTCGAATTTGACGATTGCATTTGCATTTTCAGGTACATGGGAAATTATTCTGGTCAAAAGCTTGGTAGGGCTAGGGAATGCCTCAATTGTCTTTTGCGGGGTAGGGCTCAGATTGGTGGACATGGCGAATGGCAAAAGATCAGCGAGCACTTGTTTGAATCCACGTAGATCTAAATGCTCATGTAAGTAAAGAAGTCCCAAGTTGTTAAAGAACAGCCACCGACGACGAGGTGAGGTCGTGGCCTTACGTCAACTGACTATACACTGGAGCAAAGGATGGTCCGAGGGATGAGAAAGAAGGATATCATCAGCATATCCACTTACAGGATCGAGAAATCTTCTGTAAGAAGCAGAAAGCTGGGAAAGATAATGCAGATTTTGAGATGGAAAGTTCAGCTTTCTTGGGGTGAAAAGTTGAACGCGTGATTCCTCTTTGTTGTTGTTAAAAAAAAGGCGAAGCGAAGACAAGGTGAAGTGAATTGATTTCCCAATACCGCCTTGGCTAGTGCATGCCTCGAATATTACCTCTGTCTAATAGTGAGATAAAAGGGTTTAGATTGCCATGAGCTCTCATCCTTTTTACAACCGATGTAGACCTCAGCGATCGAGTCGTTGCCAGGCAATGAAACTTGTTCAAGCTAACGCCCCATCAGAAGGAGATGGGGCCAGAAGAAAGGTTAAGTGTAAAGCAAATGTTCTTGCTTTACAAAGTATTCATATCCTGTCTATCTGATTTTCAAAACAATGTCATTTCATAAGACCCCCTTTGTTCAAGGTCTGATAAAAGACTTCTTCAACTCCAGCCTCTCATCTATTCTTCGCTATATATCTAGACCAAGGTACTGGAGCTTAAGAGTACAGATGTAACCTAGGGTTTAGATAACTAGCTACTTCAATACGAAGTTTCCTATTCCTGTTTGCTACTTAGCAACTAACTAGAACCAGAGTCGTCAATCAACGTCTAAGTATGGCACCAACTGTGTTTCTGGAAGTACAACGATTCATATTCATTATATCAGTGTTAGCTTTTATCCTAATGCTGCATATTGAACTTCCTACGACAGAGATATCTCGCCCGTAAGATATTGGCATATTCATTTCACTAGTGACCCGAAATTGCAATCAAAGACTAGGGGATGGCGTCGTTGCACTCATTAACAAAGAAACACTTGTCAGTGGCGAAACCATAATGTATCCTCCACGCGTCATCCTGACGTGCGTTTTTACTGTTATGAAGGTTAATTTGCGGAAGCTACCCAAGTGGCTGCCGAAGAGGGCTTGATTCTCAGTGCCATTACCATATTTAACTTGTTAGAATATACAATAGCATGCGATATGAACCACAGAACGAGCTTTATTATCTCATTGATGCTGACATTGATGCTGTCTGGGTTTTCGGGTCTTTCGGAGATGCCTCCGATGTAGCATTAGAGATAGATGTCACGGTTCCATGATAACTAAGTTACTTCGACAGAAGTCACAGCTTCAGTATCTCATCTACGTTAATTTATTCGCCCATCATTGCAGATACATCAACTGTAAGAATGAGCATGATTTATGCTAAATCGTCCATGGAACCTTCCTGACGATGATTGCCATTACTACCAGCCTTATTTTGCTGCTGTAATATTCGCAGCTCCGGTCAGATAGACAAGATCAAGGGGAACTAGGAGTGATGCTCTGGTTGCTTGGCAACTAGCTGCTATCCTAGAATCTCTGCATTGGACGGGTTTATGTTCCCGGCCCAGCTGGAGTAATGCACATACGAAAGCTATCTCGAGAAACCAACGAACTCGTCTCCAGAAAGCAATACTTTTAACTCCCATGAGAAGGAATTGCTATATTGCTAGAATTAGGATCACATAGGAAAGCTAGCAATCTCAGGAAAAGATATGTGTACCTATATGTGACATATAATCATCCTTAACCCGTCCTCAACGTCTAAAGTTACCATATCAATTATACAGAAATGGTATTCGGCCATGTATCCCAGCAAAGCCAGGGTTGACAGGCAACCAATAGATACAAGCAACGTACTTCCGCTTGCAGTCGAGATGTCTCATTTTCAAAGCGTTCGAAAAGGGGCTGAAATTAGTGTTGCGCCTATCGCAGATCCGGGGAAATAGCTCCGTCCCACGCCAAACTATGGCGCCGCGTACCAACCGAGCGAGTCCCGATGTAGCGGCACACGACTCTAGCACACCGTCATTGCAGACTCGAACCGCTAGAAGCGCCGCCAGAAGCCAAGATGCGTACCAAGCGGGACTTCTCTGTCAAATCTTGAACCGCTATGACGGTGAAGCGGCGGGTGATGCGTCAGATCGACAATTATAGCATCTTCCCTAGATCTGGCGTGTGGTTTAGAGCAGGAGTTGACTCGCATGTGAGGCCGTAACGGCCAATTGTACGGCTGGTTGTGGGAGGAATCGTCACTCGGAGTCGTCTCCAGGGGCGTGGGTCTGGTGAATGCAGACATTGCATTTAGGAGATTGGTTTGATGTTCTTCTAGTATTTCTCTGCACATTCGTGTTTTCTGTATATTGCAACCTTTTCAATGCCACGCACATTAGAGAGAGAAAAAACCATAGGATCGCAAAACATCACCACAATACTTCTCTATGTCTTATATTAGAACAAGCCGCCCCTTCGGGAGCCTGTCTTCATTATCATCTCCGCGGAATCGAGCACGACTCCAGAAAGCTGGAGCAATACAAGCACAAGGAAGAATCATACCCTTAACATCATTACAATATCTCGACCTGGCAGAAATTCCCACGACATCTCCGTCGCCATTTGGCACCCCATCCAACCCGCGCCTCTCCACCGTGCTGAGCAACACGTCGCCCCTGCTCCCGGTCTTCACCAAATTCCTCGACAACAACCACTGCGCCGAAGTGCTTCAATTCATCACCGACGTCACCACCTACCAGCTCTGCTTCGGCGCCAGCGTCGAGGACCGCAACGCCGATTTTGGCGCGCGCTGGAACATCGCCATAGGGCTCTGGTACCGCCTGATGCGCACCTACATCGAGCTGAACTCGCCGAGCGAGATCAACATTCCTGGCTTCATGCGTCAGCGCCTTCTATCGTATGGATGCGACGAGCATGGCCAGCCGCCGCAGCCGCTCCTGTTGCAGGATGCGTACGACCTGATGTACGAGCTGATGGAAGGCGTGTTTCTACAGTTTATCGAGGAGCAGAATGGCATCAGTCGTCGAGCGAGTGATACGACGATTTGGTATGTTTTCTTCTCTTCCGTAATTTGATTCCGGACTTGTACTGACTTCATATCAAGCTTGGTAAATGGGTCGGTGGAAAGCTTGTCGTCTTCGCCAGAAAAGTTGTCTCGTTCCGAGGGCTCGTGTGGCTTGCTTCGTGGCGTCTTCCATCTTAAATACTTCTCCAAGTGATGGCCTAGGAATGGTGTTTGATGATAGTTATCACCTTGAAAAGGTCTCTGTCCTGTTCTTGGTGCGGAAGTCGTCTTGTTTCGACATAGCGAATGGGTCATGAACCCGATATTTTCTTCGCTCGAGACATTCGAAACGCAAATCCACTATACACTATGATACTGAAAAGTCGGGTCCTTCGATCCGAAAAGAACTGTGGCGAATATATCAGCAGAAGCTCAGCAAGATCTGCTGAAAGACTGGTGACAACGACCCACGTCGATCAATGATTAAAGCGAGGTATTCTAAGAGTACGCTGTTGAGAGAGTCAGAAGCAGGAGGCGATAGGTAGAGGGGTAAATTATGTATAATTAGAGGCTTTATTGCCATGAAGTCAATTTAGCGGCTGGCTATTATTTAGCTATGATGAATATTATTAAAATGTCTCATGAGCTCTAATGTCTTCATTCAACTCCGTAGATTCCATACGGAGAGCTATCCAAATTGCTTCCAAATTCAACGCCGTGGTATCTTAATGTACAGCAACTCCATCCATACTAGATCAAACTCACAAGCACTCCCGAGATCGAAGCTTTATCATACTTCACGTACTTTCCCTTCCCCTTGTCAATTTCCCGATATCTATCCCAGAATCTGCCATACAATGCCTCGATCAACTGCTGGACTTCCTTTCCAAACATCTCACGGACCTCCTTCTCCATGTTCAAGGACTTGTGCCGAGCTACGAGCTCATCAAATCCGGTATTGAAGTTCTGAAACTTTTTCTTGATTTCATCCTTGTCCTTACTACTGAGACCTTTGAGAATCGCAGCTGAATCAACCGCAGTAGACGAGCCGGAAGGTGGCCGTTGGGAACCACGACTAGTGTGCAGCTGGTCTAGTAGTTGATGCGCAGCTTCATTCCATGGGCCAAGATATAGAGAGGTTGCCTTCTTCCGCCATACGTCCACAATGGATACACGAGATGTCAGCAGAGGCTGGAGGTCGGAATTCCGGATCATTCGATCCACTATTATAATGTTGTTTGCTAGAAACGTCCCAATGACAGCCTTCCCTTTTAGAATTGATCGGGCTTTCTGATCAAGCGACGTAATAAGCGCTTCGATCGTGTCGGCGCTATAATGAGCAAATAATTGTTTGCCATCCGCTCCAACATCAAATGACTTCAATGTAGGAATGCCTTCCGAAGAGCCATTAGTTGCGTTGACAGTTTTCCAATTACCGTCACCTAGTGATATCATGATGCTTGAGATTGGTCTCAGGAAATCCACCATAGTTTGAAGCCTTTGCATTGCCTCTGTTGTAATCGGAATAGCGGCGCCATCGGTAGGCATGTTTTGAATATTATTCACACGGCGACGAATGTCGTCTAATAACTCGGCAAGAGAAGACTTGCCAGTCTCACGAATTGGTTTCAAGGCAGTTGCAAATGGTGATTTGAGCTCGCCTGTTCGGCCATCAATACGCGACGACAATTGTGAAACAATCTCGATAATTTCATAAGCCATAAAGCAATCAGTGGTTAGATTAGCCCTAATGTGTATATTGAGCTCCTTTAGTGTTCTCGCCAATTCATTCATGGACGCTTGACATGTTAAGCTGAATACTCGTCCCCAGTCCTCTCTAGAGAAGATGGCGCAGATATTGTCATATTCTGCGAGAAACGCACCCTCAATACCGGCGGCATAGGTTCCAATACCATTAGTGCCTTGCCGATATATTGCATCCGGTGTTTTCTTTTTGGCTGTATTGACTGATGCTGCGGCTAAATTTGAGAGCGATGCTGTAAGGTACGGTCCTCGTATATTCGAATATATCTGCACAGTAGAAGTATTTTGTCCATTTGCAAAGACTTGACGTGATCCGGAGACGATAAATGAATTGATGAGCCCCAAGCGAGTCGTCTTGTCAGGATGGATTTGAGGAAAAGCCTTCTCTTTCGTAATAAAGTGAAGCGGTTCTATGGGTCGAGCATCTTCCTGGAGGATTTTCTGGAACACACCCTCGAGCTGTTGACTGCCAGACTTCAATAGTCGATTCAAATCGGCAATAGCTTGTTGGTTTGATTTGAGATTTGTCGTCTTTAGCTCCGAGAGAGCTTTGTTGATACGCTTCAGCGAGGCAAAGAAGGTAGATAAGCCAGCCTTTTCTGGACTGTGATGTTAGGTTAGTAGGATTAAAATGACGGATTTCGATGTTCTAACCCTGCACGTATTATCTCCTCTTCATTGTTCTTGATATCTGAAGGTTGTCGAATCTTTTCGATTGCGCTGATAATGCCGTCAATGTCTGGTAGATGTTAGAAGTCAGTCGCTAGAGAGTCGAGGGGCTACGTGCTTTTCCCTACCACCTGAAGCTTTTGAGTATTGCCAAAAATGGGGCCAATGGCTTCCTGAACACTTCTTCCGCTGGTCTCCAGGCGCGATAGGGAAGCTTGGATCTTCTTCGTCAATTGAGTCGTCTTCTCGAGCCGCGACGTCAGTACATCCACCTCTGCCCGAGCCTCCTCGTCAGCGGCATGACGAGAGCTGATTGGTATAGCCATGTTTCACGTGCAGAAGCCTCTGCAGACGTTCTCCATCAAAAGCGTGTCACGACAACTATGTGAGGCTCATATCATCTATGCGTTCGAAGAATGTAAACGCAAAGGTTAAGATAGAATGTCCATGAGGCAAGGGAACTTCCGTAGCTAGCGTCGTCCAGAACTCACCAGCCACAGCCTCAGCCACAATCGGCACTATGCGATAAAGCTTGGCACCTCAACATAGCTCTCAGTACAAGGCTGCTTGCTAAACACGGCCGAGATCTCCTCTTGTGCCTTGAGACCCTATGTGATTCCGTCAATGACACGGCTTTCGAACCTCTTCCACTCGTTATGCTCTTGCAAATATCTCGAGGCGCATATTCTCACCATTATACCTGGATATCACAAGCACGGCAGATTCCCCATCGACATGTTTATAAGATCGCCCGTCAAAGCCGAACTCAGAGCCGTCAACTATTCACAAAACCAAAGACGAGACCTCGAACGATGATGGCGACCTTATCTCCGTCTACATTAATCAAGGCAGCGTCACTGGCCATTGGTGGGGGTCTTTTATACATCCTCTACGGAAATGATTATCTACAGCCACTTCCACCAACAAGGCTTCGGAGTGACATTCAGGCGGAGAGACAAAGAATTCAATCTGCAGCTAAACACGATCAGAAAAAGGTTGCTAAAAACTTTCAGGATTTGGCTGTGCTACCATTCTCCGAGAACAATGCTGCTCCGGAGGATGAGTCTGGCTGGTCAACCTTCTCAGGCAGGTTCGAGGCCTTTTCTTCTGCCGCAGACGCCCAGTGGAAGACATTCTCGGACACGGTTACCGATTATATCATCCCAGAGTGGGCCAAGGCTATTCCAGATCTCGTAAGCAGGCTTCAAAGGGAGCTTTCAATGGCACCGGGATCGTTGGCAGACGAAATCTGGAAAGAAGCGCACGACGCAAACATAAATCCAGAGATCGAACACCGTGCTTCTGTGAGAGTGTCTGATGATTTATGTCCTGAGGAAAAGCAATTCCTGCACCGGCGTAAACAGGTCACTACCACAGCCCTAGCGAAATATCTCGGATTGCCGGAAGAAGAGGTTCATCCAGATGATGTGCCTTGCATTGCTTTAATTGGATCAGGCGGGGGCTTAAGGGCATTAGTTGCTGGAACAGGATCTCTACTAGCTGCTCAGGAGGACGGTCTATTTCAATGTGCCACCTATATTGCTGGTGTCAGTGGAAGTACTTGGCTACTCTCGTTGTATAACTCATCACTAGGAGGGCATCGGTTCGACAAGCTCGTAGAACATTTGAAGGCGCGCCTAGGAACCCATATTGCATATCCCCCTGTCGCTCTGGCCGCACTTAATTCGGCGCCAACAAATAAATTTTTACTCGGTGGCTTTGTTGAGAAATTAAAGGGAGATCCGAAATCCGACATTGGCCTTGTCGATGTTTATGGGTTACTTTTAGCAGCACGGTTACTGGTGCCAAAGGGAGAACTTGGAGTCGAGGACAGAGATCTCAAAATCTCGAATCAACGGGACTACTTGCTACATGGAGAACATCCACTACCCATTTACACTGCTGTGAGACACGAAATTCCCATCATTGAGGAGGCCTCGGATGGGGAAAAGGCTGCAGATCGTCCATCCGAGAAAACCAAAGAGAGAGCGAAAAAGGAAGCATGGTTTCAATGGTTCGAAATTACACCTTACGAAATGTTTTGCGAGGAATTCTCTGCTGGTATACCTACTTGGGCAATGGGAAGGAAGTTTGAGGGTGGAAAGGATGTCGCTCAAGATGATGGAGATTGGAGGCCTCCTGAGCTGCGATTGCCATTACTTCTGGGTGTCTTTGGAAGTGCGTTTTGTGCGACCTTATCCCATTATTATAAGGAGATACGACCCCTGCTTAGAGGGTTGAGAGGTTTCGGTGGCCTTGACGACATGATTGAGGGACGCAACGATGACTTGAGCAAGGTTCATCCCATTGATCCTGCATCTTTACCTAACTTTTGTTTGGGAATGGAGGGTAAACTTCCTGAGACAGCACCCGAAAGTATCTTCAGGAAGGACCATATCCAGCTAATGGATGCTGGAATGTCCAATAATTTACCAATCTATCCATTGTAAGCAAACCATTTAAATTTCATTTCTTCGACTAATTTTACCCAGACTTCGCCCAGGACGAGACGTGGATGTATTGATCGCATTCGATGCCAGCGCAGATATAAAGACCGAAAACTGGATATCTGTCGCTGATGGATATGCCAAACAACGAGGCATTAAAGGCTGGCCAGTTGGTGCCGGGTGGCCTAAGGCTGCTGACCCTGCCGAAAAGACAGCCAAGCAGCTCGAAGAAGCTCAGGTTAAAAGCGCAGCAGAAGCAGAAAGCAAAATTGAAGAAGCCAAAGCCGATCAAATAGAGCATCTTGCTGAAGTAGCAAAAACCCACGGAGATCCGACAAATACGAAGCTTGAAAATCGAGATGATGAAGACCCAGGCGATCTTGGCTACTGCACCGTCTGGGTTGGGACGACGCAAGAGCGCGAACACGCCGACAACAGCACCACACCACAGCCTAAAGGCGGAGCAGAAGACTGGCAGTTGATGGAGCCAGATGCAGGAATAACATTGATCTATCTCCCGTTCCTGAGCAATCCGAAAGTCGAAGGCGTAGATCCTGTGACGAGTCCATATATGAGCACATGGAATTTTATATACACGCCTGAAGAGATTGACAGCGTGATCCGTCTTGCCAGGGCAAACTTTGACGAGGGAAGGGACAAAATGAAGAGAGCGATTCGGGCGGTCTATGAGAGGAAGAAGAAGCTGAGGGAGGAGAGAGAGGGAGCTGAGAGGACGGAGAGGTTTAGGAGAATGTTAAGGCTGGGTGTAGTGGGGAAGATAGGGGAGGGTGACCATTTTAGCTGAGTGTTCGATGGTGTAATTGACTTTGAAATGATTTAGCGTATACCAGTGGAGTCGAGATAGGGGATATGAAAAACGGGCAACATGGATTGGGGGCTACAAAAGCTGGGCAATTAGGGGTTAATGTTAAATTATTGTCTAAGCTGTTAGAGAAGGCCAAAGAGCTAATGGTAAGTACATAGCCTACACGATGGAGGCCGACAAAAAGAACAAGACACGCAGTAGCAGTCTCCAAAAAATCCCAATCAAGCCTGCAAAACCTGCCGAGCACCAATACAACCATGTCGGGGAGGCTTTTTCCTTCTTTCATGCCACCGTAGCTTGCTTTGCGCTGCGAGTACAATGCAGTGGATTGATAAACTACCTACACTATAGCCATAGGCTAATGGTATTGATGGTGAGCGGGGACGAGGAAGTGGAGAGGGGGATATTGAAATAAGAAATAAGCGCGGGAGGAGAGGGCTCGGCAACTGCGGGGGCTCATACAATGCTAACATGGCTAGGAGAATAGAATCGGGACGGAGATGGGATGCTTTGCAAAGTGCCTTATTACTTATGGCGATATTTATACCTGGTACAGTCTTTTGTGCTGATAAGGACAGAACAGAACAGAGCAGAAGATGATACGAGTCTATTGATATTGCGTGCTTTCCGGGCCTTTTTGATGCCAAAAATAGAGGAGCCCGTACTGCTAGTTCTCGTGTTGGGTGGAGTGGGACTGGCTTCGCACGGTGCAGGGTGTACGGAGTAGTACTCAGTGCACTACTTTGCAGCCTAGGCTCTTGCATACGGAGGAATGCTCTTGCTTGGTGTCTCGTGGCCGCTGTGGGGTTCCCACAACATCGCTGAACATCGCTGAACATCGCTGAACATCGCTGAAAGGCCCTGGAGCGTTAGCGATCAATCCCCTGGAGCCTCGCCGTCGTGATTCCTGGGAAACGGACGGCAATCCCTGAACAGGAAGCCTTAGTGGGCTCCCTACCAAGACCTGCGCCGAGACGCTAAATCAGCCACGGCTCAGGGTGTGAACTGTAAATGCACAGCAGATGCACAGAAGATGTACGCTCAGGCTCGGCGGGGAGAATAACGAGTAACACGACGGGAAGGACGAATGGCGACTGAGACCTCGGGGCTTTGGCAAGGTAGCGGAGACGGGAATAACCCAGCAGGACACTGTTTATCTCTACTACAGTACCTACTGTATACCCACTGTCAGGCTGTACTTGCCGTGCAGTGCTTAACACAGAACACCGGCGGCAAAGGACAATGAGAACCCCCTCGCCGCCTCGCCGCCTCACCGCTTTCTTTGTTTGTCCTCGCAATCCCAGGTCGATGCAAACGGATCATACGGCGTCTTTTTGTATTGTCAGCTAGCGAGAATGGCACGGCGAGGAGGCACAGAGGATACGAACAAAGACCCAGTTGTACTGGTACAGGTGCTGCTACGCTTTGCCTACCTCGTCGTCAACGGCGGAGGAAGAGAAAGGGATAGGAACGCAGCCATGCTGGGGTAAGAGACGGGCCCTCTTGCCAGCTGGATAGACTGCAATGGTAACTAGCTGAGTCTGCATATCCGCATGGCACACCTGTCTTACTCAGGTACTGGATGCAGTGCTCATCAGTAGGATGCACTGTCCGGCGACGCGGTTTGTTACTATCGTGACTCGTGACCTCAGTCACGGCAGTCACAGCATTGCTGCTTCCGATTGTACAAGACGACGACTCCAGGAACGTACCTAACATTGATACATGAGCAAACACATTCACACGCTCACTACCCACTTCTAACTACTCACTATTCACTGCTTACTGCGCTACACTGCACTGACCTCAGCGAACTTGCTATACCTCTTCTCTTACTAAATAGGTCCCAGCGTGACAACGTCTATCTGCTAACTTTGAAGCCGACAAAATCTCGTATCGGAGGCTTCTGCATTGACCTCATACGTCAAGGCCCTACTGTTGTCAATAGTTACACTTGTGCCCAATCGCAATACTCTCAACTGACTCCATCCCCGGATCTACACTCGTCGAGCTACATGGTGGCTTGACCTGTCAGCTACATCGGATGACGTGCAAGCCGTCAGCCTCGTAGCTCTGCATCCTTGACTGCTTCTCTGCAGTTCGCTGTCGATCATTAAAGACCTCTTCTACCTTGCTGTCTTCACCTTCAATCCATCGGCATCAAGCATGAAACGAGATTCTTTCTTTGTTACTCCTCCCGTAGAGATGGAAGATGACAGCTACGAGGAGTACTTCTTCAAGACATATGTCCCGCTATCGAATCTTCCGACTCCTCCTGCATCTGCATGTTCCAATGAGAGTTCGAGAAATTCAATTCCGGAGCTGGACGAAGATGTCGATACCACTCTTCTAGGTATTTCTATATCCTCTTCCTCTCAATCTATCTAACATGTTCTCCAGGCCCGGCAATCCACCTCTCGAATCTAATCCCAACCTCTGCCTCTCTCCTCTCGCCTTCCATTTCAATTATTCACACCATCCTCAGCCGCTCTCAGCTTCCTCTCCCCACAATCGCTCTTGCGGCCTGCATGCTCGACAGCCTCAACTCCCGCTTTGCTCGGTCCTGGCGTCTCTCTCTTCCTCTCTCGCTCGTGCCCACGTCCAACTTCTCTACTCCAAACAGCCAACACATCGACACAATCCATCCCGAAATTATCTCACTCGCAGCTCTAATCATCGCCGACAAATTCCTCACCGATCAACAAACCTCGACTCGGCTCTACCTCTCAGCCTGGGCACCAGAGTCCTGTAATTGGACATGCGAGCAGGTCAATACTACACAAAAATACATCATGGAGAATCTAGGCTACAGAATCCTGGCACTATGCAAGGAGGAGTTAATTACAGATGCTTTGGATGATATGGAGACGGCCGGACGCAATGCCGCTGCGACTCTTCGTCTTGCGAAATCAGTAGATCTAGTGAAAGAGAAGGTTGAGATATGTGCCGTAGAAGAGCATTTAATGAGTGGTGGGAAATCAGTTGTGGTTGAGAGACAGATTACGCCGCAGTTGACGCCGAAGATGGAGAATAATACGGCCAGTAAGTTTGTTGAAGGGGGAGATGGTATGATAGACCGAGAGTCAGATCTTTCATTACCGTTTCCGGCTTATGTTGATCAACTATTTTTGTCGGAGTTGCAGTGATTCGGATATGGGTAGTGCATGGAGATTTTGTTGGCGTATGATGGTATTCCTCGGTTTTTGCCTTTTCAGAGGGGCGCTGTCTGAGGGTTATACGTAGTGGGGGATGGATGGAATTTTAGTTTGAGTTTTTGGTTCATGGAATAACAAGGTGATGGGCATGAGTAATGTGAGCACAGAAAGGCAAATGAGTAGTTATGGAGAGGTGAAGAAGTGACCACAGAGGGGTGAAGAAGTAACGGAAGACAGCTTCGAGGACGGGAGGGCTGAATATTAAATGCTGAGGAGTGTTTGTAGTTTGGGACTGGATGCTTTGGAATTGTAATAGGGAACAGGGGATAGTGAGTGAGTAAGTAGTTAAAGATAGACAAGTATATCACGAGCAAACCCGTGTACTCTCTCACTGTCTCACTCTAGAATATACCTTTCTGAAAAATCATAGTAAATATGATGAGAAGACTAATCCAGACGGCAATTTGGGTTTGAATAAAGATGTCTAACTCGGCGCCCGATAACGCATCCAGATTCTATAGCGTTGAATTAGAATGGTGGTTGGATATAATGAATATTCAATAGGAAATAGGAAATAGGTGATAATAGACTGTAGATGGAGCTGATAATAGAGCAGAACAGTAAGTGTACAAGATGTGCCGGATATATGTATCGACAGTTTTTTTTGATATATATACAAAAGATCATTATAGTATCGTCTGATAATTATTTCTAGAAGTTATGGTTTCCTGCCTACCCCTGAGAGGGTAAGCCTGCACGTGACCCAGTTTTTTTTATCTCTCGCGCCCACGTTCAAGATTAGATTCGCTCCGATAACGCTATCGGTCGCCGTAGAATGTTTCTCGAATCCCAAAGCACAGCTCCGCCCAGTTGTCATCTATATGCACAGCACCCGTCGCAATGGTGCAGAGAAGGTCCCCTTTCAATATAGAGACATGCGCTCGACCTAACATCCTGGCGCTGGAGCCATATCGCTGTGCTCGAGAGTAAGAATCCCTTCTCTCTCTTCTTTGTCGCATCTTGGCAATTCCCGTCGTGACTCACATGCCACCAGTGACTACAAAGACGACGGTACAAATATCCTCCTAGATGCCAACGAGAACGCCTACGGTCCCTCTCTCGCCCTCGATCGGAATGAGAAGCTCTTCAGTGGCTCGTCGACTGGCCAAAGCGACCCTCGGATTGACTTCCTGGGGCTCAATCGCTACCCGGACCCTCACCAGCACGACCTCAAGCAACTCCTCTGCAATCTACGAAACACCCACACCCACACGCCTAAGACTATAACTCCTGCGAATCTCTTCGTCGGTGTCGGCAGCGACGAAGCAATCGATGCTCTTCTCCGCTGCTTCTGTGTCCCCGGACGCGACAAGATCCTCGTCTGCCCGCCAACCTACGGCATGTACAGCGTGTCTGCACAGGTCAACGACGTTGGCCTCGTCAAGATCCCACTGACGGCAGCTCCGGAATTTGCACTCGACATACCGGCGATTGCGTCGGCACTGTCATCCGACCCCTCTATAAAAATAATATACGTCTGCTCCCCCGGAAACCCTACCGGGTCGCTGATTCCGAAATCACAGCTCGAGCAGATCCTCGAGCACCCGACGTGGAACGGAATCGTCGTGATGGACGAGGCGTATGTCGACTTTGCTCCCGAGGGCTCGAGCCTGGCGGAGTGGGTCGCGGAGTGGGATAACCTGGTCGTCATGCAGACACTGAGCAAGGCATTCGGATTAGCAGGCATAAGATTGGGAGCTGCCTTCGCGTCGCCGCCCGTGGCCAGGCTGCTGAACAGCCTGAAGGCTCCGTATAACGTCAGCAGCCCGACGAGCGTAATCGCGAGCCAGGCGGTCGGGGCGCGCGGCCTAGAGGTCATGCAGGCGAACAGGGAGCGCATCCTCGAGCAGCGGGACCGGATGCTGGAGGAGATGCCCAAGATCAGCGGCGTGGGGAGGTTCAGGGGCGGGACGGCGTCGAACTTCCTGCTCGTCGAGATCCTGAACGCGCGCGGGCAGCCGGACAACGCCACGGCGCTGGCCGTCTACGAGCGCCTGGCGTCGGCGCGCGGCGTCGTGTCCAGGTTCCGCGGGCGGGAGCACGGGTGTCTCGGGTGCCTGCGCATCACGGTCGGGACGCGGGACGAGGTCACGAGGCTGCTGGCGGAGATGGCGCGCGTGATCGGGGAGATCCACGCCGCGGGCCCGCCGGCGCGGGGCGACGGGGCCGAGGAGGAGAGGGAGCAGGACGCGAACGGGGTTGTCGCGTAGACCTATCTATCTATCCGGCGCCGATGATGTATATATCTCTCGTCACGCATGTATATATCTCTCTCGTCACGCGTGCATGGATCTGTTCTCACGAGTGGCCACCTCGATTTGTTCTCACGAGTGGCCACCTCGATTTGTTCTCACGAGTGGCCACCTCGATTTGTTCTCACGAGTGACCACGTCTCGAATCATCCCCAGCCAGACACGACGGGCCAGACCTCCCTTGCCGCCTCTCTTCTCTCTCTTCTCCTTTCCGCCCTTTTTTTCTTTGTCTCTTTCCCTTTTTCTTTGTCTCTTCTCCTTTTTCTTTGTCTCTTCTCATTTTTCTTTGTCTCTTTCCCTTTCCGCCTCTCTTTCCCTTTTTCTTTGTCTCTTCCCCTTTCCGCCCTTTTCCCCTCCGTCTCCTCCTCCTCCTCACCTCTCTCTCCTCTGTCCCGTGCCTCGCCGCCTCAGCCCCACCCGGCCCGCAACCAGCGTCTCGGCGCCAGGGCGCCAGGGCCGCGCACAAAGACAGGCAGCGGGCCCTTATATCAGCTCCACAGCCCCTCTCCGCCCCCAAGATGCGTGCCCCAGCGGTAATCCACCACAACCACATCCTCGGCCCCCCCTTTTTTTTTACTTCCTCTTCCCCCCTTTTTCCCACTTTCCCGTTTCCGCTTCCCTCCCCGAGCAGCCATGCAGCTGCCCTCCCAGGCCGTCACCGGCAGCTGGCCGGCGCGCGACGGCGGCAGGCCCGCGACGCGGGGCCCGGCTGTCGTGGTGGTGAGCGCGGTGCTCTATCTCGGCGCTGTGGCCGCCGTGGTGCTGCGCCTGGCTGCCAGGCGGCGCGTCGATGGGAGGTTCGGATGGGATGATTACTTGCTCGTGCTTGCTTCGGTACGCCTGCCCGTCTCTTTTCTTGTCCGCGCCCTCCTCTCCTATTGTCTCTGCTGCAGTAGATACGGCAGAGATGAACGCTTTCGCGTGCTGTGGTTTGGAGACTCGTGGTGGGATGAATATCTGAGCCGTTTGACTCCTAGCTGTTTGACTCTTGCCCGTTTGACTCTTTCCCGTTTGACTGGCTGACAGATTTCTCTCTGATCAAGATGCCCACCACGGCCTTCCTCGTGCTCTCCGTCGTCGAGGACGTCTCCCTCGGCTGGGACCGGCACGTCTGGGACGTGGCGCCCCGGGCCTACACCGGCTCGCTGCAAGTCCTCCTCGCCACCGAGGTCGTCTTCGTGGCCGCGGCAGCGCTGGCGAAGCTCTCGGTCCTGCTGCTCGTGCGGCGCGTCGCCATCACGGCGAGCGCTAGGTCTCGGGCCGCCGTCGTCGCGGGCCTGGTATTCGTCGCGGCGCAGGGCGTAGGACTCTGTCTCGTGCTTGCCTTTCAGTGCTGGTGAGATATACCCTGGCCTGCTGTGCCATCATCGCCCATATCCCTCGGCTCTCCGAGTCTCGGTCTCGGTCTCGCAATAAGCAATAGCAGTAACGGAGGAGAGAATAGGACAGAATAGAATAGAATAGAAGAGCCATGATATGCTGACGCCCCACGAACAGGCCGCCCGCAGAGTTCTGGGCCCTTTCGACATCCCCGCAGGCGTCGTGTCTCGACCAGCCGACGCTGCTCCTCGCAGCCGGGATCGTCAACACGGCCGCGACGCTGCTCGTGGTCTCGCTGCCCATCCCCGCGATCTGGAGCGCGAAAGCGCAGACGCGGCGGCAGCGGCTGCTCGCGGCGCTGCTGTTCCTCCTGGGCTCCTGTCTGGTGGGCGTCGGGGCTGCGAGGACGTGGCTGACGTACGGGCTCGCGTCGGCGGCGGATCCGACCTGGGATGGCATCTGGGCGCGCATCGCCGCTGCTGGCGAGATCTATATCGGCGTGGTAAGCCGTCCCCCCGCCCTTCCCCTCCCCTCCCAGCACCCCACTCTCCCCTCCGAACACCTCAGGCAGGTTCTGTTCTTATATGGCAGAAGACCAAGGCGTCTTTTTCATACAAGATCAAAACAAAACTGGGTTCTGTTCTTATATAGTAGAAGACCAAGGCGTCTTTTCCACACAAGATCAAAACAAAACTGGGTTCTGTTCTCTGTTTTGATATGGTAGAAGACCAAGGCGTCTTTTCGATACGAGATCAAAACAAGACATGGTTCTGTTCTCATATGGTAGAAGACCAAGGCGTCTTTTCCACACGAGATCAAAGAAACAAAACAAAAACAAAACAAAAACAAAACAAAACAAAAAAAGCACTCTCAGCTCCCTAACACATCTCCCTCCTTCCAGATCGGCGCCGCAATCGCCCCCGCAGGCTCCATGCTCTCCGCGCCCGTCCCGTCCCTCTCCCTCCCCCTCTCCCTCTCCCTCCACACGCCCTCCCGGCGCGCCAGGGCGCAGGCGCGACAGTCGCGCACGCTGCAGCAGAAGATGGGCTATGAACTCGGCAGCCATGTCGAGGTTGGGGCGGTGAGGAAGCGGAGTTGGGCGGGGTGGGGCGTGTGAGAGAGGGAGGAAGAGAGAGAGAGAGAGAGAGAGAGGGAACTGTACTGTAGTCTGTACTGTACTCTTGATTTAGATTGAGTGTTATGTAGTAGAATATAGAATATAGATAGTGTATGTGGTATCATGGGGGATTCTCCCCCAAACCCCCTGTTCTCGCTGCGCTCGGAGAGAGGCCGAGAAAACTGTACTGTACTCTGTACTGTACTCTGTACTGTATTCTTGATTTAGGACCTGGTATAGGGAATATAGCTTGTGTATTATATAGTAGAATATAGATTATGTGTTATGCAGTAAAATTATATAGTAGAATATAGTGTGTGTATTATGTAGTAGAATATAGATTATAGATTGGGTGTTTGAGATCATGGGGGATTCTCCCCCAAACCCCCTGTTCTCGCTGCGCTCGCTTGCTGCATGGTGCGCCTATGAACGAGGCCAGAGGAAGAGTCGAGCGAGCGCAGCGAGGCCAGGGGGTTTGGGGGAGAATCCCCCATGATCTCCCGGCCGCTGTATCTTATCTAGGCCGGCGAGGATTCCCTATGGCATGCATCTAGCATGCGTCTGGAGAGACAGCCGGGTTCTGTGCCCGCGACGGCTGTAGTGCAGTGTTGTAGGTCGCTGCCAGCAATACTTCCACTACTGTACACGGTACACTGGCTTATACTACTACGGCTACTGTTACCGGACTACTGCAGCCACGGCTACAGGGCTGTAGGGCTTCCAGGGCTTCCAGGGCCGTATCCAGTGCGGCGTCGCTCTGGGTAGCGCAGCAGAGCTGGTGCGGTTAGTGCTGCCAGGGACCGACGGTGTGCTGGTTGCCTGCTGTGCCTGCTGTGCCCTGTCTGCTTCGCTGTACCGCTGTACCGCAGTGATATACCGCTGTGATATACACTGGACTGACTGCACTCTGTTCTGTTCTGCACTGCTCTTTCTTCTGCACGGCTCTCGCCCGCACTGCACAGCACCTGGGCTACCACCGGGCACAGCCTGAACAGCCTGGAAACAGCCTGGAAACAGCCTGGAAACTACCCTGGACAGCCCTGGACAACCCCTCCTGGCCGCGTCCCCTCTTCCCCGTCGCCCCGGCCTATCATCGCCCGCTGCGCTGGGAGGGCTCGCTACCTTCGCTGCCTTCGCTGCTTCGCTTCGCCAATCCCCGGCCCATTCCTCGCGTCGTCGTCGTCCCTCAGCCTCTCAATCAATCAATCAATCAAATCCATCCAATCAATCAAATCAAATCCATCCAATCGCCCTCGTCGCCCTTTGTCGCATTCTCGCTCGCTCTCTCGCTCTCTCTCTCTCTGTCTCTCTCTGCTGCCGCCTCTGCCACCCCTCCCTCGCACCCTCGCACCCTCGCACCCTCGCACCCTCGCACCCTCGCACCCTCGCACGACCCTCCTCTCTCTCTCTACCCCAGCAGCTCTGCCAGGCCCTGCCATCCCCCCCCATCTACCGCATCTCCAGCACTCTCTCGCCCCCTCTGTCCGCTCTGTCCGCTCCCCCCAGAGGTCGCTGTCCTCTGTCGCCGCAGTCGCTGCAGCCGCTGCTCTCGCCTGCCCCCGACACTCCCCCAGGGTCTCGCTCGCCCACTGCACCGCAACTGCACCGCACCGCACCCGCCGCTCAGCACAGACAGCCATGTACGCTCCTGGCTACGGCTTCGGCCAGGGTCAGCCCGGCTACAACCCCAACGGCGCTCCTCCTCCACCTGCACTGCTCACGCCCCAGCACCAACAGCTCCAGCAGCAGCAGCAACAGCAACATCAAAATCAACAGCAGCAACAACATCAACAGCAGCAGTTCCAGCAGCAACAACAGCAGCAGCAGCAGCACATCATGTACAACCCGCCGCAGTATGGCGGTCCTGGAGGCCACCAGAGCCCCTACGCCGCTCCCCCCAGCCTCAATCCCAATCTTGCCATGCCCGCCAATCCGCCCATGATGCAGAACGGCATGGCGCATATGCCTGGGAACAATGGCTCCGGTACGTCTTGCTCACGCCCGCCCCGTCCTCTACTCTCTCCTGCTCCCGCCGTCTGCCATCCCCATCCCTCTTTCCTGTGCCTGCTCGTCTCCATCGTCAGGTAGAACCTGCGTGGATCTGCATGACTTCTGTCGGCCTCGAGATGCCAGCGTTCAGGCCAGGCCGGGCGCATCACTGCGGAGCGCCAGTGCGCCTCGAGCATCTGCGTCTCGAGCATCTTCCTCACTTCCTCACTTCCTCACTTCCTCACTTCCTCATCTCTGTCTACGTGCCTCTCATCTAACTGCCCTCATCTCTAGTCGCACCCTACCAGACGCCATATACCTCGTCACCTTACGGTCCGGGCGGCCAGAACCCCGCGTCTGGCCCTCCTCATCAGCAGCCGTACATGACGCCGACCTCGAACGCGCCGTCCTTCAACATGAACCCTCATGCGATGACCCCGCAACCGCAACACCACAACCGTATGCAGCCTCCGATATCAACGCCCATTCTTCCTCCCCAGCGCGCCTCTCCGTACGGTGGACCTCAGAACACGCCTCCACACAACCAGCAGTCACAGTTCATGACACCTCAGACGCCAGGATCCAACCAGCAACACCAGAGCCAGCCTCTGCCGAACCAGGCCCATATGCAGGGCCAACCACAACCCCAAGGTCCGCAAGCACCCCAGACGCCAAACTTTCCACAGGGAAACCTCTCGCTCTCTACGCCGCTGAGTCCTGGCTCCGAGGCGCGGGAGAAGGATCGCGTCAGTCTGCTGCTGGATATCAACCGCGAGCTTCTCATGGAGGTGATGCGTCTGCAGGCTATCCAGGCAGAGGGGAAGAAGGAGGCTGCTAGCGGTGATGGCGAGAAGACGCCTGGAGATAAGCCACCGGCCGCTGCGACGGGCAAGGAATATGTCGAGTGAGTATAAGATCCTATGCTAGAAGAGTTCCTACGGCAGAAGAGTTCCTACGGCAGAAGAATTCCTACGGCAGAAGAGTTCCTACGGCAGAAGAGTTCCTACAGCAGAAGAATTCCCTGTACCACAAGAATTCCTATACCAGAAGAACTCCTTATACCAGAAGAACTCCTTATACCAGAAGAACTCCTTATACCAGAAGAGTTCCTACAGCAGAGAAGATATAGCTAACGTCACACCAGGTGCATGCGCCGCCTCCAAGCCAACCTGGCCTACCTAGCCGCAATAGCAGACCGCTCCCACAAGCCCTCGTCTCAAATCCCTCCCCACCCCGCAATCATCAGCGCGCCACCACTCGTTGTCCTCCCACCCTCCACCGCCGCCAAACCCTCACCCAGACCATCCCCCAGCTCAAAACCAACTCTCAAAACCGAATCCAGCTCGGACTCGACATCGGAAAAAGCAAGCGGTACCCCAAAATCCGAACCAGCCACAAACGGCACCTCGATATCTACCATAGACCCGCCAACCGAAGACCGTTCCATAACGCTGAGAGCACAATATGCCCGCCTCCAAGCTCTCTTCCCAGGCGTAGATCCGAAGAAGGAACCACCCATCCAAACAGCAGCGTCGGCAGCAAATCGGGCCGCGCACCAACAGCAGCAGAACGCGCAGGCACACGCGCAGAACCAGAATAGTCTCCACGCTCAGAACCAGCAGAAGATGAATCTACTAGGAGGGAGATTACCGCCGCAACAGCAGGGACAACAACAGAACCAGATGCACATGCAGTCGAGTATGATACCAGGTGGACCATCACCGCAACAGTTACAACACGCGCAACAGGTCCAGGCCCAGCAAGCACAAGCACAACATGCCCATCAGGTCCAACAGCAGCATCAACAGATTTTACAAGGCATGGGTCAGGGTCAGGGTCAGGGGCGATGATGATGTCTCTGTCGGTTCTGCTGATTGTCAGGGATGATGAGATTGAGTTGACCTGAACTAGTAGTTGAGTTGACCTTGGTCGAGTTGAGCTGAGCTCAGTGGGTCGAGGGAGTTGGGTTGACCTGAGCCGAGTGAGTCGAGTTGACCTGAGTCGAGGGAGTTGGGTTGACCTGAGCCGAGTAAGTCAAAGGAGTCGAGTTGGATTGAGTTGTATAGCACCATGTATCATGATGATAATCAATCATAATCATGTAATTATTTTACCCAAATCACATCTATCTCAGCAAGTATCAACAGATCTTACAAGGTATATCTTATCGGGTATATCTTGGAAGGTATAGAGATAGGTCAGAGTCAGGTCAGAGTCAGGTCAGAGTCAGGTCAGAGTCAGGATCAGGATCAGAATCAGAATCAGAATCAGGATCGAAGATAGAATCAGAATCAGAATCAGAATCAGAATCAGAATCAGAATCAGGATCGGAGATGAAATAAAGAAAACGTCTTATCGACTCTGTCTTTGTTGATTGTACAAGGGGTGTAAGGGATGTAAGGGATATAAGGGGATATAAGGGGATATAAGGGGATAATGATGAGATTTGAGTCGAGTTGGGCTGACTGGGCCGAGAGAGTTGAGAGAGTTAGATTGGATTGTATAGTACTGTTATATATTATAGCTATTATAGCTACTATAGCTGCAACGGCTGCAGTAGCTGTAATGGCTGTAGTAGCTGTAATGGCTACAATAGCTACTATAGCTACAATAACTATCACAACACATTCCAACCATCATTTGCAATTATATAATCATCTACTTATCAACACTGATATATAGCCAACCGTACTATATATATATATATATTTTTTAAAAAAAAGAGAGAAGCTANAAGGGATATAAGGGGATATAAGGGGATATAAGGGGATAATGATGAGATTTGAGTCGAGTTGGGCTGACTGGGCCGAGAGAGTTGAGAGAGTTAGATTGGATTGTATAGTACTGTTATATATTATAGCTATTATAGCTACTATAGCTGCAACGGCTGCAGTAGCTGTAATGGCTGTAGTAGCTGTAATGGCTACAATAGCTACTATAGCTACAATAACTATCACAACACATTCCAACCATCATTTGCAATTATATAATCATCTACTTATCAACACTGATATATAGCCAACCGTACTATATATATATATATATATTTTTTAAAAAAAAGAGAGAAGCTATTATCTACTTATCTATACTAATATATATCTGAATAGTCTAGACAGATATAGATATATAGATATATAGATATATATACATTCAAAAGAGAAGTTATACTACTATCATTGTTATTATTATAATTCTATAGATAGAGCTGGCTGGGGGTTTGGGATATCTGATCTGATATATCTGATAACTGATTTCCTAGAAAAACCTTTTTTTTTTTTTTGGGGTAAGTTTTAGTAATCTTGGTGACTCTGTAATCTAGCAACTCTGCAACTTTGGTGACTTGATAATCTTACCGATAGCTAGCTGGCTGGCTGGCTGGGGTTTTGGGATATCTGATCTGATATATCTGATAACTGATTTCCTAGAAAAACCTTTTTTTTTTTTTTTTTTGGGGTAAGTTTTAGTAATCTTGGTGACTCTGCAACTTTGGTGACTTGATGATTTTATTGATAGCTAGCTAGCTAGCTGGCCGGGTTTTGGGATATCTGATCTGATATATCTGATAACTGATTTCCTAGAAAACCTTTTTTTTTTTTTTTTGGGGTAAGTTTTAGTAATCTTGGTGACTCTGCAATCTAGCAACTCTGCAACTTTGGTAACTTTGATGATTTTATCGATAGCTGGCTAGCTGGCTGATTTGGATATCTAGACAATTGCATCGAAGCCGAAGAAGCAGAAGCAGAACCAGAACCGGGGCAGGGCGAGCGAGCGAGCGGAGCGAGACCCAGGGGGTTTGGGGGAGGATCCCCCTATATACCACTGCTGTCGTGGTAACACTGCCATGTCGCTGTTATGTTATCGTCGAGTCTCGACTGTTGGTAGAGCACTGTTATCTTACTCAGACCTAGAACTAGAGCAGGGCGAGCGAGCGAGCGGAGCGAGACCCAGGGGGTTTGGGGGAGGATTCCCCCATATACCACTGCTGTCGTGGTAACACTGCCATGTCGCTGTTGTTATATTGCTGTTATATCATCGTCGAGTCTCGACTGTTGGTAGAGCACTGTTATCTTACTCAGAACCAGAACTGGAGCAGGGCGAGCGAGCAGAGCGAGACCTAGGAGGTTTGGAGGAGGATCCTCCTATATACTACTGCTGTCGTAGTAGCACTGCCATGTCGCTGTTGTTGTATCACTGTTATATTATCGTCGAGTCTCGACTGTTGGTAGAGTACTGTTATCTTACTCAGACCTAGAACCGGAGCAGAGCAAGCGAGCAAGCAGAGCGAGACCTAGGGGGTTTGGGGGAGGATTCCCCTATATACCACTGCTGTTATAGTAATACTGCCATGTCGCTGTTATGTTATCGTCGAGTCTCGACTGTTGGTAGAGCACTACTGTATTAGATTTACTGTATTAGATTTACTGTGGTTATATCATTGTTATGTCGTTGTAGTATCGTTGTCATCTAGATTAGAATAGATTTACTACTGTATCACTGTCAGGGCCCTGGACTTCCAAAGACGCAGTAGAAATACTACATACATATACACACATACAAAGCCATCACATGTCGTCGTCACATACAACACTTGTCACATAAATGAGTCGATAATGTAATTGCTCGTATCATTAAATGAGTCGAAGAATCTATGAAACTCTCCTCGCCATTTGTACCTAGAATCATTCATCCCTTCATGACCTCATCCGCGCGCTAGAAACGAGAATAATCATCATGTCAGAAAATCAAATCAGGAAAACCCCATTCCATCGCATGCCATGAGACAATCCATCAAAGACCGAAATCCTCGACAAGTCACTGATCGAGAATTAGACTAGTAGCTATCCCACCCTCATAAAGCCATGCACAGCAAAAAACTAGTTTGAAGAAAACTTAAAAGGAAAGCTTTTGGCACATAATACAAGTATTCATGAGGCGCGGTCTGTGTTCGCCTCGTTTCACTCGTAAGACCTTTGTCGTTCATCATACCGTGATCACCTGCCAATACAGCTAGGCTGTATCAACATATACATCACTATTAGTATCTAGGCGAGAAGAGGCTCCTTGTCGTCACGGAGGGTGGAGGCGGTAGCACCGACACTTGGGACAGCTTCAGTCTTGAACTCTTCCTTTGGTGCAGCTGGGAAGTCAGTGGCCTTGTATTCTGGTGTACTAGAGCTGGTAGCCTTGAAGGAAGGGACGACCTTCTCGGACTTGACTGGTGCTGGCTTGCTGGATAAAGGTGAAGTATGGTGGGCACGAGCATTCCCAATCAGATCGTGCACCTTGGAGGTATATTCAGATACGTGTTGCCTGGTGGCTTCGGCTGCGGTACTAAGAGTGTGGCTAACGAGGGTCTTGACTTCTTGGGTCTGTTGGTTGACAATGTCCGTAGCATTCTTGATGTGGTGGTCGATAAGCTCCTTGTTGGTCTTGTAAATAAGAGGAGAGAGGAAGAGGGCAGAGGTTGCAATAAGAGACAGGCCCCAGAATGGAACAATCTTGACCAGGTAGTAGGATAGGAAAGCGCTGACAAATGCCTAATTCCCATTAGCTAGATTTCAAACCAAAACTTCTCTCAGACTTACAATAGCAGACGCGCCAATGTTTTCAGCAAAGACAATTCTCTGTGCCTCAATTACAAAGAAGTTGAGAAGCTCGTGAACATCACCGATGAAAGAATCAAGGGTCTCCTTGGGGACAACATAATACTTCCTTGGGCGGATCTGGGTAGTGAAGCCCTGGGAGAAAAGAGCCTGACCAGCGACCTCAGCGAGAAGGGTAATACCCAGTGTAACCCAAGTCAGCTTGAATGCATATCTGAGGAGGTCGAGATATCTAGCTCCGAAGATGAAGAGCACAACCGTGACGTAGGCAATGGCAGAAGCACGAGGATTCTTCCAGCTGAGGAGAGCTTGGAAGAATGAGTGATAGTGTGTAAGCTGTTGACCCGTAGCAGCTGTCTGTGTTGGAGTTGTTCGAGAATTGGCTAGGTTGGAAAACTCGTTTTGTGTTTTGATGGCTTGTTCCTTTGCGTTCTCTGCAACAGGTCCTGTCGAGATTGTTAGCGATGACCTCGTACCAAATCATAAATTTCTTCAAGCTCAACCTACCATTGACTATGGAGCTCTTGACGTTCTGTGAGACTGGGTGGTTGGCTGCGGCATTGAAAGCAGATGAGGCATCTAGGTTTTTTTGTCAGTTTGATCGTCGGAAATCGAGCTGTTGGAGCTCATTATTGGAGGCCACTGCATCATCGTTAGCCAGATATTGCAAAGGTCCGATGCACTGCAAAATCCCACCTCACTGTTGGTAATGGTGCTCTTCTCATCCACGTGGCTCGAAGTTAAGCTTGGGTTGTCGATTCCAACGCCGGTGTTGCTAGGTGGAACCACAGCAGCATGTCCACCGACGGGGGAATCGGAGGTAAAGTCAGACATTGTGTAGATTGACTTGAAGTACAAAAAGCGGGAATTAATTAACTGCAGAAGCTGTAGCGGCTCGAGCTGCACCGGATTCTTTCGTTGATGGGAAGGAAAGTAAAGGTCTGTCGGAGATCAGGGTTTGTTGAAGATTCGGGGGTTCGGGGGTTAGGAGAGGAGAGGGAGAGAGAAGTACCTAGGTAGGCCCAGTTTATGAGGGAACGCGCTAAAACGACGGGTTTCGCTGTTTCGCTACTACAATCCAAGAATTTTGGGAGGCACACGACATCCCGTCGTTTCTGCCAGGTTCTGTGGCTGCTGTGGCCTTGTGGCTGACCACCATGACGTTTCCTCCTCTCTTATCACTCAACCCTGGCGTGACAGCCGGCCAGGGCGGATGGCATTCAACGCAACACGCTTGCCTTGAGCCATTACAGCCAGTACAGCCAGGACTGCAAATGAGCCGCAGCCCCCCTATTTTCTAGTACTATTTTCTGGCCTTTCACTCCTTTGTGCGCATTCCGAGACGTGTCCAGCACAGATAGGCACCCTAGAGGAGTCCTTTAAGGAATTATTTTAGGGAGTAACACTATGCCTAAGGCTTAAGGTTTTATTTATCGTTGATGTTGATGTCTTCATAGATTGTACGCACGGACATTTGTTTTGCATGTGATCTGCGCTTATGATTATGTCTCAAAGGAGCCATCCAACACCAATCTTCAACAAAACATCTTCGCCATCATTTTCGCTGTCATCTGCCCCAGGCACACGACTCAGCGGGCAAAGCTGCCATTCAATGTTCTTCCAAAAGGCTTCTTCCACTGCATGGTGCAATCACTGCGGAATTCGCTGCTCATACCCCTGGCCTTGTTCGTCAGCCACCCAGAAGAGCCCGATATTTGGGCCGCCAAAGGAAAGGCATGAAGGAGCTCGTTTGATCATCTGCTGAAGGTATTTAGGTAAGGTAGGCTTAAGAATAAAGTACGCTGCTAAAGCACCATACCCTACTTAGGTGCTTGGCTTGATACGCCTTGATACGCCTCGATACGCTAGTTATACTGGTATATCGGTAAGATGCAAAGGCAAACCTTAAAGAAAGAGACCCGGCTACTGCGACGAGGCGGAACCTCAGCCTTGTAGGTCACGTCAAATCATGCAGCCTTTCGGCTGGCCTGGTAAGCTGTAAAGGGTCATTTATATGCTTCGTTAACGGAGAAGCTCTTCGTTGTTTTCGGTGCCTTTTGGCTCGATTAAAGTATATACTTGTATGAATTGTATCAGCATAGCAAAAGCGACCGTCCCAACACTGTAGGGACAATTAACTAGTTATCCTAGTACTGCATGCTCCCTCTTGGTTCCTCCTGTACTTTACCAACCGGAACCAATTTGACCTCTAATCGAAGCATTGTAGTGGAGTACAAACATCGTTTTATACAAGCTATGCAGCCAGCCTGTCAGGCGTCTTGTAGCTCTTACTGCCAGGTCAAAGAAGACTCTTACAATCGGATGTAAGTGTACGTAACTTGCATAACCTGGAGATGTATGGCTATAATCATTCTTCTATTTTAGGACCTTCCTATAGAGTCGTGATATTTTGTAGTTTCAACCTCTCTTCAATAATGCTTACTTCACGCATAAGTCGTTCCCAAGGGAGACCCTCATGCCGTAGCCGAATTCAATGCCGTAATCGTCGACTGAGTGAGTTGGACCGAGAGTTTGCTGTGGTAGGTAGTATATTGTAGTCGTTCGAGAAGCGAATCGCTTACAAGAGGTAACTATAGAGCTTCTTCTCACCCCCACCACGTCCCTCCTCAACCAAGAAAATCCCACCTCCGGTACCGTGGCTATCACGAAGTAAAGTTTGGGTCATCCCGGCAGCAATGGATGAAAGAGATGAAAGGACCCAATCAATCCTTGAACGGGACGTCAGTAATCTATCTAGAAGAGGTGAAGTTGAGAACAATGTTACGAGGAAGCTTGTGGACAATCCAGAAGCAGTCACAAACTACGAACTTGTAAAACTTCCTTTACGCATCTTCTCTAAAGGTTTCAGCCATCACTCGTCGCGCAGAATCATCGACTTGTATCTACGCTGGCTCGAGGTGCAACGGCTGGCCCCGATACACAACATCAACTTTTGCTGGTATAACACCGTCATCCACTGGGCACAGTCACTGAAAGCGCGCGGATTCTCCCTGGAAGAAGTGTTCGAAGCATTGGACACCTGGAAGAGATTGAACGGCCCATTCTATGATCCAAGGACTTCGGAGGAGAAACGATTTCCACCGTCGTTACCCGACCTGAAGTTTGCATACACATGTACAGAAGGCATAATGCCTCCCCGTGGTATTGACCGATCTATCTCAAAGAGAGAAGTTGATCGAGCACATGCACGAGCAGAGAGCGACTATTACAGGCCCTTCCAACCAACAAACGACAAATGCGGCAAACGGCTCAGTGATCAACAAGGATACTTGGGATCTGTGCCATCTAGCTATATATGCCAAAGATGTGGGAAAGAAGGTATGAAATGGTAAGTACTAATACCTTACCTGAGTTAACAATATCACAGGTCATGCCATGGAAGAATGCCCTACGAACAACTACCCGGCCTTTGATACCACTCTACATATGGAGTATAACTGCAAGTTTTGCAAATCCAAAGGCAATCATTATGCAGGGTTCTGCCCAAAAGATCCGGACCCCGACTCTATTTATCACCAACGGATAGCAAAGGGTATTTACATTCCTACTACACCAATCGGAAAGGGAAAGCGCCAATACGACGACACCTTAGAAACTCCTCGATACAGCAAATCATCAGCGATGGGACGGCTAGGAAATGACAATGGTTATACAGAAAGAGATTCTGCAAGCTCTCAAGATAATTTCGAGGAATATACCAGAAGCCTTCGTGACAAGTCCCGGCGAAACCTGGGTGAGTTATTCGGAGACAGAGAGGACAAAGCATCAGACACTAGCATAGACGGCAAACAAAGTACATCATCTAAAGAGGGTCCCGTAATCGGCTTGTTCATCATGAATGTTGAGCTGTATAGTGATGGCAAAACCAAAAACCTCTTTGGCGATGAAGATGCACGAAATATTACAAACATTGAACCGTGGGGCCGATCAAATAAGGTGATCCACTTCAACACAAAGAAATCAAGAGATGCAGCTCTTATCAATTTGCCGGACAGCTTAAAGACAAGGGTTCAACTTGATCGAACCCGACCACTTGTGAAAATATTCGATAACAGTATTTACCAGCCTTTTGGTCCAAAGAAGCAGAACACAAGCCAAGGTGATGTTTCCGTTCGAACCCGGACGTTGAGCGCTACATCACCCTTGGGTGATACTCGACAACAACACAAAGATTTGGAGTATAGTGACCAGAAGAGCATTGAGTCATCCAGAAGTTCTCCTGCTGGGAAGAAATCGTTTGATGATGACGGTTCTGCCCTTCCGTTACCCAGCAAACACGGCGAGGAAGAGCAATCGGAAGAGTACCGTGCAATCTTTGAGGTAGAACTTAGACGTTTCTACTGCCAACGCACCCAGCTTTCACCACCACAGCAAGACTGGTTTATCCGAAAAGCTATGCATGATAAATTTGGTAAGTTTTCAAGACAGCGGCAGTAAGTATATTTAACTGACGCAATAAGCACTTCCTGACAAGGAATTCACGGACCCGTTTCCGCAATCAAAGAGAGCAATGGCTAAAAAGGGTATGGAAGACCATATCAATGTAGATGGACACTGTCGCGGCCAAGGCATGGCCAAGCATAAAGTGACATCTTTGAAAGAATCCCAGTAAGCATCTACTTCTCTACCAACCCATCGGGCAACTAACAGCAACTTACTCGGCAGTCCCCAACAAATCACTACTCCGCGTATTGTAGAACACACTTCTGGTTCTTTTCCAATTCGCCGTCCAATAGTTAGTGATTTGTTCAAGAACATTCCAACCGAGATAGTTAACCGGAAACAACCCCGTATGACAGCATTGGAGATGTGGGATAGTAACGACAAAGAGAAGATTCAAAGAGAGACATATGAAGACGAGGTTCGCAGGAAGGCAAACGCAGAGAAAGTTCGCAAGGAGACGGAAGCAAAGGCGGACGCATTCCTGGAAGATCTCGCAAACAGTCTGTTGGAAACATCGGTACATGAACGCAAAACAGGCGAAGAGTTCAAACCTAAAGGCAATGTCGAGCGTAGGCATTGGAGCCAATCTCCAACCCATACCCCTAAGAACACGTCCATACCTAATTACGGCAGCGAGGATACGTCCAATTCATCCGGAGAACGATGGGCTGCCCCTCTAAGTTCTTCAAACCATAGCACCGAAGGCGCTCCTTGCACGGCAGTTAGATCAGAGAATATTTCAGAGCATGGACTCCCCCAGCCTGCATATCCTAAGAATTTCAATGCATCGGATAGTCAAGGTTCAGAGTTTGAGGGAGAGTCAAATTCTGATTCAGATGGTTCAGATGATGACGAAATCCCTCTTTGACATTCACCAACCACAAAGACGGATTCATTTAGTTCATGAAGGAGTTCTCAATGGTCAACAAATGTAATGGCTTGAGAATTTTCAAATGTCACAAAGGAACGCGCCATTGATGACGGATGGAATTTCCTTTTGCAATTCATATTTTGCTTTTCATTTTCTTCAAGCACGTACGTATGTGGCGTGTCAGCATTAGGCCATTGCACAACAGATGAGACGTTTCAGCAGAAAGAGCCCTTTTTTTTCTTTTCATACAAACATGGCAACATGACAACACTCTTAGCTGTGTTGTTGTTTTGCATCCTAAGTAGGAGAAGCTTGAGCAATTGAAGATTTTTAAAAACATGTTAGAGCAGCGCCTGATTGCGAATGATCTTAAGACAGCCAGCTATGATGGGACTTCTCTGTAGGTAGAGTTTATGACTTTATTTAGGACAGGCCAATTGAGCGAGGTAGAAGCCCAGTGAGGAGAGGAGACCTAGCATGAGCGAGCACGCTTGTGTGCATGTCGCTCCGAGAAACCTCCGATCACCGATTCCTAATTTCAACGTCAATTCATCGCCAAAGGCCGCATAATCTAGAGTTCTCCTCGTAACATTCCCAGCACGCTCTCACGATGGTACTCTCCTTCATTTTGATCCAGAACCGGCAGTGAGTGTCCCCTTGTTTTGGAGATTAGAGACTGGAAGCGGGGACTTGACTGACGAGTTGGCTGCAGAGGCAAGACGCGCTTGGCGAAGTGGTATGCGCCGTATAATGATGAGGAGAAGATCAAGTTAAAGGGCGAGGTATGCCTTATCTCTTCCTTTCCTTTGGTCCCCTCCCTTGCCCCTGTTAGCTTTCCAATGCTGTTTGCATTCTTATTTCGTCGCTCTTGTCTTGGTCTCTAGCTGGATGCGCAGCGTGAGTGAACGGTAACTGACGCTCCACTCCAGGTCCACCGACTGGTAGCACCGCGCGACCAAAAATACCAATCAAACTTTGTCGAGTTCCGAAACAACAAGATCGTATACCGGCGATACGCGGGGCTCTTCTTCTGCGCGTGCGTGGATGCTAATGATAACGAGTTGGCGTATTTGGAGGCGATCCATTTCTTTGTCGAGGTGCTGGATAGCTTCTTTGGGAATGTGTGTGAATTGGATTTGGTGTTCAATTTTTATAAGGTACGTCGTTGTGTGTAGGTGAAGAGCATGATGGGGTGGGTATACGGGCGTAGAGTTTGAACGGGGCCAGGCACTCTAGAAGCGTGGATGGAAACCGGCATAGTGAATGATTGCATGGCGGATGCGTCGCAGAATGGGCGTGGAGATAACAGTCGGAGCTGTACTGATGGTGATATAGGTGTACGCCATCCTGGACGAGGTCTTTTTGGCGGGAGAGATCGAGGAGACGAGTAAACAAGTGGTCTTGACGAGATTGGAGCATCTGGATAAACTTGAGTGAGAAATCTAGGAGCAGATGACTGCATTGTGTGGCACTTTTAAAGGGTGGTTGTGGTCTCCAAAGATCACTAATGCCTCTAGGAAGCTTCGAGTCGAGGCTGTTCTGATGTGTTAGCAATTTTCAGGAACGAAAACAAAGGAGCGATCGATTCGGAGGAGACTTGGTCATCGTTTTCCTTCTACGCTCTTGGCCGGTCTTTCATTTGATCCTCTGATAAGCCTGTAGCTTGCAGCTTCTTGTGGTTGATCAGGGAATTTATGTACCGCTGCCAGGGTCATCTCGTAGGATGCACTTTTTCTCGAAATAGGGGGTGCATATGTCGAAACATGAAACAGACAGCTACCACGACTGGAAGCAAATCTAAAGCAAACTTCATTCTGAGAATGCCTCTGTATCTCTGTTTCGTGCCTCAAGGTCATGCCCTATAAAGCTGATCAAAGAGGCTGTCGGTGCTGGGGCCTCACTTAAAAGAGAAAGCCCTCATAGGATTCTCGAACACTCAGCTAGGTTCTTAGCTAAATATCGAATCCCACCTGTTTCCGATACTGGTTTTCAATCACGACTGCTGCCGTTTTAATCATGAATCGTCTAGAAGCCTAGCTGTCTCTTTACGTTAGTTAGGTATCGTCAAAGCTGCTACCCTGCCTATCTACTTTGGCCGATTTAGGCACCGGTATAGACCTATCGTATAAAAGCTCCTCTGCCGCAGAAAAGCTTCTTCTTTCCTTCAACTACGCTTTACTCTACGACCGTCAACTTCACACGCATCTACACAAGTCTCGATCATTAGCTTCAACTTTCACAGTTTCTACAAAGACTGATAGCAAAGGTTCAGAATCATACAGACAGAGTATGTATTGCAAAAGTCCTCCCCTGCTTTGATTGTCACTACATTACAACATCACTTGCTGCAGCTTCACTACTGGCGCAGCTTTCTCCAGCTTGGATAAGCCTCTACCCCTGGATAGGTCTCTACCTACAGCGTTGCATCTCATTTTGGTCGTTTACTGAGATCTGATGGAAACCTTTCTTGTTCTCGATCCTTCATCGTGATCATCACTTTGCTGCTATCATAACTCCACTGCGTCGGTCACTTTGCTGTGATTATAACTTTACTTTGATCTACCGGTTGTCTACGCGTCGTCAACAGCGGCACCCGCTATCGATCTGAAACTTGCTATTGATGACCTATAGGTTGTTCTGACCTTGATTTGATTTCTCTATCTTCTATTTGCTGTCATTTATAGCAAATATGTCACAGGGTTATTCTCTTTAATAATTACTAATCTCCAAACTCCAGTCATCAAAATGTCATCCACCACCGCTACCACTACCGCCACTGCCAGTGGGTCGGGCTCGAACCGAAGCACTTGGACGGATGCGGAGAAGGTAAGGTTTTCAAAACCATTCATAAAATACTTGCTTATTTCCTGGCAGTTTTCTTTCCTGTTGGCTATCATCGGTCAGCTGAGTGACGAGAAGAAGATCGTCATCAAATTCGACGAGCTGGACATCCCAGGCCGTTCCTCGAAGGCCTTGATGCATGCTTGGGCCAAGATCAAGGCCGATGCCGCTGCGGGTGGGCCTAGCGACGCTGCTCCTCCCAAGGCTCGCACTCGGAAGGTGAAGGCTGACAATGGTACTGGTACGGCACCCACCCCACTGCCTGCTGTTCGGCCATGAGATACTAACCATTCTACAAGAAGATGAGCCCAAGGCCCCGGCCAAGAAGCGCAAAGCTACCCCCAAGAAGGCCAAAAAGTCAGCTGAGAAAGTCATCGGTGACGAGGAGGAGCTTGCGGTAAAGTCTGGGGACGAGAAGGAGGAGCTGCTCTTTGTCAAATCAGATAATGAGAAGGAGGAAGTCGCTGCCAAGTCTGATTACCAAGATGCGGCATAGATTGCGTTGCCAGTCACTGCCGATGGGTACCTCATGGTCACTCACTGCGGCTTGAGAAGGGTCACCATTCGCGACATGGCGGAAATCACAGGTGGTGTTTCTTATTTCTCGATGGAGGGCGTTCAGACGAGGCAGCGCTAAGTTTACGGGAGGAAGAGAGGGGATAAAGACTGTCAATAGTCAGATAGAGAATCCTAATCCTCATGCTGCGAAATGTTTTGTGCTGCCCAGATCTATGATTGCTTTAATGAGACTGCATGACACAGGCTACTATCAGCCATCAGCGGAATGGGATAAAGTAATCCAGCGAGATGACAGTCATATGGTGGGTCTATTCTATAGATTAAGTATACGGCTACAGTCTCCGATGAAAAGGAAAGCTTTCGACGTTAAATTAACTGTGGATGGACGCTTCACAACAGGACAAGCTAATCGTAAGAAGCAAAACGCTGCATGCACTTATATTGTTACTTTCTCTATGACTCTACGATTCTTCTGTGCTCGTACTCTTACATGGCATCAGCCCATGATATAGTCCATCTTGACGCATTTCGGCTCCCACAAGTCCGTCTCATCGAACATGCCGAAGCCAGGCCCGCCGGGACGCCTCTTACCACCACCAGGACCGTGGCCGGGCTCATGGCGGCCCGGAGGTCCATCGTCGAAGTCTCGCGCTTCATGTGGTGCATCACCAGGCGGACCATCGCCAGGATGACCGTGATGTGAACCGCCACCTCCGGGTGGGCCGCCGGGGCCCGAGCCGCGCGCCACCATGGGCCACATTGGGATGAAGCATCTCTCGTCCCATGCGCAAGTCTGCTTGCAAGTGACCCATTCGCCAGCCCAGCCAAGCCACGCCATCAATTCCTCGACGCCTTCTTTCCACACGAGGGATTCGTGGACTCGGTCGTCTGCCCAGTCCCAGTCATCTGAAGCCGTAGATGCGTGGTTGAAATCTGATTTCCAGATTGTCTCGACTGCGAGACCGACGGTGACGGTGACCTCGCAGATTCCGCCCATCGTATCCTCAATGGCCCATCGAAGGGTCTCTTCCTCTGGTCCAAGAATGACGCCTTCTTCTGGTGCTAGTAATCGAGTGTGGTGGTATTTACATCTTGCAAAGGTATCCCTGCCGAATTGCGAATCTCGTGTCCAGGGCTCATCATTTCCTGATGGATATTCTAGAAATGGCACGAGAAATGTGTGCATCTGGTCTCTAATATTGATCATCCAGTTCCGAACAGCCGTGTAATTAGTTCTTGATGGAAATTCGTTGAGGGTGTCTCTTAGTTGTACTAAGCCGCCTGCATTGTCCTGTACGATCTCATTGGTGATATCTAGCCAGTCCATGCCACTACAATGCGTTTTGTTTCCAATCACTATATCATGCAATATCTGTTCGGCTTTTGATCTCATAGTCAATGCATCCAAGGTGCTGACACTCTCTAGTCGATGTGTCCTCCTTCGGCGCATTAATTTGTTCAAAGCCACGGTCCTATTCCAGTCTTTCGAATCTTTACTATCGCCATTCCAACGGCCGCCAGACGTCAAGTTGAGCTCCTTCTGTTCGAGCTCTGCCCTTGCGAGTGATTGAGAGGCAAATTCGGGAGCATAATAGCTCAGGATCCCGCAAGACGAGATCTTGACCCTGTTTTCCCCCAACCCAGGCCCTGATCCAGAGAAACCGTAGTGATTTGTCGCACTAGTGAACCATCCCCATCCTTGAGACTTCAAAAATGGCTCCCCTTCCGCATCTTGGCGCCAATTAGGAGGTGGTGATGGATTTTCTGGTTTGGTTGCCTTGTCCGATCTAGTGGGTTTGGGCGGTAATGGAAAGTAGCTTGTAGGTGTAGCTCTGATCCGCAGAAGACCTGCATTATCTACTGTACCCGAGTCGTCATCCTTAGTTTGGGAGTTTTTGGTCGTAGCTGGTGCTAAAAGAGGGGCTGATACATTCAGCTGAGAAACCAGTCTCAAGCTCGGACTTGTGAAGTTACACCAGATTACCTCAAATCCGGCGTTCATCCTGACAATGCCCTCAAATCCCCAGCCCGAACCTCCAAGCTGTTTCTCTGACAACCAGTCACAAAGGCCAACAGCCCGTGCATACTCCTCCCCGAGGCCTCTAAATCCCTGGTTAGGGCCCGAGGGGCCGGTGACATTACCCCAGATCTGCAACATTTGGGTGTCCATTCGTCCGTTTCCCATAAGGGTCGCTGATTCGCCGTCAAAATATAGGACCGGCACTGTTCGGGTTGTTTGGTAGGTGAGCATAAATGAATTTTGAGTTGATCCCATAATACCGTAGGCCATCCCTATATCGAAGGCTAACCACTCCGGACTGGGTGGTGCGTTTTCATCCCTTCTTCCATGGTAGAGCTTTGTGTATGCCGGCATCACTCCAGGCGCAATGGCTTGTCCGTTCGGAAAGAATGTATTTGGCCATTGTTGGAGGAGGCCGTGAACAGAAGCAAAGTAATGAGGTGCCGCCGACGAAAAGTTGAATCCCCATTTGGTGATGCCCGTTGAGTCTTTCCATTCATCAGTAATAGGTTGCTGCTGGCGATCTGAACTACTAGACGCATGGCTAATCAGGAGGAAGCAACAGACTATGAACTCCTTAAGGGAGTTTGTTATCAGAGCCATCTTAATATCTGGTGCGTCTACCCATTAAGATGCCAATGGTGATGAGGTTGCTAAAAATCGATGAGAGCTCTGCTAGAGGTTAATGGCATTTGTGAAAGATACAATTAGAGACGTATTTGTTTAAAGTCATAGGAGGATAGGCATATTGAATTCTCTGAAGCAGCATGTGGTTCGAGAAGATACCCTTGAGGTCTATCAGAAGTCTTGGTGGAAGTTGAAGTGACGCGTCACTGATAAGAAATTAGAGTCCTTATCGCTCAAGCTCGGATAGATTGTCAAAAGTGTGCGTGCCTGACTAGGCTTACCTGGGGTGCTGAAACGTCCAGAACGCATATAACATGTTAATCTAATGACAAATAAGGCATGTAATGATGGCAATATAATGCATATACTTCCTAACTAGAACGAAAAACTCATGTTCTTTATTTCAAGCATGAAATACATCACAGGCCAAAATCGAGCTAAAGCCACTTGTTAGGGTATGGCTAATGCTTCGTACTTGGATAATAAAGCGTATGACTTCAAAATTAATAAGAAAACCCCCAAAACGCACTTACTACTTCATAGTGACTGGTTTCTTGCTCATTACCAGTGTAGCAATGTTGGCTGCTCCTTTCCGTCACGTGGAATAAAACCCTTGAGGGAGTGCCTGAATTCATGCCTTGTCGCCTCGTGTGATCACAGCCTTCTCGTCTTCAACCTCTGACAAAGCTGAGGCTTCAGTAAGTGACAATCTTGTATGACTGCCCGTGCTCATTGATTGCTTGAGCTGTCATCCACGATAATTGCTGGATGAATAGAGCAATCTATGCGCGACTGAGACACCAGTCATCGACGTGCTTTCGTGCCACACCTTTGCGCCTCCTGAGACTCTGTACTATTAGAATCCCTTCTCAAAACCTCACACCTTCTTTTCCAACATATTTTCGATTTCTACATTCATCAAGTCAACTGTCATTCCAATTACCGATCATGAACGGATCAACTCGATCTTCGAAGCGCAAGCAACATGTTGCGTCTATAATCAACGAACGGCCGCAGAAGCAACACAAAGCTCTCAACGGGAAAGAATCAGCTGGGGAGAATACACCTGAGATTGACAAGTCATCGCCCATGAATGTGGATGAAGAGCTTGATGATAGCAGACTTCCTATACTCACTGCAGCAACGGCAGATTCCGCAGAGTGGCAGGAGACAATAGAGAATGTTGTTCGCAACGTTGTGTCGATACGATTCTGCCAAACCTGCGCATTCGATACGGATCCTGCGTTAACTAGCGAAGCAACCGGATTCGTCGTTGATGCTGAACGAGGATTTATTCTGACCAATAGACATGTCGTCGGCTCAGGACCGTTCTGGGGCTACGTTATCTTCGACAACCACGAAGAAGTTGATGCATATCCCGTTTATCGTGATCCGGTACACGATTTCGGTATCCTACGATTCGACCCCAAAGCAATCAAATACATGCCCTTGACTGCATTACAATTGAGGCCCGATCTCGCGAAAGTCGGAGCGGAAATCCGAGTGGTTGGAAACGACGCCGGAGAGAAGCTCTCTATCCTGTCAGGAGTCATCAGCAGGCTTGATCGAAATGCGCCAGAGTACGGCGAAGGTTATAGTGACTTTAACACCAATTACATACAAGCTGCGGCAGCTGCAAGTGGAGGGAGTTCTGGTAGTCCAGTTGTCAATATCGACGGGTTCGCCATAGCTCTACAAGCAGGAGGGCGCGCAGATGGAGCTGCAACCGATTATTTTCTTCCTCTAGACCGTCCCAGCCGGGCGTTGAAGTGTCTTCAGGAAGGAAAGCCGATCGCACGTGGAACAATTCAGTGCCAGTGGATGATCAAGCCATTTGACGAGTGCCGAAGACTTGGCCTTACGCCAGCATGGGAGAGTGTCGTTAGGAAAGGATTCCCAAAGGAAACAGGAATGCTTGTTGCTGAAATAATCTTGCCAGAAGGTCCTTCAGATAAGAGCATCGAAGAAGGAGATGTGCTGCTTAAGGTCAATGGGGAGCTTTTAACTCAGTTTGTCCGTCTAGATGATATTCTCGATTCAAGTGTTGGCGACAAAGTCAAACTACTCATCCAACGTGGCGGTGTTGATATTGAGGTAGAGATTGAAGTCGGTGATCTTCACATGATCACTCCCGATCGCTTCGTTTCTGTGGCAGGTGCTAGTTTCCATGATCTCTCATACCAACAAGCACGACTATATGCTGTGGCTTGCAAAGGAGTATTCATCTGTGAAGCTACTGGATCCTTCAAATTTGAAGGAACTGACAATGGGTGGATAGTGCAAACAGTGGACCACAAGAAGACCCCAGACCTCGCAATCTTTATCGAGGTAATGAAAGCGATCCCTGATAGAGCACGTGTTGTCGTTACATATAAACACCTCCGAGATCTCCACACTTTGAACACCAGCATTCTGTATATCGACCGTCATTGGTCAAGTAAGATGAGAATGGCTATAAGGAATGACGACACTGGATTATGGGATTTCACAGACCTTGCCGATGCGCTGCCAGCAGTACCCCCTGTCCCGCGCAGTGCTAGTTTTATCCAGCTCGAGAATGCCCAACACCCGGCCGCAGCAGACGTCGTCCGCAGCTTCGTTCGAGTCGCCTGTCATATGCCCGTGAAGCTAGATGGATTCCCACGTAACCGCAAATGGGGTATGGGAGTGGTCATTGATGCAGAAAAGGGCCTTGTCGTTATCTCGCGAGCAATCGTGCCATACGACTTTTGCGACATCTCAATTACAATTGCAGACTCTATTATTGTTGACGGCAAGGTCATCTTCATGCATCCTCTACAAAACTATGCCATCATCCAATATGATCCATCATTGGTAGATGCGCCAGTCAAGAGTGCCAAGCTGAGTACGGAGCAGATCAAGCAAGGAGCGTCGACGTACTTCTTGGGACATAACCAAAACATGCGTATTGTTGTCGCAAAGACTACGGTCACCGATATCACTGCTGTAGCTATTCCTGCGAATGCTGGAGCCCCAAGATACAGAGCTGTCAACTTGGACGCCATCACTGTCGACACGAGCCTGAGTAGTCAATGTGGAAGTGGTGTTCTAGTAGCAGAGGATGGCACAGTTCAAGCATTATGGCTCACTTACCTCGGAGAACGGTCTGCCTCCACACACAAAGACAATGATTATCATCTTGGCCTTGCCACTCCTACCCTCCTACCTGTCATTAAAAAGATTCAGGCTGGCATTGTACCTAAGCTCCGTATGCTCAGTGTTGAGTTCAGTGCCATTCAGATGAGTCAAGCTCGCATCATGGGAGTCTCAGAAGAATGGATCAAGAAAGTTGCAGAAGATAACTCGGCCCATCATCAGCTGTTCATGGTCCGAAAGAGGACTTTTGAGCGAGGTAACGATTCTTGCGCTCTACTCGAAGGCGATGTTGTACTCACACTTAACGGTAAAATCATTACTAGAGTTTCTGAACTTGATGTCATGTACGACAACGACGTTCTTGACGCTGTTATTGTCCGTGACTGTGAGGAGATCACGCTTAAGGTTCCCACGGTACGCGCAGACGACCTTGAGACGGATAGAGCAGTCTCCTTCTGTGGTGCGGTACTCCACAAACCACATCATGCTGTCAGGCAGCAAATTAGTAAACTCCATAGTGAGGTTTACGTTTCAGCGCGCACTCGAGGTTCTCCATCCTACCAATACGGTCTTGCCCCGACAAACTTTGTTACCCATGTCAATGGCATCCCTACTCCAGATCTTGAAGCTTTCGTTAAGGCCGTTACACCAATCCCTGACAACACCTGTAAGTACTTTCTGAAGGATGCTTTATCTTCAACGTCCTTTCTAACTGTGACACAGACTTCCGCCTAAAAGCAATGACCTTTGACAATGTTCCTTGGATATGCACGATGAAGAAGAATGACCATTACTTCCCCACAACCGAATGGGTAAAGGATCCGGCGGAGTCATGTGGCTGGCGCCGAGTAACATACGAGGATGGCCACGCAGTCAAGGGCGAAGGGCACGATGGCATTACAAATGGCACTGGTGATACCTTCGAGATGGATGAAGGTGGCGAAACGGTCCCAGAAAATTAGCGGGGGTCACCGCTGATGCAAAAGTACATGTATATATAATAGCACTATGGTGCATTTGACGGTGAGTTATGATACCATAAATCATGGTTGTCAACTTATTATCCCTCTGATGCTTGTGTGATTGAGCAATTAATAAGCCGACTCTCCTCCTAGCGACTCATCAAACTTATACGTGTTGATAGAATCCTATGTGGTTTCCCCTAGTAAATCCTGAAATGCTTTTTTAAAAGGAGAGAGCGAATCCTGGTAGGGCATGGTGCTTTAATATTTATTGAGAAGGAGGATGGGTTAAAAGTTGCGATCCGATAGGATAATACTTGCTATATATTAAGCAATATACGCATGGTTGGTGGCTGAACTAGAGCTAGCTAAGAACTTACTTACTAACACGAAAGAGGGGGTTGCATGTGAGACCCCGCGTGATTTCGAAATTACATACCATACAATAATAACATTGCGTGCCTCTTAAATATATCACCGCAAGTTTCACAAAATGAGGATATTTCACCAATTTTACTGGCGAGAGATGATGAAGTTGATCATGTCGCACTAAGGTAACTGTTGACGGCGGGGGTAGACCTTAGGCCGGTCAGTGCGATACCATACCTGATGATCTGCGCCCTTGCGCGCTCGCGCCTCCCTGCGTGACTTTATTTGGTATAAGACAGTCAATTCCAGTGAGGACTCAAGTACGTCAATGACGAGGTTCTCCTGCTGCAACTACCCGTCGTCTACTATGCTAGTCGCGGCTCTGCCTTGTCCGCCGTTCTGTCAACAACGACCAATTCTTCAACCACACCCCGCGTTGAGATATCAAGCCACCCGCTATACTGGTGCCAGCCAAAATGCCCACCTACCTCATCCACGGCTTCAAATGGTCCCGCCCGATGATACGCATTCATATTGCTCAATATGACCTTGAAGATGCAGCGGCAGAGTGGATTGTCGGCCACTCGTCAGCTATAGCATTCATGAACTCGTTCTACACCCTCTTCGACTTCATCCCACCTTGCCATCCAACCCTGGCATCTAAATCAGATTCTCTGGAGGCTTCACACCCTGCTATATCGAGACCAGACGGCACCTCGGAAAGCTCTAGGGTTGGAGTATCAAACGAGACCAAAGTAGGCAAAGAAGCTACGAAGAGGCCCGGCTTTAACGAATGGAGCGTGGTAAAACTGCTTGAGCAGTATGATTCGAAAAACTTGTTGGTATCTAGTCAGCCTTGTGCATACGTGGGCGACTATATCATACCAGTCTCATTGTCGGTAGACATTGCGGCTGAAATTGCTACCTATGAAGAACGCCAACGAGATGAGCGGCACATGGTGGAGGGACAGCCCCTAAAGTCACCTGTAACGGCGACACTAAATCATCAATCTACAACTGGGTCATCTGGTGAAGCTGACACTGCTAATGGCAGTAGCGGGCTTGGAAGCCCGACAAGCATGAGCCAGCGTGAAATGAGAAGGTTGAGCAAAAGACTAGGCTGGTTCGAAAAGTTGAGGGATAAGCTGCAACCGACCGCTAAGATTGGATGGTATGTTGTTATATGCGATGATCCGGAGAGACCGGTCGACGAATCTGGTCAGGTGACTGACAGCGAGGAGGATACGGAAGAGACAGGATTCAAGGCACGGAAGACGCCCAGTCGTTCCAGCTTGAGAGGTTTCTTTCGTTTGAGCCAACGATCAAAACAGAAGCATGGCCAGAAGGACTGAGACGGATCAAAAGTGAGGACAAAAGTAAGGATAGCTCCTAATGTTTAGCTGCGCGCTCTGGGCTTGTTATATACCAGGACGGGAACAAAGCAATGGGGACATACTGGCACGAGCACAGTAGTTGGATTTATAAAAGTAATACGGTATTTGCTATTCGTCGATATCACTTTATTCTTGTAGTGACTATCACTGCCTTCCTTCATAGTCCCTTTTCCAGATGGTATCCCAACGCCCGCTATCTACAGCGAATTCTCTCACGAAGTCGCTCTCTAGCTCGTGTGTTCTCCGTCCTAATAAAACTAAACTGTGAAGTGGACCACCTAGGACTTCATCTGCTCCTTCTGCCAGCTCCTTCAACGTTCCGCTCACAAACCTTTCACTTGTACCTCCAACCCTGGCAGCACCAATAGCCAAGCTCTCTTCACCATACACACCTTCCTTCCTCATCTCCTCAACCTCCAGCATCTGCTGTGCGCATTGGCCAACAGTCATGTACCGCGGAGGTTGATATACCTTTCTTCCTCGTGCCATATCCTCGTAGCTCTGCTCCTTGACTTTGATGTCAAGGAGAACTAGAGTGTGTAAACCAATCTTGCGATTCTCAGCAACTCGGTCGTAGAACGATGTGGGCTTCCAGGAATCGGTGAAGAAGACCATGGAGACGGTTTGTCCGAAGTTATACAGTTGGAGACCACATGCGCCTATTGCGGACATGATTGAGGCATTGGGGATGCTCTGTGTAGGGATTTTGAGTGATCTCGCACGCAGTGAGAGATCAGTATGTGTTGTCGCCCTTCATTATCACATCAGCATTACATTGGGGAAAGTCATTATGATCGCCCTACCCAAATGGGTCTCCTACGACCAGGAATGCGACATCTACTTTGTCCGCATCTGCGAGGATGTCATCGCTGGCAGACTCGACCAATTCGCGATCCGCGAGAATCACTTCTCGTCCATAATATTTCTCCTACTTCCCATCAGCGTCAGTTCGCGGAATGGCTTCAGCATTAGCAGAGACGTACGAGAACCGCCTTGTCAACGAGGAGAATGCTGGTGTAAGCCTCGAGGTAGACACGCGCTGCTTTGCGCACAATTTCTAGCCCTTTTACTGTAATGTCGGTCTCATCAGAGAGGCCTAGCCCTATAAGGTAGAGCATCTTGGACCTCTTGAGAACTGTATAGCTCCTTGTGGTGAGGGGAAATAATTTCAAAATGCCCACCTGCAAACGGTACAAACACAGCAAACTTGATAAGACGATAATTCTTCATGGCTTGCAGGGGTGTCGTTGCGGCTGTTCGCTAAATATTTTGGCGGGGTACAACTAGGGAACTTTATGGCGACCCCTACATTGTTTTTTCGTGCTGTTATCTCCAACTTCACAGCTACCATCTACAACGGCTTTTGACCTCTGGCATTCACAGCAGTCATTCTAGCTACAGTCGTGGGCCTGATTGAGCACATTCCCGTATATCCCCCCTGCACTACCTGCGAAGCAACTCGTCCTCCTCCGTCGATTACCTTGGCTACCATGGCCGACCGCAAGGGTGCTTACGACACGGTGGCTTCAGATACCGACTTCAGGAAGAAGTATGATCGCGCAGAATATGCCCAGAAGGCAAAAGACAGGGAATCAAAGGAGAAGGAGGAAGGCCGACTGCGATACGAGGCTAAGCTCGCTGGCAAGAAATATTATGCTCCACTCACCGGCGAAGAGACCTTAACCGAAGCTCGTGCGAGTCGACTCGATGTATCAAGCAATGTCGGGAAGATTATGCTGGTGCCGGCTGGAGCAGCTGTGGGAAAGAGAGGCAGGGGTGCTGGATTTCACTGTGAGATGTGCGATCTTACTTTTAAAGATAATTTGCAGTGGGTAGAGCATGAGAATAGCATGCAGCATCTGAGGGCAATTGGCCAGACAGGAAAAGTCCAAATGGCTTCGGCAGAAGATGTCCACAATCGGATTACACGTTTGTGGGAGAAAATCTCGGAGGAGAAGCATAAAGATGTTCAGACATTACACGAGAGGCTAGAGATCAGGAGGGAGGAGACGGAGAAGGAACGCGAGGAGAAGCGGAAGAAGCGGCAAGAACTTGCCCAAAGGAAGAGGGAGGAGAAGGAGCAGATCAAGATCAAGCAGGAAAGCTATGATCTGGGAGATGATATTAGGATAGAGGGTGAAGAGGGTGATGCTGATGACATGGCCACCCAGTTGGGCTTTTCAGGATTCGGCTCCTCAAAGAAATGATATCTCCGCTGCGGCTTATTTGAGGACGGCACATGTACAAACCAGGTTAATGGGGGTCTTGGAGTCGTTTCATCCGTCCCGACGATATCATCGATTCCAACGTCTGTGGCAAAATTAAACGACGCCTCCGGCGTAATAGAGTCAAAGGTATTTGCCCTTTACAAAAGTTCTCACAGCGTTTAAACATGATTGACTTCAAGGCTATCATCGATGACTAACAAGCGTTTCTGTCTAGCTCCAATGTTTTCTCATTTCCGCTATCAAAGGCGCTGAAATAGACTTCACTGCTAGGAAGACTTCAATTCCGCATTCACGCCATCGCTAGGAGCGGAGACCTACTACTGCAGTTACAATATTACCTGGCTTGACTTGCCCTCATCCGGAAGCCCCTGAGCAACAATTTTGTGCGAAACCCCGTACTCTCGTGGATAACATAGATTGATGCGGACACGCTGTGCTTGAATGCTGTCCTCCACAGCTAGTAAGACCGATCCAGGGAGTAGAGCCGTTTATGTGATCCTTGACCCAGTTCAGAATATCGCAGCTAAGTAGAGTCGCAGCTGGAGCGTTTAGTGCCGGAATAATGCCCGTAGCTAGCTGTCTTCAGGCCCGTTGAATCGCTGCGACGGAATGGAAGTCTGGTCATGTTCTCGAGGAAAGATGACGAAGGTGGATATTGACTTTCAACTATCTCCCTAAGAACGGGGCTGCAGAGTTATATACACAATTCATGATGCAACGTATACCATGTTTACTGTTGACTAAAGAAACTAAGTCCACTAAAGATGTTGTCTTTGAGTTTGCATGCATAGCGTCTTTCAATAAACCAGCTTACATTCATTCATCTATCTCATACCTTGTAACTATTTTGCTATTTTTGTCGCTTCAGCTCAACTGGTCGCATTTTGCTGTCGACGCAGACATTTCTTAGTCGGAGAATAATCAGAACTTCAATCCAACTAGAAAATAATACTCCTGCCATCGAGAAGAAAGCTGCGTACTCGGGATAATAAGGTTTTCTTCAATGTAGCTCGCGCAAAAATATCTAAGAGTTCGTGACTACTGGTTGTCGCCGTCCGACTACTCCCAGGCAAGACGAAGAAATGTATTGCACAACACACGTGATTAGACAGCTATGTTGAAATGGTACGTACTGTACATAACAAATCATCTTCGCAGCAGCCTATCACCTATGCGGAATTGTAATCGATCTGCGCAGACCTGATCAAGGTTATCTTCTAAGCTGGGTGGATATAAGCTACGGGACTCCGATATCGCAAGCTGGGGCCCCGGATATAATGATGCTGCCATCTCGATGCACCAAGATATCTCCAAACAAAGGCATTCCCATTCCTATTCCCATTCCCATGCCCAGGCCGAATTCTTGTATTCCGCTATGGCCTCGGAAGAAACCAAGCAGGAATCGCTGGTCGAGGACCCGGTTCCTGTCCCGACTCCCGCTCCCGTGCCTTATAGCATTTTCACGTCCCGTCAGAAAGCGCTCATCATCACGCTCGTATCCGTAGCAGCGACGTTTTCCGGCTTCTCAGCAAACATCTACTTCCCGGCGCTGCCAACTATAGCGTCTGATCTCTCGGTCTCTACCGAGCTCGTCAATCTCACGGTTACATCGTATATGATCTTCCAGGGCCTATCGCCGACGCTCTGGGGCTCGTTGGCCGACGTGCAAGGCCGCCGAATTACCTACTTGTGTACCTTTATAACGTATTTTTGCGCTTGTATCGGGCTGGCAGAAACCAAACATTATTATCAGTTGGTTATCTTGCGCTGCTTGCAGAGCACCGGGAGCGCGAGTACTATTGCCGTCGGCGCAGGTGTGGTGGGAGATATTACGACGAGAGAGGAGAGGGGTGGGTATATGGGGATCTTCCAGGCCGGATTACTGTTTCCGAGTGCCGCAGGACCGATTATTGGGGGGCTGCTTGCCGGGACGCTGGGCTGGAGAGCGATTTTCTGGTTTCTGGTGATTATTAGTGGTGTTGTTCTCGCCATGCTGTTCTTGTTGTTACCGGAAACATTGAGGTCGCTCGTGGGCAATGGATCTATCCCTGCTAAAGGGCTCGCTGCATCTCCCTTGGCATATATCGCGCGACGCCGGAATAGCAATGGGGCGCAGCAGATGGACGATTTACCGTCGAGGAAGAAAGCGTCGCTAGATTTCTTAGGCCCGTTGCGGATTGTGTTTGGGATTGATACCGTCTGTGTTATTATGTTCCTTTCCATCTATTATACTAACTGGGTAGTGACTATTACGGTCATGTCGACACTCTTCAAACGGACTTATGGTTTGGGTGAAATCGATATCGGACTGACCTTCATCGCCAACGGTGTGAGCGCCATTGTAGGGACGCTTATGAGTGGGAAGATCATGGACTATGACTACCAGAAAGCCAAAAGCAGATATACTGGTAGCCCCGAAAACTTCCCACTCGAGCGCTCTCGGCTGCGAACCATCTGGCTCTGGAGTGCATTGCAATGCGCGTCGACCTTGGTCTTCGGTTGGACTCTGGACAAAGGAGTTCATATCTCCGTGCCAATTATTGCCACCTTTATACTGGGTTGGTCTTCAACTTCGATCCAGAGCGTAATCACGACTTTTTTGGTAGATATTTTCCCGAACAGTAGCGCCAGTGCTATCGCGGCACTGAACCTGTCGCGCTGCTTGATGGGGGCTGGTGGTACAGCGGCAGCATTGCCAATTGTTAATGCGATCGGGGCTGGATGGACGTTTACGCTGTTTGTGGGGATCATGATACTTGCGCTGGGACTGATTGTTGTGCAGATGGTTCATGGACCAAGATGGAGGCATATCAGGGAGGAGAAGCTGGCAGACACTTGATACATCGAGCCCCTACTCCCATGACATATATGTCAAAGGTAGAAGGCGTGATTAAAAGGCGTCGCTTGAAAGCAATGAGCAAGACAGCGCAATGAGCGCAGTCTCCAATCAAGCTTCCGACTCACTCGGCAGAAGTTAGCCTAGATCTAATCTTATCGGACCCGGCCACGCGTCGCCTGTCAAGATGTTTGGCACATGGCAAATCCGTGGCGGTCTATTTTATCCAGCCCTATACAATTAGAGCACAGTGGGCGGTTTTTACCACATGTGAAATAACTTTATATACTTATTCTAACCGTAGAATATATACAATATAGTGTTCTTATGATACAAAACCGTTTGATGCCTGACGCGGCCCGAGAAGATCTATCCGCTTTAGGCCGATCTAATCTTATCTGCCACGCGTCGTCTGCCAACAAAGTGCTAAGACTTCTTATCTGATTGACTTCTCTTCTATAACACCTGATGCGCATACTTCCTCTTCGTCCTTGAAGCCACCACGTCCAGCATGGCTATCAAGTTTGCTCTCGCGTCGCTCTTGGGCCTTGCTCTGGCAGGGACTCCCCAAGAGCCACTGCAAGCAGCAGGAGCTATTTACAATGGCGCAAGCACGGAGAGCGCGAGTGAGAACGGAAATCGAGTCTTCAACGCCATCCACTCTTCGATGCGACAGTGGGGATCATCCCTGCATCATAATGGAATGTCGGTTTTCCCTGCTACAATACCGGAAGGCACGCTCTTGTACCATGGACGGGGGACCACCGAGGAGCCGACGGGCGTGGAGTGGCTTGCGTTTGAGATTGAACACGCTGAAGTTTTTGCAAGAAGTTTTGGTGGTCGTGGTGCTAATAAGAATACCCACGATTCAGATGATCCGGATCATGGGCCTGGTGGTCCCCCCGGTTATGGTCCTCCAGGTGGTGGCCCTCCAGGTGGTGGCCCTCCAGGTGGTGGTCCTCCAGGTTATGGTCCTCCAGGTGGCCCAGGTGGTGATCCAGGTAAAGAGCCAGGGCACGGTCCTGGTGGTGGTCCAGGCGGTGGGCGAGGACATGGAACGCCAGGTTACCTTCACACCTACCGAACAACTCGACCACTCTCACGCTTGCTGTACATCGACGGCATGTCAGCAGGAAAGACCAACATGGGTACTCTTGATACGCAAGATCTCCTCTTGATTGAATCCGACGCGCGATTAAACGACTGGTCTCGAGCCCAAGAACTGTGCAAATTGAGCGGGGAATGGAACATTGAAGGTGTCATCCGTATGGAAGCCGGCTTCGAACTCATCAAGTGCAACTTCACCGACGGCCTAGAACTTATTTCTCACAACAAAAAGCCGGAATCCGAACTCGCTGAAGCTTATAACGAGCTCGGTATGTTTGAATATGTTCGTGCGATTGCAAATCGCTATCATGGCATCGGAGGATCTAGGGTCGAAATTGATTATTCGTCTATGGTATCGGCATTCTTCTATCCCATCAACATCTCCAACCCCGACCCATCAGTTGCCAATCTCCCACGGCTCGTATCTACCGACCCAAGAGATCTAGCAAGTATCAGGTCTGATATTCTAGATGTCTTCATTCAACCGAAATCCAAAAGCTTTGGCTGGCAGGGGCTTGTCGATATGATAGTCTTCCGTTATGCGGATCGGCTACAATTCATTGCTACCGAAGCACCAAGCAACAAAGTCATCCTCTCCGAAATCAACACTCTTCTAAATTCATTCACTGACTATTCATCCCTCTCAATCGAAACGTCAATCGAGAAATGCGCTTCGCATTACCTCCTCCCCGCCCGGCTCTATACTCCCCAAGACCATTTAATCTTCGCCGCTATCAACACCGTCACCAACAGAATCTGTACTACATTGTTCGATGTTCGCGAGATTTTGTTAGCTAGAGAATCAGGGAAACAAACCAAATCCCCAATCGAGCCTGTTGAAGAGTTGATTGAATGGCTGGATTGGACGCAATGGAAAGGCTGCCGTCAGTGCGATTATGATGAAGTTTGTTTTGTGGCGATCTGGCCATGGGGTGGAGCGGAGGATCATGACAATCCACAATGTCGGAATAGCAGCGAGGTTTTAAGTCGACGTGGATATTGGGGGAATACACGTCCCTAGATTATAGACTGTGGGAGGCGTAGCGGTTTGTTAATGATATCATTTCTTCTGTTGTAGGTTTCTTCTGATATATATCTATTGCCCTATTTGAAGCGAAATCTCATCTACCACCTAACTTACAACTGCTCCCTATGATGGCACGTGATGATTGGCCATGCTTTGTCTTGTTAAACTTTTGTAGAGGTTAACGACTTGATTAATTAATGGTGTCTAGGAGCAGAGATTTATAAGGCTGTCGCATACTACGGTAGCCATGAAGCACCCCACTTCAATTGTGTCTTTTGATACCTCATTTATGCCGAACGAGAATAGAAAATGTTAAAATGTCGCAATTAACGCAGATACTGGCGTATCAGACAGGTAGGCCGATAACAGGGCGGTAGCCGGATTGCGTGCTCTGCATCTAAGCACGTGCTTGAGGCATTGTATAATTAAAGTCGATAGATGATCCATCCGATGAACGACTGCTCCCCTATCTCAGGGTCCTAAGGTGTAGTCGATCTTTTCTTCTGCTTCAGAAGTCTTATTTGTGTATCTGATTGCCGAAAAGGGGATTGTATATAAGAGTGTTGACTAGAGATGGCTTCAATCAGTGATCCGCCCGCTCCGAGCAGCAATGGCAACGGTACAGCGAGGGCAAAAAAACAGTTGATTCTCAACGCCTTCGTAATGGATACTCCCACTCATCTGGCTCCCGGATTATGGAAACACCCAAGAAACAAGACGACAGGACCGGAAGGATATAACAAATTGAAGTTCTGGACTGATCTGGCCCAGCTTCTTGATAAAGCCAACTTCCACGCCCTGTTCGTGGCAGATGTTCTGGGCGCTTATGACGTCTACAAGGGGCCTCACAATACAGCTCCAGCACTCGCCGCCGGTGCTCAGTTCCCCGTCAATGATCCCCTCTACGCCGTTCCGGCAATGGCCATGGTGACCAGGAACCTCATCTTTGGAATCACTGCGAGCACTACATATGACCTGCCATATGCGCACGCTCGCCGCTTCTCAACCGTAGATCACCTCAGCGGGGGCCGCGTTGCATGGAATATCGTAACTTCGTATCTGGAAAGCGCGGCGCGGAATCACGGCCTCGATACCCAGATCGAGCACGACGAGCGCTATCGCATCGCGGACGAGTACATGGATGTCGTCTACAAGCTCTGGGAAGGAAGCTGGAGAGATGACGCAGTGGTCCAGGACAAAGAGAACGACGTCTACGCTGTGCCAGAACGTGTGCGTCAGATCAACCACAAGGGCAAATACTTTACCGTCCCAGGACCGCATATCTGCGAACCGTCGCCCCAGCGTACCCCCTTCCTCTTCCAAGCCGGCACCTCACCCGCCGGCAGCGAATTCGGCGCCAAGCACGCAGAGGTGATCTTCGTCGGCGGCCAGCTCCCCGCAAACGTCGCCGTCGCAGTCAAGCGTCTCCGAAAACTAGCAACTGAGAAGTACGGCCGCGACCCAAGCCACATCAAGATCGTCGTCGGCATCACCATCGTCGTCGCCGAGACGGACGAGGAAGCGCACGCCAAGCACGCCGAGCTCATCTCCTACGGCAACAGGGAAGGCGCGCTGGCGCTCTTCGGCGGCTGGTCCGGCATCGATCTCTCCTCGCACTCGGACGACGAGGACTTCCGCTTCTCCAAGCTCCCCGCCATGCACTCCATGATCGAGCGCTGGAGCGCCACCGTCCCCGGGAGCGAGAACCTCAAGTGGACCAAGGCGCGCATCGCCGAGTACATCCTGTCTGGCGGCCAGGGCGCCAAGGCCATCGGCAGCCCCGCCACCGTCGCCGATATCCTCGAGCGCTTCGTCGACGAGGCGGACGTGGACGGCTTCAACCTCGCGCATGTCGTGAACCCGGGCTCGTTTGAGGACATTATCGAGTTTGTGCTTCCCGAGTTGCGGAGGAGGGGCTTGTTTAGGAACGAGGTTGAGAGAGAGGGCGTGAGTGCGAGAGAGGCGATTACTGGGTCGCCGTGGCTGCCGCTAGACCATCCGGGGAGGCGGTTTAGGTGGGCGGCTGGAGAGGAGAAGCCGAAGTATGCAGAGGGGGAAAATTGAGTCCTCTGCTTTTTGTATTCCGGTCCTCAAGCCTACTGCTTATACGTCTCTATCGAAAGTGCCTTCTATGCCCTATCTACTATATTGCAATCTATATCTATACCCCTAAATGTCCATCTAGTATCTCGACACCGGCATCAGTAGCTACCTCACCAAGGTTCCCTCGTTTACAAAGTCTCGTCATTTCTCAAGCAGCATGCAGACCGAAGAGGATAGGAGAACATAAACGTATGGTCATTATACGAAATCACCCTTCTCCATCCTTGCTATGCTAGGATTCTCTCCTCTCCTCTTTTCTCAGTACTCAACTTCTTGACATTGTGATCCAAGATCGTATCGTATTATATATATACTATACTATCAGAGCTCTCTTCCTTGCGCACCAAGCCTCCAATAAATCCTTGAAATTGAATTATAATATCTACAAAGAAAGAAAAAAATATGTGCTCTGGTTCTGTCTTTGATCTTTTTTCATATCCTCTTTTACTCTCCTTTCTTTTTTTATTCTCCTTTTCTGTACTCTTCCTATCCTTTTTTCTTTTCCTATTCTTTTTCCTATCCTCTTTTCCTGTTCTCTTCCACCTCCTCACTCCTGCCCCTTCGAACAAAGAATTAGCAGATTCCTACTCCTCCTATCAATACCATCGTTCACACTTTAATTCAGCACCACCAAACACCCCACATCATCACCACCGCACCCATCACGAGCCCCACAGCTCCAGTCTTGCTTCCTGAATTCGATAAGACGGGTCCGGAAGATGTAGCCGAGGATGTGGGAGAGGATGTAGCGGGAAATGAAGCCGTGGATGGGGTCGTGGCTGCAGGCGAGGGTGCAGGTGCAGAAGATGAAGCTGCACTTGGCAGTTCAGTAGCAAGGCCAGTCGTCGCCGGCACGCTAGGTAATGATGCTTCAACCGAAGCTGAGGATATAGTTTCCGCACTGACAAGCGAAGCTGATGATACAGCCCCCGATGCCTCAGCTGGAAGCGATTCCACCCCCGTAACACTGCTTAGACTTGGGGTTTCCGCCGACGACGGATACTCTGACGAATATACGCCTTCAGTAATAACTGGTACCGTCACGACGCCCGGTGTAGGATGTGTCGCTTTGCTTACCTGCGTCTCTTCTACATCTGTGACCGGGCAGAGAGTAGTATACAAGCTCACTATCTCTGTAGTCACGGAGCCGTATGGGCAATTCGTGACTGTTTCAGGACAGGCTGTTATTGTGTAGATTGTTGTTGAGAAGACAGTTGACACAGTCGAGATGGCTGAGATTGTCGACGGAGTAGATACCGGCTCAGAGGTAGATACCGCAGTGACCGGGCAGACCGTAGTATACAAGCTCACCACCTCCGTAGTCACAGACCCATACGGACAAGCTGTAACCGTTGATGCACAGGATGATATCGTATAGACCGTCGTAGCGTAGACAGTCGACGTAGAGAACAATTCTTCTACAGAGCTTGTAGCGGTAGTCTGAGTCGACGATGCAGTTATCGCTGAGCTTGGGGATTGGGATCCACTTGTTGCGGCGGTGGAGCTGATGGATAGAATTTGGCTGGTGGAGCTTGATGGGCTGGAGGAGGTTGTGACTGCAGATGGATCTTGGCTTGTTGAGGGATCGGCAGAGGAACTCCTGTTCGCCGTTGTGGTGACGGAAGTCGATGGATCAATGATTATGGTTGAGCTTCCGGTGGAAGACGATGTAGTGATATCGCTGGATGGTGACAGTGTAGAGGGCGATGAGACGTTTGAAATTGTGCTGCTTGAAATGGCGATTGTCTGGGTCGAAGATGATAGAGGACCCGACAAAGAGCTTCCCAGCGAGCTACTTGTTGATGCTAGAGATGAGATTGATGAAGCCGAGCTCGTCAACGCCGCAGTAGAAGATGAAGTCGAGGACACTGCAACTAAGCTAGACGACGACAATGAAGCCGAACTCATCAACACCGCAGTAGAAGATGCCGAACTCGTCAACACTGCAGTAGAAGATGAAGTCGAGGACACTGCAACTGAGCTAGACGACGACAACAAAGCCGAGCTCGTCAACACTGCAGTAGAAGACGCCGAAGACGATACCAAGATCGAGCTAGACGACGACGACGACGACAAAGCCGAACTCGTCAACACCGCAGTAGAAGATGCCGAAGACGATTCCAGGACCGAGCTAGACGACGACAACCCATCCGTCGACGAAAGCACCGACGTACTCGTGCTCGCCGTCGTCGAATTCGCAACAGCCGACGTACCCGTAACCGCCGAGCTCGTCGTCGTCAAGCTTCCAGAACCAGTACTCGACGACAGCGCAGTTGTATTTCCAGAGGAAGGCGCAGACGATATCGAGCTCGTCAGGGCCGCAGACGTCGAGCTAGAGCTGCTCGAGACGGAGCTTGTGATTTGGGACAACGGGGTGGCCGTGGAGGTACTCGTGAGCGCCGCCGATGTGTAATTGGTCGCGAAAGACGTCGTCGCCACCGCCGTAGCCGTAGTAGACGCGGTCACGATACTAGAACTAGACGCCGCGGGACAAGACTCGTCCGGGACATATGTGACTCCCAAGAAGGCCTCGTCGCAGCCGCTCGTGACCCCGCTGCCAAACGAGATCTGCAGCGCCGACGAGCAAACCATGAAGGTCGACTTGTCGTTCCCCGAGCACGTGAGCTTGTTGCTGGAGTCTATGGCGCAGGCGACTTTGATGTAGGAGCCCGTGATGGCGGATTCCTGGAAGAAGTAGAGGTAGCCAGTGTAGGTGCCCCAGGTTGTGGCGAAACGGTCGCCGCTGGTGAGGGACGTGGTGTTGGTGAGGCTGAAGATGGAGGCGGTGTGGGTGCCGGCCAAGTCGTAATTGAGGAGGTAGCCGCCGTAGATGTACGTGTTGTAGGATGTGGTGGAGGTGCCGACGGTGGCTTGGATGGTGAAGGTTGAGGGGGTGCAGCTCGGGCTGGCGATTGTGGATGTTGATGAAGGGCTTGTTGTGGAGACTATCGAACTAGACGACGATGACGACGACACGGTATCAGCTCTGACAATGTTAAAGTAAGCACTCTCCTTCGTCTGCCAATCCGAAAGGACATTTTTGTCCCCAAACGTCCGCAAAGCTCTCCCAAGGATCTTGTACTGGCCATTCTTAATCTCCGTACCATCCGCTAGCTGGGACGAGGAGTAGACGTATTGACCGCTCGAGTAGCGTGGGTATCCGTATATCGGAAAGGTAGTCTGCTGATTAAAGACGTTTGTCCGAGTCTTGATTGAGCCGATCCAGTTGTTCTCTCCGGCAACAGGTGGATAGACCCAGTCGCTAGGTTGCCAAGTGCTATTTACAAGCTGTGCGTTTGTTAGAATCTGTCTTGAGAAGGTAGAGAAGTACTTGCATCGAAACTGAGCTCGCTGGTTGACCAGAGCACGTTAAAATATGGCGTAGGAACATCCGTATCATTTTCAAATGAATATACGTGACCTTCTTCAACAATGCCTCCATATCCATTCAGCATCAAGGGCACACCTTTAGCCAGGTTCCAGATATCTGAATCATAAACGCTCCCCACGACGCCTGCAGCAAGTTAGAGATGCATATCCAAAATATCCGAGAGACAAACCCATATATGGAACTCGGACAGTTTCGTTATTGCTCCCATCAAGCTGTATTGAACCTCCATAAACCGGAAGATAAGTAGAATTCAAGCTTTCGGGAGCTTCAAACGTGATTGAAAGGGTCGCGGAGCTGCCTGCTGGGACTGTAAGTGAGTCTGTGGATAGCTGGACTACAGCCTGGGATCCATCTCCTGTCATTAGAGTTGGTGGGTTAACGGAGACCTCAATGTAAATGGAATATGTATTGAAGGTTAGCCCAGGGATATGAGATATCTGGTATGTTACATCTTCAGAGTCAGAGTTGCTAACTAGTATACTTTTAGTACCAGTATAGTGGGCAGTATCGTTGAGGTTGAGGCTGCTAGGAGAGATGGTTGTTGAATATTCCACAACTTTGATAGCGTTGATGAGCCCGGCTCCTTGTTGTGCAACAGGGGCTAAGAGACCCCTAAATCAGGTCAGTATCAATACTTATATACAAGCCGAAGACCTACGGTACAGAGCAACACCCTGAAGCTGCAGTTCCGTTGTAGTAAGTCAGAGGTGTTCCACTTGCGATAATCTTGTTGCGGGCAAGTATTCCAGCATTTGTGCCAAGAGATTGTCGGCCTCCGTGCGATTCAAAATACAAAGCTGCTACTCCAGCAATCTAACGATGGCTATTAGTACTTCAGTCTTGATGCAGAGTTTGAATCCATACGTATGGAGATGCCATGCTAGTGCCAGAGAAAACGGCCCAGCCGCCTGAGCTCATGAGGTAAGTTGATAGAATCGATCCACCTTTAAATTATCAGTCCTGCAGTGAGGCACGGGCAATGAAAAATTCATACCTGGTGCAGCTATCTGTGGTACCATTCTGTTGTTCAAGGTTGGACCCCAAGAGGTGAAATAGCTCAATTTGCCTGCCGCCTCACTTAGGCTTGTAACTGAGACCGCTTTATTATCATCTACAAACTCAAAAGTGATATCTGTACCAGCGGCAGCCATATCAACAAGCCACATCCCATCTTCGTAGCTAATGAGAGCAACTATCGCGAGTAAATTAGCGATCGACTAGGAATATCAATAATGGAATGAGGAACCCATACATCCTTGTGGTTGTGATTCGGAGTAGTAAATGCGGGCAGGATACTCCAAGGTGGTATTTGGAAGATTGTAGTAAAACAACCACTGTGCTTTTCCATAAAACGCACTATCGTGAAATTGCCATGTACATGATGCACTCCGACTATGATGCTATTGTCAATAATAATCTCGGTAGGAAAAGATATTTGCTCACGGGGCTATCACTAAAGCATCAGTTTGCCTCGTTAAATCAATGTTGTCTGTGCAGACATTAAGTGATGCAACGTTTGGAGGGAAAACGGCAGTCAAGTTGCCCTCAATATCCCATTGTACCCCATCTGAAGCAAGGTATGTCTAGATAGTCAGGAGATTGAAAATCGCAGTAGACTGGTTGACATACAATAGTCCGATTTGTGCCATCGCTAGCATAGGCTACAGCTTGGAAACCAACGAGAGCAGTATTTTGAACGCTGGCAACAGCTGTGACAAACTCGCCATTGGCACCATTAGAGGTGTAATATGGTCCTAATATCATCATCAGCATCAGCTCATAGTATAGAAACACAGAAATCTTGCCATTGGCTCCGGAATTGCCAGCAGCGAAAGCTACGAAGACGCCAGCCTCAACGATCCTAGATGCCACAAGGGCAAGGGCGTTATCGGGAAATCCTAGATCCGAACCAAGAGAAGCATTTATGATATCGGCGCCGTCCTCCCACGCTTGTACGAAGGCTGTGACTATAACATCTTCATATGTTGAAGCAACACAACCGAAGACCTTATAGGAGCGCAGGCGTACGCCAGGTCCGACACCTTGGAGGCTACTTAAAGTCAACCTCTATGCTTTATAGGATTCAAGAAAGCCTTACGTGCTATGATTACTGCCGATGATTCCAGCAACCTTTAATTGTCAGCGTCTCTTTAATGACGCAGTGATATATGGCTCACATGAGTTCCGTGACCGTTGCAATCCATCGGATCGCTGTCAGGTATATAAGCGTCACCAACCGCGTAGTCTATCATCGGGTCAGCGCGCTCTTCCATCGGTCTGATATTTCTTACCATCGCCAACGAAATCATATCCGCTCTCGACCTAATCAATGTCAGAATGGGAAGATGTAAATAGAGAGTTCAGACGCTACCCTGAAACCAGGCCCGAAGCCACCACCAAGAGCTGGGTGGGTATAGTCGATTCCCGTATCAACAATTGCAACAATCACGTCCTTACCAGACCATCCACGTTCATGTAGTACATCCACACCCGTAGTACTGTGTGGATTCCATGCAGTTTCGTCGGATTCGGAATCGTCAATGAGAGGCACAGACATTAGTTGTGCTGGCCATACTCTCTCAACGTCTTCAAGAGCCTGGATTTCTTTCAGTGAAGAGTCCGTTGCATTTGCCAAATCAAACGAGACACCGTGGAATATGTCAGAGGTGATATTCAGAGCTGGTGTAGCGGCCTTTCCACCATCCTCGAGTGTCTTGTAAAAGGCATCATGGTCCTTGCTAACGTCAGCAAAGATGCTCATACACATCAATAGGATATCTCACTGAAGTCCCATCACGCTTCCGGAACTTGGCTGATCCGGCTTTAGAGAACTCGACGATATAACGTCCAGTTGTCGGGAATGAAGCAGAACTGTTACCGCCAAGAACAGGGTCCGGAAGGCCCGTAGCAGCAGCACTCTGTGCAAGAGTAGTGACTGAAATAGAGAGTGTAGCACCCAGCGAAAGTAAAGAAGTAAACCTCATAATTCCGAACAGTTAGGGGTCGAAACCGAGAAACGAGTGTAGGGCAACGAGGTCCGCTGCTGAAGCCGCATGGATACGAACAGGAGATTTTTAAATAAAGACATGATCACCTTTATACAAGTAGACTGCAGGCATCCAAATCGCCCTCCGCTATTACCGCCCTCCGGTATCGTCAGATCAAACCATGTTAGAGCTGCTAGAGACTCCATAACAAGAGCGGGCGGGGTATTATTGCAAGTCCGCAGTGGAGTTTTGCGTGATTCCCGACGTCACCGGCTGCTGTTATGTCATAGTGTACGCAGCACCAGAACATAGTATCGTAGAAGAACAGCCAAGAGAGAAGAAAGAGAGGAAGTTAGAGAGGTATTGCATGGGGGATTCTCCCCCAGACCCCCTGTCCTCGCTGCGCCCGCTGGAACAATGTATATGGCGAGCCTAGCCATCAAGGTTGGTATAGGACACAAGGCGCTATCGTCGGTGATCAACCTCGATCTGATAAGATTGTCAGATGGATCAGTTAAGATTAGAGATTAAGCTTAACTATCCCGCTTGGGGAGCGTATCCAGCAGCCGCCAAGGACAGCATGAAACAAAAAGAGCTCGTTTAGGGCTGTACTAAACGGGCTGTACCTGCATGAGAGCATGTCGGTGCCAAGAATTGGACGGATGGATCAACTTGGGCTGTTCTCGTAACGAGAAGCAAAGAGCTGCCACATTCATATTTCCAGCGAGCGCAGCGAGGACAGGGGGTTTGGGGGAGAATCCCCCATGCAATACCTCTCTAACTTCCTCTCTTTCTTCTCTCTTGGCTGTTCTTCTACATTGATGCATAGTAGATGAAAAAAGATTAGGGGTTCTGCCGTGATATTCGTTTGTAAAAATCCTCAATATTTCTCCGTAACACCGGCTATAACCAAGTCATATATCCAGTCCTATTACCCAAAAGCACACCTCGATGAACATCCCCAGATTAAACTCCCATATCCCACTCCCTCATCACAACGTCCATCCGATCGGAGAATGCCGTGTATTTCCGTCTTAGCTCGCCTCGTATTCGATCCAGCGCTCTTTGCCAATACGATAACCTCTTTTTTTCGATAGTCCCGGCTCCCCGGGAAGAACAAAATAGAATAGAACAGGTCCCAGTGAAATCCCCGACCAGGGAGACATGGCTGTCCGACAGACAGACACGATACTTGCATCCAACCAGCAGCACCGGCAAGAGCAACGCAAAGCAACGGAAATAAAAGCAAAGCAGAGGCCGCCCTCAAGACTCCAACAACCATACCATCCAACACACCCAACCCAATCCTCTCGACCACAAAACCCACCGCCAAACCTCCAAACCGATATCCGCACACGCATCCTCCGCCAGCTCAATCCCCAAAAAACCCATCCCCAAATCACCACTGCCCGCACCACCCAGCCGGATCAACATCCCCAAAAAGGGTACCTCTCCTCTCCCATCCCGCGCGCGTCCCAACAACGCGGCTAACGCTTCCGAAGCGCCTCTTGGCGCAACCCACAATGGGCGACCTGCGCCTTCCTCGCTAGCGCAACGGAGAGGCAGCACAAAGGAGATTGTGGATACTATAGACAAGCGCAACTGCTAGAAAAATCGAAGGAATTAGGTACTACGGACGTGGTGTCTGTCTGTCTGTCGGCGACTGACTCCTATGAGCGACTCTTTCTTCCGACAAGTATATATGTACGCATGTTATAACAGCACAGCAAAAAATCATGCGCTGATTCAACTCATGCCACGCATATCCCAAGGCTTCACTTATTCAGCGCACTCGTAGCATGCAGCGCGTAGCCGGCATCTGATGAGGTCGCATCCACTATACTGTATTACATTATAAGCCGGTGGACGGAGAGGGTCTGCCCACACCCAAAATATCGCTAAATTTCCGACTAGGTTCGCTCGGAAAGAGAGGCTTTTTAGAAGGTATTTAGAGGGTGTTTAGAGGGTATTTAGTACTGCTGTATAAGGTACCTTACTCGCTACCTTATTTTGTACTAGAGGACACCTAGGTACAGTGGGATGACAAAAGTGTCCGGTCGTGCGCAGGCCAAGTAGTAATAGCCTGGTAGATAGTAATTCTAATATATAGTGTACTAGCCCTGGCGTCTGATTACCTCCTCAACTCTATTATTCATATCATCACTTAATTTACAAAGTAGCTCATCTGACAATGCTGCCCAATACTCCTGAGCAGCTGCAATTAATCTTGTAAATGTCTCCTCTGAATTAGAAGTATGTTCCAACTCGGGATATGTTTTATAAATAGTTTTTTTAAGAACTGCCCAAAGATTCTCAATTGGTTTAAGATCTGGACTATAAGGAGGCCAAGTTATAACATTGATATTGTTGTCAAGAATTCATTGCGTATAATATAAACTGCATAAATTGATCTACTGTTGTATATGAAAATATCACCAGGTATAAGTAGAGAATATCCACAGTTGATACCCTTGCTGATGACCTGGAAAACCACCCTGGCTCACAAGATTATTCAGGGGGGGTAGTAGGGTATATATTTTAATCGAACCTGCTCTAATCTACACCCAATCTAATCAGATCAATCAATCAATCCTTCCGGCTACTCGGCAAAGTAGGACATACTGTATACACACCACTCATGCATAAGTCTCGGTTCTCGTTTTTAAAGTACAGTACTTCCATGCAAGCAAACAGCTCCGCTCCACTCTACTCCGCTCCGAGTTCGCGCACTGCACTGCACTACTTCAGCGCCAGTCAGGCACTCAGTCAGGCTAATTGGGGTAAATGACCGTTGAAAAGAGCTTGTACTTGTACAGATCAAGTTTCTCGCGCTTTCGCTTTCGCTTTCGCTTAAGCTTAATACGGAAGGGGATCGGCGTCTTGAAGAAACACTACACTACACTCAATGAATTGAGCTACAGAACAATCTATCCATCGCATCAAAAAGAAAAGATTCCGAATGTCTTGGATAAATACTGTATACACCCGCGGATATCCAATCCAGCCTAGCTAGAATCCTAGATAAATCCACCACTTCACATCAAACAGACTATGAACCAAACCCACAACCCAACTGGAGGCCCGGTCCACGGTCCCGCATTTTCTTTCCGTTTCTCTTACTTCTTCTTATTCACATGGAATACACTAAAATCTTCTCCCAATCAATCACCGCGGAAGAAGAAGAAGAAGAAAAGGGCTCAAATTCATAAGACGTAGTAAAGTTCGTAAAGAAGGCGCTGAAATCGACTCAAAAAAGGCCGGAACTGTCATGTCGAAATTCGACTGGCAGTTATTCGTGGTATATGTGGTAGAAAATTGCTGTGCTTCAAGCGCACGCTGTGCCGATACGTAATCCGGACGTATTAGAAAATAAAAATTATCATATGTATAAGACCATTTGTTCAAGGTACAAATGGCTGCCATCAAGAGTCAATTAGATGTACTCTTGGCGAGTGTATGAAGTATATATAAACGAGACAAGCTGGGCTGTAGACGTTTACAAAATCCAGGTAGCAGCGAGAACAACCATGGCGCTAAAGCAGACTGTGGTACGAGACGCCACGGTGCTTGAGGCGGCGCCGATTGTTGATGTCGCTGCGGGTGCAGATGAGAGGACTGTACTACTTCCAGACGCGGATGATAATGTTAATGCTGATGCTGATGCTGATGCTGCTGCAGTCTTGCCGGTTACTAGTTCTGCGCTTGTGACGTTCTCGAATAGAATGTGAGGTGCGTTGCTGTATACGTGATTGGTTGAGCTTGATGTCAGGGTAGTGGTTGTGTGAGCTGCGAGTGATGAAGAAGAAGAGGAAGATGAAGATGGCGACGATGATGAAGATGGAGATGAGGAGCTGCTAGAAGATGACGGGCTAGAGCTAGACGTCAATATCGATGTTGATGTTGATGATGGTGTCGGTGTAGGCGTAGGTGTCGGGGTGGGGGTTGGAGTTGGGGTTGGTGTAGGTGTTGAAGTTGGAACAGCTGAAGATGATGCAGCTGCGCTTGAAGATTCACTGCTTCCCGACTCGCTGCTGCTGCTTCCAGAATCCGAATCACTGCCAACCTCGAAGATTTCAATATTCGCTGTGCTCCCCTTTGGTATGGTAGCAACACAAAAGTCAGCGCCTCCAGCACCTGTTGCTGAATCAGAGCTAGTGACACCATTAATCTCATTGACAGAAGGGTCGATGCTGCACGGTAAGCCGTTGCAACCATCTCCTTCACAGGTAATCTTCAACCCAAAGGTTGGCTTGACATTTGAGAATGTTGATTCTCCAGTGTATATAGGGTTCCAGCCCAGCTTGACATAGGTGTTTCCGTCGGAATCGGTATTGGCTCCAGCGACATAAGGACTCCAGTTTCCAATTGGCTGGGATCCATCTCCCCATATGCATCCTTCCTCGACTGAAATTCCAGGAGCATTGACGTAGTAATGTGCTGCCGTTGAACACCAGTAGTCTGTGCCTGGAACAGCCAACGTGGCCGAGCTATCAACGTTTGTCGGGATAAGCATGGCCTCATTTCCTGGCAAGACCGTCTGACAAAATGCGACAGATTTTCCACAGCTGCTAACTGCATTGATAGCACCAGTTCCGGAATAGCAATATGGCTTGTTTGGATATGGCTTGCTGATAGCCCCACTCTCATCACAGTAGAGACCGCCATTCTATGTTGGTTAGACCACTTCTCGAAAAGGACGAGACTCAGAACATACCATGGACTCCGGATAGGTATATGAAGTTGCATCAGGATCCCACTGAGCCATCAATTCGCCTGGTGGGCAGGCATATGGACAGTACGAGCCAGGTGTACAAGACTGATCCGGACTCATTGCCCAGCCTGCATTCTGGCTGTCTGGTGTGACGGCGACCAAGCCAGCGTCGGTAGGAAATTCACATTGACCGCGCTTCTTCAATTCTCCTTCCACCACATCACTGTTATTTTCCATCCTCGGCGAAGTATGCGCATCCATATGGTTGTGTGAGTGTCTCTTCCCCAGGACGTCCAGATGGGACATGCCATGCTTGTGTGCCAGTGTAGGTGCCGACAACAATAAGATTGCGGCCCCCACAGCAGCCTGCCTATCCAAAAACCTCATCGTGATTCAACAAGCCTGCAATGGCCGGGTCCGTTCCAATGATTCCTCCTTCGTGAGCTCTGTCGTCAATTGAGTTCCAACGATGCGTGGGTGATCCGTTTGTGCTTGACTACGTGGTTGGCTGGTTCTCCCCGTAACCTGATAATATATCCTCACAAGTATGCAATTATATCGTACCGTCCGCTGACGAGGTTCGCAGTCGAAGAAAGGCGAAAATGGGTAGAAATGAAGGACTACGGTCAGAACGTAACGAGCGTGTGGTTGGTGAAGGTGTGAGAGGAGGAGTGAGAGAAGGAGAGCGACGAGAGGGCCGAGAGCATTGTATAGGGAGCACTGGGAGGAGAAGTGCGAGATGAAGTGGCAGGGAAGAGGTCAAAGATTGCCACGGCCCTCTGACAGGGCAACAGGCAGAGTGACAGTGGAAGCACGGCAGCATGGAAGGTCTGAGGGTCTGAGAGTGTGGCCTCTGGTGGCCTCTGGTGGCCTCTGGTCCATCCGCTCTTCCACAACCAGATACGGGAGCGCACACGGTGGGGGAAATCAGGGGGGAGCATCGGGATTGGCTTGATGCGTGACTGCGTAACGGGCGTCCAATTTCCCCTGATGCGCCAGTGACTGCGTCGCTCCACTCATCGCAGCCCTGGGCCAGTCAGAGGCGCCGATGCAGAGGCACAGAGGAGGCCATCTGGGCCAGCTCCCGATGAGGTGTGACGGGCGCGTTGGCTAGTTCTTTTGGGCAAGCCATCGGATCGAGCGGGCGAATCAGAGTGCCGGCGGACCTGCATTGAAATGAACCTTCTTCGACCTTCTTTTAAGCGACGGCGTTAGCATGGACCAGCCCCGGTTCCCCGTTCACGCTTCACCTCAAGCTTCGCCTCCGGCCCAATCCAGCTGTTCTCCTCCCCGATCAAATTTCCTCCCCTGGCCGGGACAAGAGATTGGGTTATTCATGCGACATTATCACTGGTTGCTTCGAGGTTGCCGTCGCTGTCGCTGTCGCTATTGCCATTGTTATTGCTATCCCTATCACTGTTGTTGTCGTCGCCATGGCTGTCGCTTGCCTTGAAGCAAGGAGTCACTGGAACTCTCGATGAGACTTACTCTCGGCCTGAAACATCCACAAGAGCTTATCCGTGCCAGCTAACGGCTGTTATAGTGCATTGTGGAAAGTTTAATTCGCGATTCGATCTCATATCGGCCGTGTTGGATTGCGGGTGGCATATCGCGTTAACCTCTTGGGTCGCGTCTTGCCAATCGCCACTCGGTGCTTCCCCATACTGGTCCGGCCAGAAACAAGGAAGCAAGGAAGGGATAGCTATGCGTTAGCTCCAGATCTTTCTCATGTGCCGTCGTCAGCGAATGGCGATTGATTTTAATATCAATATTGGAACAAAATTGGAACAACATTGGAACAAGATCAAGAAATAACAGGTGTTTCCTTTGTATAAAACTGCCAACATGGAGAGGCTGCCTCAGGTAATGCACTGCAGGCACCTGACGTCCGCTGGTTTACAGAACCGAATATAAGCATAAAATCGAGCATTAGCATAGTCTACATTCCTTAATACCTTAAAACCTTAAGAGAATTCGGATTAAGCATAAAATACGGTTGGTGGGCAGGTCGATTGGATTTGTTTGTGGCCTGGCAGCCTTGCATTGCAGCCTTATCATTCACTGTGAATGATCCCTCCATCAGTCATCTTCATCTCGCCAAATAACAAAACTACGTCACTGAAGACGCTCGCACCCTCACAAATGCAACACCACCCCTTCTAGCGATGGCTGCACCGCAAATTCCAAACCTCCTCTCCCTTCGCGGAGGCCGTTCTCGCGGTGGACGAGGTCGCGGCGGTTCTCATGCTCTTCACGCTGAAGGAAACCCTGAAGCGCGAAAGGACAAGATCGTCCAAGGAACAGACGGTGATGCAAGTATATCACGTTTGAGCGCCGTCAATATGGGCTACTTGAACGACTTGTATGCTGGTGAATTTGTCTTGGACGTGCCTACTCGTCGATTCCCAATCATCAACAGAGGTCGGTTGCATCTACCATAGAGTAGGGCCTAGCTAACTTGCGAAAGGCACATATGTCCGCACAACAGCCATCGACCGCCTTGTCGAGTCCTTCGTTCATTCAAACCTCTTACGCGATGTACAGATCATATCTCTGGGTGCTGGCACCGACACACGCTGGTTCCGTCTTCGCGAGAATAATATGGCCAGACGCGTCCTCTACCACGAAATCGACTTTCCCCAAATCTCCAAACAGAAATACGCAACCGTCATGTCATCGGCCGTTCTCTCCGCCAAAGACACCGGTTTCTACCACATGCACACCCGGCCTGTCAATCCCGAAGTTGAAAAATGGGGCTTCTTTGGCAATCTCGAACGTACAAACGGCTACCTCTTCCACCCTCTCGACCTTCGCAAAATGCCTACAGCGTCCGCAGCCCTCTCTGATATCCAATGCAACATGCCAACCCTCCTCATCTCCGAATGCTGTCTCTGCTATCTCCAGAAGGCCGAAGCTGAGAACGTCATCAGATTCTTCACGGGCAAAATCCCAACCATCGGCATTGCAATCTACGAACCTACAAACCCAACCTCTGATTTCGGGCGCACGATGGCAACCAACCTCGCCGCAAGGAATCTCTACATGCCATCCATCGACGTTTATTCATCATTTGAGGCACAGATGGAACGCCTGAAGTTCGCCGGCTTCTCGAATGGACGCGATGGAGGGAATATTGATTGGCTGTGGAAGGCATGGATTCCAGCGCTGGAGAAGGAGAGGATTTCAAGACTGGAAATGTTGGATGAGTTGGAGGAATGGAAAATGCTTGGTCAGCATTATCTTATTGTCTGGGGCTTCAGAGAGGATGAGGATATGAAGGGCAGCTTTCGGGGGTGGACACTGGATTGTCCTGGGATGCGTGCTCTGCCGGATTCATGATATGATGTGATATGATATGCATAGGGCGTCAGGAGTGGGAAATTGGAGGATGGGAGATTGTAAAAAGAATGGCAGACACAAATGGGTACTACCAGATCATTCAATGGGATTTTTAATCACTATGTAGAGAGAATACTGCTTGTGACTGAAGTGAAGTTGAAGCATGCTCTTTCGCGAGGCAGGCCGCAAGATGCACCCTGAAACATACAGCGCTCACTCATAGGTCTAAGCTGGCCAGAAGCTACAAGCTCTAGATCTCACTCGAACAGCCAGGCTGGGGTAGGGTAGGGTACTATATACCTAGCTCAACGAAAGGAGGATCTAAGGAAGACGGAGAGACGTGAGTCGTGAGCCGTGTATCATGACTTGGGCATGACTTTGACGTGACTCGGGTGTGATTTGTAAAGTTCGGAAATCAGGAAATCGTGAAAGTTTAGGAATCGGGAATCGGGCTCTTCTCATATATTTCTGCCGGGTTGTTTCTTGGTTGGGTTCACAGGAGGGGTGGGTTGGGGTTCGGGTTGATATAGATATAGATGAAGGATAGATGACGACTTGGTTTTCTTTGGTTGGGAGAGGGGTGATTGATGATTGATGAAGATTATAGACTATTATTAGTATTTCAGAAATAGTTGAGAAATTGCGGAATCGTTTAGAGCTGGATCATTCAAGGCTAGAAGATGGTATAGAAAGCAAGCTTTTTTTTTTTTAGAAAGTTGTTAGAAGGGGTTTTTTGGAGAAGGCCTTTTTTTTTGGGAGGATTACAACTGTAATAGAATTATCGCGAAGATTGTAGAGCTGGTTACTGCTGTAGTGGATCAAATTTTAAAGATAGGATATTTATAAACCTGGTTTTATAACAAGGATTATAATAATTCATACAGCTTGCTCTGAAAAATATATTTTATTCACTTTTGCTTAATTATATTATCCAATAAACCGTGACATTTAGACTATTTGCACTTTGAATTCTTATCCAGATTTGATTTTAGCCCGTTTTTGATACCGATGTAAAGCAGATGAGATTATATCAGAAGCTGGAAATGATATCGGAAGATGATGGCTGTTGGTTTAAGAAGCCTGGATTGGGCTTTGGGGTGGCGATGGTTTGATGCGATACGTGATGATGGTATCTGGATATCTTGCAGTGAAATCTTATCATTGCCGGATTCTGAATGGAATCGCTTAGGGTTGGATGTTTAGATGTATTGTACACTGAACGAAGGAGATTTTATGGGAATTATAAAGCTGGAATATAGGGAGTAGGGATGGCTAGATAAACATCATCTTGCTGCTCAGTATTCGATACCAACAAGGCTTGTAAAGTGCAGTGTTCGCCTTGCAGATTGTGTTGTGATAATCATAATCGCAATCAACCACGATCGCTAGCAAACACCAAACAACATCTCGGCACCCACTCGGGATATATCATGAGATTATTTCAAAGGCCACCAACATTCGACGCGGCCTTTCGCCGCCGGCACATACACACCCGCCCCCACTACAATTACCGCAGTGGGAAAGCTTTTTCGGCTCCACGCAGCCCTCGACGGCAGACAAAGGGCCGATATTACCCATTGCGACAATTCTGGTCGGACCGCTCGCCGACGACCTCGTTGCATCGCGCCGTAGCTCGCAATGCCATCGTCGCGGAAGGGGCATATCGGCAGACATTGCTGTCAAACAGGTTTCTAGGAGAACGGGGGATGTCGTAGAGGCTTTTCTCCTCGAGCACGTTGCGCAGCACGTAATCCAGGATGGCGATCGCGTCAGATAGATATGACTGCGCGATGCAGCGCTGGTGGAGGGCTGTGATGTATATAGATTGATGAATGCGCGCTGCGAACTGAGAGACGTCGAGATATACATGTCGAATCAAGCTCCCGCCTGCGCGTGAAGGACCAACATTCGCGATGGAGCAAATCCCCGCCAGCGCAGCCGTCTCTGACGCGCATGCTCTCAAGATTAGCGAAGTGAAGAAGAAGCCGTCGTTAGGGAAGAGGATCCTGGGCCTGCTGTGGGATTCTCTGGATGACAAGAGTCCGGAGGAACATCGCCTGGTTAGGAGGCTGGACTCGTGCTTTCTGATATGGGCGTGCTTTTATTATTTCGTCATGTATCTTGACTCCAGTATGTTATGTTGGGATGAAAATTGGAGAGTGAGGCGAGCTAATTTCTCGAAGCCAATATCTCGAATGCGTACGTGAGCGGTATGGAGGAGGATTTAAGCATGCATGGGAACGATTTGAATTACATGACGACGTATTGGACGATTGGTAAGTCGTTGTTCTTTCCTAATGGATATATAACAGATATGATTTTATTCTTTCTCAGTGGATGCATGACTAATATGAGATTTAGGATATATTATTGGGACTCTTCCATCCCAGTTTGTGCAGATGAAGATCCGCCCTTCGAGGTGGCTTCCGGCGCTGGAATTGATCTGGGGAGCGCTCGTGATGTGTATGGCCGCAGCACCCAACGTCGAGACGATCTACGCCATTCGTTTCCTCGTTGGCATCTGTGAAGCTTCTGCATATCCCGGCATGATGACGCTTCTCGGCAACTGGTACACTCCCCAGGAGCTCGGCAAGCGATCCGTCATCTTCCAGCAGAGCAGTGCAGTCGCCCAGATGTTCAGCGGGTATGTAACTCCTCACCTGATGACGAGCTCAACTAACAAGACGCGCAGGTTCCTTCAGGCGGGCATCTACAATGGGATGGATGGGGCCTCGGGGCTCCGTGGCTGGCGCTGGCTTTTCATCTTCGACGGCATCATCTCTCTGCCCATCGCAATGCTCGGCTTCTGGCTCATCCCAGACTCGCCCTCCAACACGCACGCGCCGTACCTCAAACAGATCGACCGCGAGACAGCCATCGCCAGAATGGACCGCGCCGGCCGCGCCAAAGCTTCACCCCTGAGCTGGAAGAAGATCCGTGCCATCGTCACCCACTGGCCGATGTGGGTCTTCGTAGTCCCCTACGTCTCCTTTGTGATGGCGCTCCATATCGCTTCGTACATGAATCTCTGGCTCAAATCGCTAAAAATCTACTCTGTGGCCCAGATCAACGTCATCCCATCAGGCGGGTACGCGATTGAAATCGTCTGCGCGCTGACATATGCCATTGTTTCCGATGCTATCGGCGTGAGATGGCCGATGATCATGACGGGTGCCAGCCTGGGCCTTCTAGGAGGCATTCTGCTTAGTATCGAGAGCATTCCTTTCGGCGCGAGGTATTTTGCCTGGTTTTTGACGTTTGCGCCTGTTGGTGGTGGCGCGTTGCTCTTTACCTGGGGCAACGAGGTTTGTTCGGGGAGTGCGGAGGAGCGGGCACTTCTGCTGGGTTGGCTTAATACTATGGGGTAATTTCATCCCCTAGCTCTCTTTGCGACTACAGACTAATTAGTTGGTGATAGTTATGTGTTTAATGCTTGGGTGCCTCTGCTTCTGTATCCATCGGGCGAGGCTCCGAATTATAAACATGGTTACCAGGTTAATGCCGCACTCTGGGGCGTCTACCTCCTTGGAATCCCCGCCATCTTGTGGTTCTCGATCCGATATCCCACCAAACCTGCGCTGCCAAGCCAGGAGTCCGACGAGGAGTTTCCCGACGAGGAAGAGAAGACTGTTGGATCCAAGGGTCTCAATCGTATCAGCACTACAGAGATCCGCTCTTGAGAATAGCAGGAATCAAAGTACATATTTATCGATAGCGGCTCATTATCGTGATGCAAACTCTATTATTCTGCTACATGTGATAAAAAGCCCCTTCTGACCGCCGTCTCTAACGACCGAACTGCCCGGAATGGTAACCGAGAGACGGATCTCGGTTATGCGAATATAAATATCATTATCGCGCTGCTGAAAGCCGGCATCGCAAGCTCGAATTCCAGGAAGCATTTGTCGTATAAGTGCGGTGTGCTGCAAATAACCGCGCTAGAATCTCCGGTGTGCATATTTGCACATGAAGCGTCGTTGAGACTTGTTGCTGATGAGGATGGAGGAAGCTTTGTCGCAGATTAGTGTCTTGCCGTTGTCGGTTATTATCTTGTCGTCGTTAGGGACTAGCTTGTCACCGATAGTACTCTTGCCGTCGTTTTTAGGGAACATCTAGGACAAGAAGGACTCTCTTGCAAACTTCTAGACTTTCTATAACCTATAGACCCATCCATCTTCGCCCAGCTTGTATGAGTGCGGGATCATTGCTGTACTGATCTGATCTAGCTTTGTAATGGCTGTCATTTTGCCGCAGCTTGCAGCTTTGAATGAATGCCTTTGATCATTGGTCGCTTAGAGAGGGCGACGTAGTGGTAGGCTGAGGCTCGGACGGTATGGCATATATTGATGGGAGCTTTGTGATTCGTTAGGATGATATGATTAAGAGTACCGATAGAGGGGAACGAGTGCTAGGACTTAATCAGGTCGTTAACCTCTATCAAAGTCCAATAAGTCTGTTAAAACGAGGAATTTCACAGCTACCGTAGTTATATAGCCTATCCATCTCGGCTTCTTGCCATCCTTAATCAATCAAGTTGTTAACCGCTGCTAAAGTGTGACAAACTCGAGGCCAATACATGATCACGTGACTTATAAGATTGAATTCAAATTAACCCGCTCAGTCATCTCCTTCTTTTGGGTTAACTGCTGAATCAATTAAACATGTGCGCCCTACTAATCAGTCTCAATCATCCTAATCTGTTTATATATAATCTGCTCCCTATTCATGATTTCTCGCCCTTGGAGATCTCAACCGCCGTGACCTATATCAACCCTTACAATCCAACCACATTTACCCACACGCGCACCAACCCACCCCAGCAACCCCATCACCACTTATATCTCTAAATTCTCCCCTTCCAATCCATTACTTCATATCAGCTCAATCTCTAGTCCGCAAGAACATCCCACACGGCCTATTAGCGTTAGCGTTCTCGGGCCGTGAAATTTTCCGAACGGAGAGAATTCGCCCGGGTCTCCGTAGCCTACGGTCGGTAACGTTTGTCCTAGGGAACTCTAACTTCTATTTCCAACGTCATTATAAACCTCCATCCGGCGTGACTACTGGCAATCCAACGTAGGAATATATTCGGGGGGCGCGATAAGTTGTAGAGTTGATCAAAGAGGTAGAGGAATTGGGAAAGAGAAGAGAGAGCAAGGAAGCGATCGGAGAAATAGATAGGGAGGGAAAGAGAAGAACAGCAAAGATGTCGGACAAGACGGCGAAATATAAGCAGGAGATCCAGCAGGTGAGTTCGATTTTGTATGCGTGTGTATTGCCTTTCTTCGAATTGTGAAGTTCCTCGCCACAGGAGTATCTGGAATGGCATGGGAGTGTGGTTGAGTGGTATGACTACTGGAATGATGGGGATTTCAGTGCCACAAGGAACGATACGCTGGTTGATGAGGGTGCTGCCGCTGACGGCAAGTGTTGCGTGGTGGAGGGAATTCTATGTACTTCGGACGAAATGGAGTTGAGAGGATGGCGTCGTTCGGGCCGCAATGCCGCTCTGTCGCAGAGCCGTAGGAATATCCCAAGGGGGAGATTTCGTCCACGGAACCCCTCGCCACTGCATACATCGAGTAGGCCTCTTTGCTAGAAGGGCACAATGTCAAAAAACTGTCACTGCTATGGTGCATCAGTATGGTGTGTAAATGTCTTGAACTTTGGAGGTTGCTCCCTCTACTGAAAGAGGAGCTCCTATCGAAGAATGGCGCAGTTGTGGATTGGGTTCAATGTAACCTTCTGGCAATACTAAGAGCAATGTCAACAATGGGCGTTTGAGAAGAGACTCGCAGGAAAATACAGTCGTTGCTGATCTACTACACGCTCTGTAGCCGTCTGGAACTGAACGAGGGGCCTTGTTTAGTGGTAAAACGGCGCTGGAAGCTATCCAAACTGAAGGTGTGCATCTCGTGGCCAATGCCTTTCCTGGAGACGTAGAGATGTATGCTCGTAAAGAGGCATGTCCTGCATATGATATGTTGTCGAATATCAAATGCACGTCACCGAAGAACTCGTGCAATGGGCATGGTCTGGCAAAGGAGTTTATCACCACCTCAAGGTCCGACGAACTGCTGTGCGTCGAATCCTTTTGCTGTTGTACGCAAACGCCCTATACGAATGCTCTCTCCAATTGCATATGATCGACTGATATCAATCCTGTCGCTTTGTCGTCGGTGTACAAGCGGGATAGGATTCTTGCAGCAGGAAAGGTCCTGTCTCTGCGGGGAAATCTCAATTGTGTTGTTGTTGTATTAATGCCCGCTTATCTCAAGAGTTCCTATATTACCTCAGGCGGAATTTCTCTTCCAGACAACTTCACAACAGACCGCATCCACCAAACCCCTCTTGCATAGCAAACTACAATCATTCATCATAGCATCGATCCTGCTATGTATGACCCTGGCAAAGGTCATGGAGCTCGGAAGCCCACTCGTAATCCTTCCATGAAGGGTCCTCGCAAAGCTCCCGTCGCGCTTCCATTGAGCCAGGCATACTGTCCCTCTACCCAAACACCGAGCGAAGAACATGGCCCATCTCCCAGTTCAACTTTCGACAATACCTATGGTACCTATGGTCGTTCAGTATGGGATAATGCAAATATGCCCCCTGCTCCGTACTATATTGGCTCACCTCTTGGCTTCAACACGGAAACACATCCTTCTACCTTTTCCAACCAGACCTTCTTTGGTCTTCCTCAGCAACCTGTTGGCGGCTACGATCCATGGTCATTCCAAGCTAGGAACGAGTTTGGCGGGGGCCCTGCTGTTGCTATCTCTCTCTCGAACAATACTGTGTTCTCTCAGCCGCCGCCGACCAGATCAGCCCAGAACGTATTTGCTATTCCACAAGTCCACGATCAGCAACGTCCACTTCCCCTTGCCTCAAACCAAGCTATAGGCGTCGTTCCTATCGACCTTTCACTGTTGAACCCAAATTACTCTCTATCAAATGCCAACGTACAGCCACGCTTGATACGCATTGCCCCTGCTGAAGGCATCACTGGCCACGCTCGACCATCTCTTGGAGATACGCTGCCATCTTTTGCGACTGCCAACCAACTATTCAATGAAGCCGGCAGAGCTCATTTGACTTTCGAGGCCGCGCGTAGATCAATCAATGGACTTGAAAGTGCTATGCCTATGCCGGCTCCTGATGCACCCTCCGGTAGACGAGTCAGTGGATCTAATAACCTTGCACCTATGGCTGGCCTCATGGCCGTGAATCAACCTGGAGGGAGGTTTCCAGTCATTGCACCCTCGCCCTCGATGGACATGGAGGGAAATACGAATGAATTCCAGCATATGACATCCATGGCTTCTGTCAATGAACTTGGTGGAAAGTTTCCATTTATTGCTCCTAAGTCTGCTGCCTCCTCTAGCAGGTTAGGCTATGAAACCCATCGAAGAGCCCAATCTGTGGCTGGTCGTAAGCATTTGATTCCCAAGTCCGTGTTGGCCCGAAATACAGCATCATCTGCCGCACGAGAGTGTCCTCGAAGTGACTCCCTCCTTACTGCGAATCCTAACGAAATGGCCATGGCTGCACCTCTTGGAATCGAGCGATATATAGCATCAGGAGAATCTACTGTGTTGAAGTATAGAGTGGAAGGGGGTAAATATCCTAGGAAAGGACCGGTTACTCGAATGGCCACGCATGACTTGGTGAATGATAGTTCGAGTGGCTCAGACATTTACGTGGGTGGATGCACGACGACAAACGCTCAGTCAAGCTTGCACGGTAGACCGGTTACTCAGCGAACAAATACCCCCGTCATAAACACCACCTCTTTGGTGGACTCAGACACAATAGTCATCGCAGACTCTAGACCTTCATCTATCTCTGCTACAATGAACACTCAACAGAGCCCATCTAGCAGGCCTGCTAGTCGGCAAATGTTACAAGCTCGTGCCGAATCTGTCTCTTCAGTAGACTCAGATGAGGAGGCTTCCTCATCTAATACTACTCCACAGCCTGCTCCTCAGCCTGCTCTCGAGGTTTCATCAACCAGTCATGCCCCTCATCCTTCTCCCAGGGCTTCATCATCCAGTCATGCTCCTGTGGCCTTCCCTCAACTCACTCCACTGGTGTTTGATTTATTCGAGAATTTCGTGGAAGATCCCTCTGGCAATGATCCTTATGAAGATGAAGACTTCCCGGCTTACAAGGATCGACTAATGTGTAATATTATACAGATGATGTATGTCTCTGGTGAGACCGCCGAACCGTCCTCTGATACTACAGGCATGGTCGAGGAAATCGTTCGTCAGCAGGTTATTGAAATGGTATGTTGATTCTTTGATCTAATCCTTTCCTTCTGCGTTTGGCTACATCACCACGCGTAAAGCTCGACATACCATTTTTTCTATCTACATAATCTTAATAATGCTAACTTTCCACAGCTGCGTATCTGTACCGAGAACGCTGGTCGCCGAGGTAGCAAGTCAATCGCCACAGACGATCTCATTTTCCTTATCCGTCATGACTCGGCAAAGGTCTCTCGTCTCCGTACCTTTCTCTCATGGAAAGATGTTCGCAAAAATGTCAAGGACTCTGATGACAAGGGTGGTGAAGCTGACATAGGTACTGGAGATGAACCAGTCGGTGCAGTTGCAGGTAGTGGTCCAGTCGGCGACGCTGGAAAGAAAAATAAAAAGGCAACGGTTGGTCTTCTATGGGATGTCTCATCTCTGTATAACCAGGAAGCCCCGGAGCGCGAGGATGAAGAGGACGAAGACGAGGAAGAGATGAACTACGCAACCCTTCAACGACTTAGGAAGGCTGATGAGCGTACTAAGGTCATGAGCAAGGAGGAGTATGTTACCTGGTCTGAATACCGCCAGGCTTCATTCACCTTTCGCAAGGGTAAGCGGTTCAAGGAATGGGCCGGCTTTGGCGTCGTCACTGAGTCGAAGCCTAATGACGACATTGTCGACATTCTTGGCTTCCTCACCTTTGAGATCGTCCAGACTATTACGGAGGAGGCACTCAAGATCAAGGAGCAGGAGGATCTCTATAAGGAGCGAAGCGGTGTCGAGAATGCTGGAGTCAAGAAGCGTAAGGCGCAGGCAGGCCTGTTCGATCCCCCATCCGAGGGCAGAACACCTGTTGAGCCGAGACACATCCAAGAAGCCTTCCGCCGCCTTCAGGTCAAACCCAAGAGAGCCACAGCCATGACGAACGGCAACAGAGGCTTGTATCGGAATCCATTGGTGCTCGTAAGTTATCTGCGCTCCTCACCCAGTAACAGCGTTAACATTGTGCATAGATCTAAATTGTCGGCTCATTTCTCACGGCGTCATGGAGCAAATAACTGAGGCCTATCTTGCAAGCAGCATTATGGATGGAAGCGGATCTGTCAGTATAGGGGCGTTGCACGATACCAGGCATAGATCAGATCGATCAAGGTGGATTCAGTAGTTGAACGAATTAACTACGTAGTAACATGATTCTGCGATATTTATTACGTGATTTGATCTTGGGTTGTATAGGGACTAGTCGTAAAGGTGATATTATGTGAGGTGAGGTGCTGAGATTGATGATATTACTTTGCTAAACTTGTAGGTGACTTAGAACAGCTAATAGTGATGTCGAGAATCGAAGCAGCACAAAAAGATCAAGGTAGAGAGCGAGTTAAAAGAAGATTTCTTGTCAGTAAGTGACATCAACGGAACTTGTTTTTCATTTGCGAACGGCAGCGTCATATGCCTGCCGTGCCATCACGTTCAACCAGCAACCTAGAGGATTCACTGCACCATCCTCTGACTACTCCTCCAAGTCTCAAACTCCTCCGAGCTAACCTCTCTCAACTTATTAACCGTCGCCGTTGCGCCTGTCACCATACCCTGCGCTACATCTGCCGCCCTAGCCACAAAATTCTTCCTCACGAGCGCATACATCGCAGTATCAGCCCTGACCCTGATGATGCCGATCCGCGGATCATCAGGGCCGCCATTGTGTTTACCGTCGCCGAGATCGCCTAGCCAGGCTTTGAGGGTGGGCGAGTAGTGTTTCTTGACTTTCTCACGGTCGGTTAGGATTTGTGCGGTGCCGGCGAGGGAGGCCCATTCGCCGGAGGAGTTGAGGAAGGACATGTTTATGTTGGCGTCGGATTCGAGATCGTCGGTCTTGTGGGATTCGGTGTTGGTGTGGAAGAGGAGGTCGATGCCGCCGTTTTCCTGTGGGGTTGTTAGATGACCGTTTCGTTTATGCAGAGATGGCAATGGGAGGTGGAGGAGGAATGCATTCTATGTAGTTGCTGTTGTGGTGGACGAGAATGGATGAGAACGGGAGACGTACTGTTGAAACCAAAGACATGCATCGACTAGCCAGCGTACCAGTCTTCGAATCTCTCGTCGTCAACATGCCAAACTTGCAATCGGAAATGAAGGCAGTGAGATCTTCGATCTTCTCCTTGAGGCTGGGCTCGTCTTTGTTCTTCTCCGTATACGGATCTGGATTCTTGCTGCCTGTGTCTGTGTTGGAGAATGCCATCTTGACTGATGATGTAGTGAGATGTCTTCTTTCTAATAGATTCGTGAATTAGCGCTATGATGTGGGCTTGTCAGTGAATAAATCGGTGTGATATATGGCCTTGACTGAGAGAGATGCCTGAGTGATGTTCATGCTGGAGCTTTTATGTAGGAAGTGAAAGGGAATTGAGAATTACCTACAAGTTTAGGAGACGAGGAGTTTAGTTAAAGCAGGAAGAATCTACAATGTCATAAGTAAGTAGCTGCTTTTCAGGTTTAGAATGCCACGTGTAGAGGCGTAAGGTATCGCTACAGCATCGACGACGTCATCATTCTTGTGCTCTCACATGACCTTAAATTAATCCTAAAGAGGAAATCCCTAAAATTGAAGTCACGCCTGCGATGAAGCTGACTGCAAGATGAATTTACGTCTCATCAATCAATTGTTCATATATCTGTTTATCATTGTAAAACTTCTACTGCGACCTCCAACTCTAATATCATCCGCATCACAATCATTCCGACTGATAACAACAATATACCTACGCAGGATTGTAGAGTAATCGATCGAGTTAAAGAAAGAATCAATTATTATAATAAGAACTTGAATTATGACTCTAGTCACGGGGACAGCAAACAGAAAGAGGTCAAAGAACGGATGGCCGTTACGCTTGTAGTTGATGGAATTGATTGGCTATTATTGATCGCAAAGATTCTGAGCTAGCACCCAAGGCAATCTAGGTCCACATTTTTGCAACCTGAGACATTATTTATATATAGCTCAACCTTTATTTCCTGAAACAAGTTTTGGAAAATGGGTGAGCTATCCTGAAACAGGCTATAGGAAAAATGAAATAACTCTGCGTCAACCCAGCGACCTCACGTGCCTCGAGATTGTAGGTATTATTAAGATGGGTGACATAGTAGTGTAATAGAAAAGGACCCGCCGATTCTTAACCGTCTATGTATGAATGTGACAACCGATTGCGATGTGTAGATCTGTAAAGTGGTTCTGTTCCTTAAAGGGTCTTCCAATTCCTAGTTATCAGGCGAGCAGGACGGCAAGCCTGGACCGCGATATATGAATACGAGACCGCGGCGACATAGCTGTTGAATATTTAGTCTACCTGAGATATGATGTTGAACTTGATGAGTACTTCTGAGGGGGACATCGTGGTGGAATTGTTGGGTATCCCGCGAACCCCAGGCCTAAAGCTCAACTCGACAAGTTCCCGGCGTGCCCGGAACATTATATCCTTCATCAACGACTGAATACCTGCCATGAGGACGATTGACAGAGCGACGACGAGTAGACAGGTCAAAGCCTCCCTATATCTCTTGGCCCATAACTGCACTCTCACAGCCAGCCTGCGTTGTCTCCTCCACTCGCAAGTCTTCGTACCCAGCACCAAACAGCCTCTTCCACCCGGTCTAGCCTCACACTCTCCATGTTGTCTGCGCCTTAGCATCAGCAGGCGTATACTGCCCCTGCAGAAATCCCGATCCGTCTTGAGAATGCACGGCCCGTCGTGTGGACACTCGAGGTGTAGTTTTCGTCGCTCGATCAGCCAGTCGATCTTCAGGTCAATTCCAGTGTTAGTTGTGCGGTAGAAATAGCTCGAGGTGTGCTTGAGCGAGAGCGCGTCAGGATATGGAAGATGGGACGCTATCGCGAGGTGAAGCTCGGGTGGGAGGGACATGATTGTCGTCGCGGCTCGTATGGGTTGTGCCATCTATGCTCTGTGCCTGTATACTCTTTGTAGAATGCAACGACTGTAGGAAGCGGATGCAATTGATTGACGATTGACATAGCGAGCAATGGTCGGCATTTATATGGCCGTTTTGCTGCTGCCTACCACAGTGGACACTTGTTGGCCTTTTGGCCGCTCGTGTCCGCATAGAAGACCTAAGGCTGTTATGTATGAGATTTGGGGATTAATAAGGATGGTAAGAAGGTCTACTACGAACGAGGGATTTGTCGCCGCAAAATCAAAGTTGGGTGCTTGTAGAATAGACAGGTCTACCACGTGAAATATCAATGTCACGTGTATTCGAGTAAATCTCCCGAGACATTCAGCTTATCACTTCAACCTTGTTGTTTTCTCTATAAATAGCACATGTGGTAGCCTGTGGTCGCTTATGCACCAACTATCATGACATGTAAGCGCCTGCGAGTATCGTTGGATCCCTGAGATTTATTGCGCTGGTAAATTTAACCCTCATGGTCGCTGTTAGCCGCACAAATTCTGTGTAATGGACACAAGTCTATAACCTCTTGAAATACAGTTCTTCAGACTTGCACACTTGAGGCAATATATTATATATCTAATAGATCTTTGCTAGTAGTCGCCTCAGCTAACCAGATTCTAAGCCAGCAAGGCTGAGCGCCACGATTCCTACAGACATGTCACCAAAGAACCGGATCTCGCGATTCAAGTTGGCTTTGAAGCTTTCTTTCAATAGTAGGGATGCGTCTCGCACTAGACTAGATATACAAGGTGACAATATTAGTGGGAGTTTGGCTGCGAATGACGATGGTAGAAATCGTCTCGTCCTGCAAAGCCAACAGGTGCATCCACCAGATATCAAGCCTGAAGCCCAAGAGATACAGTCAATCACCGAATTGTGGAACGTGGCATATATTGAGTTGAAGACTAGAGAACCACAGCTCGTCCAGAATTATGAAGCTTATCTCGAGGCTCGTGGCATAAACATCGACGTCGCAGCCCTAGGAGAAACAAAGAGATGCGACCAGATGAGAGTATTTCTCAAGCAGAAGATAGAAGAAATTGAAAGCCAGAAATGGATCATTAATTTCAAAGGGCATGATTTAGTGGTTAGGGAATTGGTAGAACCGGTTATCGGGGTTATAGAGTGGGCAAAGGGATTTGTAAGTAGTGCTTTGGAATCGTCACCTTATGGGTCGGTGGCCTGGGCAGGCACATGCCTATTGCTTCCAGTAAGTAGCCTCTCGGAATTATTGTTCTATATTATCTAACCTTACAGCTTATCTTGAATCCCTCAAAACAAGAAGCTGCTCAAATAGCAGCATTGGAGCACATTGCCGACCTTCTAAGCCAATCGGTCATGAGAGAAGCACTTTATATGCGGAGATATGAAAATGAAAACAGCAACCGCACGATTGATGGTTATTTCAAGCAATCACATCTTGAATATAAGGGTGGGTTGAAAGATCTCTACATCAAGATACTAGAATTCCAGGCCACTAGTATTTGCCATCTTTCAAAAAGTTCCTTCGGTAGAGGCATATCGGACATTGCAGTATGGCAGGACTGGGATAAGTTGTTAGCAGCAGTGAAAGATCGAGAAGTAGCATTTGCTTCTATAAATGATATGTGGCAAGATACAAAGTATGAAGAAGATTGTGCTTCACAGAGAATAAGGCATCAAGAGCACATCAAGAGCCTCGACGCCATTGAGAGCGAGATCTCGCGCTTTCGCCATGCTGTCGAGCAAGCACAGAAGGACGGACAACGTACCGACTTACTGAGATGGTTGTCATCGGTGGACCCGTCGTCAAATTACAACTCGGCAAGCGAAAGGCATCGAACTAGCACCGGAGATTGGTTAGTTAAAGAAAATTGCGAATTTAGGCGGTGGAGGAAAGAGCCAAATTCATTTCTATGGCTGTATGGTAGTGGGTTGTCTCTCTCTCTCTTTTACTAGTTTTCTGTATTTAAAGTCTCAGCTGATGAAGATCAAAGCTGGCTGCGGCAAGTCGTTCTTGAGGTATGGGAGACCTTTCGGTCAAAAGTTTATCACTAATGAATGCTCAGTTATTCGATTATCAATCATATCAAGTTTGGCTATAAGTTGGACGCATATAGTGCGTTAGCTTACTTTTACATGGATTTCAACGATCCAGGGAAGCAGACTACAGCCAACATGATCAGTTCCTTGATTGTACAACTGTGCGGAAGTAGGCCTGACACGCCAAATCCTCTTTTGGACCTGCAAAAGCTCCAAGCTGTAAACCATCGCCCGGATTTAAAAATGCTTCAGACTACGCTATATGCGACAATACAAGATTTCCAGCATGTATACTTAGTTGTCGACGCTTTGGATGAATGCCCAAATGACAAAGACGAACGTAAAAGACTTTTGTCCACTCTCAGATGTATGCACAATTGGAAATTGGCCCACCTGCACATACTGGTCACAAGCCGAGAAGAGCCCGACATCAAGGACGACCTGTCATCACTGTTTTGCTCACCTGCAACATCATCCATCAACCTCCAAGACTACAGAGCCAAGGTCAATAGCGATATTGCCATGTATATTGATGACCAGATCGAGTCGTCCAAATTCCCTTGGCCGCCGGGTATACAAAACAACATAAAGAACTCTGTAATGGACAAGGCATCTGGCATGTATGTAGAGCAAGATCTAGTAGCTTAGGGAGTATTGCTAACTTGAGACAGGTTCCAGTATGTTGCCTGCCAGTTTGAGGCACTTCGGATCGCTTCGTCCTATAGGGATGTCGAAAATGCCCTCCGAGATCTTCCGGAAGGACTTGACGAGACATATGATCGGATGCTACAAAGTATCCCTCCCAGAAAACATGGCCAAGCCATTCGAGCTTTGAAATGGCCCGCTTTTTCCTAACGACCACTGCGAGTTGATGAATTGGCAGAGGCTTCGATTATCGATCCCGGCAATGAGCAGCCATTCGATAAGGGAAACAGGCCAGTCTATTCGAATGCGATATTGGACTTTCTTCCAGGTCTTGTAACTGTTGAGATTGTGTATAATCCATATTATTATCCGGACAACGTCACCGAAAATGACCAGGTCGAAGATATTGAGATCCAAAACAGGGAAGATGACAATGTCAGTTTAAAAGATACAGAGGATTTCTACCTTCCGGAATACGGTAACCAATATGAACGCAGGATTATTCAACTTGCTCATTTCTCCATCAAAGAGTATTTGGTTTCTAAGCGCATCCAACAATCTGTGACTTCAGAGTTCGGCTTTAGCCACAAAAATGCGCATTTATTCATCTCAGAATCGTGCCTGGTATACATCTTGCAAGTAATCAAAGACACAAAAGTCCCAACTCCCATCTCAGAGCCCAATGGAAGTCAATTCGCAGACTACACACTCTGGAATTATGCAAAGGCAGCGTGGACGATTCATTTAGAATTCGTTGAGCGAGACCTATGGACTGAACATACAATTCAGCTTATCATGAGACTTTTTCTGCCCCGCCAAGAGAATTCTCTTAATTCTGTTTCGGATTCAAACAACCAAAAGGTGTATATATTTGATCCTGTAGAACCAGCATTGGTCTATGCTGCAAAGTACAATTGGGTTGGATTGACGTCTGTTCTATTAGAAAATGGAGAGAGTGCCAATGCACAAGGTGGCGGCGACATCTTCGAGAACGCCTTGCAAGCAGCTGCCTTTTCTGGACACAAGGAAGTTGTTCAGCTCTTGCTTGATCGCGGGGCTGATATAAATACACATGGCGGATTGTATAGGAATGCACTACAAGCTGCAACTGTAGGAGGCTACGAAGATGCTGCAAATCTTCTAATCAGTCGAGGAGCTACGGCGGACGAGCCGGGTCTTGCGTGGGATGAGTTCCTCAACAGAATTCTTAAATATGGAGAAATTGATGAGGATAATAGAGACTATTTCAAACGGGTGGTGAAAGGACTCCAAGAACTCCAAGAAAAGCATGGGAGAGGTAACAGAGCTGGAAGCAAATAGCTGGAAATAACCGAAAAGACTATCGACCCTAAGTATCCCCGAACGGTACACCAGTAATATATATAGAGAGCTCTAGCATAGGTCTAGAAGGCACAAGTACAGATACCACACAAAGGTGCATACACGCAACATAGAGCCTTTGCCCCACTAGCCATTCAAAAAGCAATCTCATCACTTTACGCTTCTTTTTGCCAATGAAGACCCACGCTATCCTCGCCTGAGCAAGCAAGGTTTGGAAGAAGACGATGAGATGGAAAGGGTGATGAGAATCTGCTGACTGGATCTATCAGAAGTCTTATGATTGGATTTTTTGTCTCGGAGCATAAAAGAGTTACTATACAGGAAGTAGAGAGCAATATCTACACGAGAAAGATAAAAGAAAGGCGGCATCGGAACCACCAAACCCAGCACCAAGAAGGTCAAGAAGGCAAGCTTCTAGAAAGCAGAGGCCCTGCCGGCCTGGCTACAAACAGCCCTCATTCGAAATCGCCAAGTCGTCAAACGTAAATACGGCTGACCCGGTATACACGACCGCCGGAACCGGATCGCAGTAGAGATTGACCTGGACGCTGTCCTCGCCGCCAATGGCCGTGAAGGGGATCTCGTATCGCAAATACACGCCCGTCTCCGTCGACGTGGGGGAGTTGGACAGGATCTGCACGCCGCCGATGTAGACGTTGACGTAGCACGTGAGGGCCCCGCTGTAGAGGGCTGCAACCTCGTAGTAGCCGATGGCCGAGTAGGAGGTGCCGCCGCACAGCGGGTACGTGAGGTTCTGGTAGAAGCCGTTGTCGGCGGCCGACAGGATGACGCCGTTCTCGACGTCGACCTGGAGCTGGGTGAAGTAGGTGCCGCTGCGCGACTGGGCAATTAAGATGCGCCGGTCGAGGCTGGACGAAGGGTTCACGCTGCGGCGTATGGGGGTGTTAGCGTTGATGAAGGCGTCGCCGATGAATTTCCAGTTGGTTTGGCTGACACCTTGGGCGCCGCTGGCTTCGAAGCCGCCGTCAGCGAGGATGGATGTCTCGCAGGCGAGCGGCGTGCAGATTGTGGTCGTGGTCGAGGTGGTGGTTGACGGGGAGGCGGTTGAGGATTCGGAAGCCGGGGCGGTGGTGACGGTTGAGCTGCTGGCGGCTGCGGTTGCGGTGGTGCTGGTGGGTATGCTGGATGATGTGCTGCTTGGTGCCGCCGAAGTACTTGATGCCGCTGAAGTGCTTGCGGGTACGCTTGTGGGCACCGAGCTCTGAGCTGCACTTGAGGTGGCAGTAGATGCCGTGGTTGTTGGATTTACCAGGAAGTAGTCGGGACATGAAGAAACTGGGACAATTAGAAGGGGAATCTAGGAGCGAGGCTTGGACTTACCCGGGAAGAGTCCAACTTCATTTGGTGTGCATCCGGAAGGATATACTCCATTGAAGACCGCGACCAACTTGTCTTCCTCGTCGGTACAGAAGAGGGCTGTTCCATTAGTGAAGCTCGCATTGCTCCAGGTGAGAATGTCGTCGACGAGAGTAAAGGTCGTGGAGACTCCTGAAGGATTTCCTGATCCGATGAATGCATTGAAAGTAGTGTGTGACTCGGAAGAGATGATTAAACCGTCGGTGGAAAGAGTGCCGTTCGAGAGGGTGAAGAGCATGCCATTTGTGCAGTTGGTTGAAATCGCGGCTCCGTCGCCGATAAATCCATTCGTGGTTTGGCGTCTGAAGTTGTCGCGTCTCCTGGTATTTGCTACAGCGTTGATGGATAGTAGAAAATCTTCAAGGCTCGTTATAACAGTTGCAGCAGCAGTGGTAGAGCTGTTATAGGTTAGTTGCTGTTATTGCTAAGCTGGAGATGATAGCTTACGCGGCCGCAGGGGCGGTCGTAGTGGCAGTTAGCAGAGATGTAGACTGGGAAGCAGTAGTAGCCGTGATTGTAGTGACCAGCAGAGTTGGCGCATTATTGATATTGATGGTAACTCCTCCAATATTGATAATCGTGTTGTGCTCAAAGAAATTATTGATAACCACAGGCTGGACCACAGCAAACTCGGAAACGACGCCCAGCAGTCCATTTTCCGGAGTGCAGACATCTCTCGGTGCGTTATTCTGGAGGCTCTGAGCAGCTGAGACGGATGGCAGGAGACCTGCGAATAGGACGCCGACTGAAATGAACGACAACATGGCCAGAAAGGGATTGCGTGAGTGCACCGATTGCAAAGTAGAGAAAGACGTGAGAATTGACCTACGGTTTCTTACATCTCGGGGAGGAGGGCAAAACTATATCCTGTGGAAGGGCGAGACATACACGGCGAAAGAATGTATTGCTAGTACATTTCAGAACTCTTGGTAGATTAGGAAATCCAGTGTTGATAGAAGCAGAGGGCTCACCGTGTCAGGCATGCTGATGGACATTGGGCATGAAGCTAAGTCTGCAGTGGAAGTCCACATGCTCGCCGTCTAGAAGTCTGGCTTCTTCCTGACCAAAGACCCATCACCAATGAGCGAACCAAACTTGCTATAAGCTGGCCTGTATTTCTAGTCTCCGTCTCCAATTCTCATAGGAAAGCATCAAAGCCCCCTAGGGACCAGTATCAAAATGAATCAAACGAATCAAAATACATCAAAATACAACCAAATACTTTCTCCAAAGCGCCAGCTGCATAGGATCCTCACCCCAGATTGCCAAGCTCGGGGCGGGAATGAGCCCCCTTCGAATACGCTTGATCCCGGGCATTGTAGGTGTTGACAGCACTGTCTCAACAGGCAATGATAGAGTTCGGGTACAGAGTAGGCCTCGTTATGGGCTGTCCGGCAAAGGAAAGTGGCTAGCTGTTACTGGATAGACGTGTTGGATATGACCACAAACAACCGTTTCTAGCAAGTAGAGCAACAATGTGACAGCTTGAGAGATATGCGTGGCGGGTTTGAGGCGCCGATCGAGATGGAATGTCTGGGCACATGTAAGGGAAGGCTAATTAAAACCTAAAATACCTAAAATACCCAAACACCCATACCAAAATGCCCACAGTTGATTTAGCGACAAGTGCCCCCGGACTATGTTGTGTCTACCGGATCGTCGCCACTCATTCCCGCCCTGAGCTTGGCAATCCGGGGTGAGGATCCTATGCAGTTGGCTGGAGAAATAGCATGGTTGTATTTTGATTCATTTGATTCATTTTGATACTGGTCCCTACATTCCTTTGGGCATCGAATCGCGATAGCTGCCGGCAAGTTTGCCATTTGGCGGGGAGAGCTTAATCCGTGGATTTTACCTTTATGGAGACATGAGAACTGTGCTGGATCGGGTCTGTAGAGCAGGTCGTAGTCGATAGAGGCAGGCCAATTCTTTGATAAATCGGAACTGCGATAATAGGTTTCACACCCTCCGTGTCAACAATAAAGGTGTACAGCGAAGCCAGCCCACTGCTCGACTCCAACAACTGCTGCTGGTTCCCTGACTTCTGTCCCTCCACTCCTTCCGCTGAGGATAGTGCCTGCATTGCATTATTCCTTAGCCAGATCGCATCTCAAGCAAGCCTCATTCAGCACATCACATTTCACCTGCCGCATCGCTTTCCCCTGTGTCACGAAATAGGAGCCAGAAGCCCTAGAGAGGTAATGCGAACAAATGAATCGAAAATCAAACTTCAAGTGGAATTTGGAAAGAATCCGCGCTGAAAGCATCCTGCGGCTGGCAATCGAGTGCTAGTGGCCGAATGGATTAAAGGGCGCATTATCGCATTTGTCGCGTTCTTGAACACGCAAAGTCTCAACACTCACATTAGTTGTCTCAACTCAACGCCCTCATTCTTCGATGAAGGCACGATGATGTTCCCGTGCCGGTGCCGGTGCAACTAAAGCGCTGGTGCCGCAGCGGAGCGCACCCCATCCCCTCCGTGCCTGCCTTCCCGGCCCCAGTCTTTGGACCGCTGGGTGCAGTGCTTGTTTTAGTCCGAAGAGGCTGTAGCCCTTATACACGAGTTCGCGCTGCGGTATTGTCGTAGTTGACGGCCGATAAGTTACGAATACTGCTCTGCTCCCACTTTGAAATGGGACTGCAGAACGCTACAGGACCGTGGACTCGTCCCTACCAGCAACCCAAGCATAGATGCCCCGAGTAGAGTTATACTTTGCCTCGATTTCCGAGACTTCTCCACATGATAAATTACGAACCAGCGCGGTTGTCGCGGCGAAGACCCTCAGTATTACCAACCACTAGTACACGCGCTGAGGTGGAAGGCTGAAATTTAGGGTAGCTTACTATAGTAGCAGATAACGGTATAGAGATTAGCTTTCGAGAAGAGCGTATATGGTATTGGGAGGAAGTCGTAGAGGCTCTGTACGGGGTGGTTGATAGAGCCTTTAGTCGTGCCCCCTTGTAAAGTGCTTTGATTATCATTTTGTATCGGAATAACAATCCCGGGGTAACGAGTCGGAAAAGAAACACAGCGGTAAATTTGAAAAGCAAATCCACTGGCAAAATGCAAAGACAAGAATGGGAAACGAACCTCATGGCCAGTCCTTCTTATATCTACCAGCACGAAGCTCATACAACCGCAGAAGATCAGCACAAGTAATGGAGCGAATCGGTGCTGTTTTGACGGTTAGGTATGGCGCATATCAAGATGCATGCCTGCGCTCTTTGCTGGCGGTAGTAGTACTGCTGTATGACGATCTATCTTTGATGCGACTGAGCAACGGCAACGAGGGCCAGAGGACAAGAAGATAGAGATTTAAGATTTCAGATACATTTTACGGCTGTATGCTAAGGCAGCCAAGGTCAAAATGCAGAGTAGTAATTATAGTTCCAAGAGTAGGAAACTAATAGCCTCGAGCGGCTATAAAGGTATAGAAGTCGAGGGGGTCGAGGAGATACTCGGGTTTCACGTGACGTTGAATGGTATGTCACTGCCAGGCGCTGGTTGGCTGAGCTTAAATAGGCCTGGCACCATTGATTGGCCTGTGCAGTGACCTCTTTGCTCTATTCGCTACTCCGGTTCCAACGCAACATCGATCTCATCTACGACCACTGCTGCCGAGGAAATGGAAGTCTAGAATTCTTGGTCTAGAAGGGGGCAGCATTGAGAAGGCCCTAGAAGAGATTGTATCAGCGCTTTTTTTGGCTTGCGTTGTTTAGCGACGAGCAGGCCAGCAGGCGAGTAGGCCAGCAGGCGAGTAGACAGCATGTCACCGCCCGCTGTTCATTCGTTGTCTGGCTATATAAAGGGTGACAACTTCTAGTGATCTCTCTACTAAGCTATAGTTTCTGTGCAGTATAAACTCTTTCTCCTAATATCTATTAGGATTGCTCAGCTCCAGCTGGAAACACTAACTTTGAGACCAACCCAGCGACAAGCTGGCCCAACACGTATACGCAGTCCGTCCGCCACTCTACTACTCCTCTTCAAACATGCCCATCTTCCAGGAACGATTGCCAACGATGACTGAGTCTGCAATGATGGACAAACAAGAGGCCCGAGCTGCCAATCCTCCAGCACCAGATCGATCCTTGATCGGCAGCAACACTCCCAACAACAATCCTCGAGACATCGAGGAACAAACCCCCGCAGACAACGTGGCTGCCAATGAGAACAAGAAAGACTCGGCCTTCAAGTCGCTGGGGATCCTAGACCGTTTCCTAGCCTTATGGATCTTTCTTGCTATGCTCATCGGTATCCTACTCGGCAACTTCGTCGAAAACGTAGGCCCTGCTCTCCAGAAAGGAAAGTTTGCTGGCGTATCTATTCCAATCGGTCAGCTGTCCACTCCCATGTCTGTCGAAAGACCGTGCTAAGAATCGTGGCAGCGATCGGGTTGCTCGTCATGATGTATCCCATTCTCTGTAAAGTGCAGTACGAGTCCCTGCACTACGTCTTGAGGAAGCGCGAGATCTGGATCCAGATCGGGTTCAGCATCGTCATGAATTGGATTGTCGCGCCACTGATAATGGCAAGTTGGGACCTCCCTTCTGCTCGGAGCAGCTGCTGACAGATTCAGATGGCTCTTGCGTGGGCTTTTCTACCCGACAAGCAAGGATTGCGAGAAGGCCTTATTCTCGTGGGCATCGCTAGGTGTATAGCCATGGTTTTGATCTGGACCGGACTGGTGCATCACTGCTCCTAAACCCCCAAACCGCTGCGACCACACTGACAGTTCAATCCTCTAGGCCGGCGGCGACAGCGAATACTGCGCCATCCTCGTCACCGTAAACACCTTCCTCCAAATAATCCTCTTTGCCCCACTTGCACTCCTCTTCATCAGAGTCATCCCTCGTGCAGGTCCAGGCGTCAGCGTCTCATACTCAACCGTCGCCACCTCCGTTGCTGTTTTCCTTGGTATTCCCCTCGCCGCCGCAATCCTTACGCGCTTCGCCCTCGTCAAGCTCGCCGGGCTAGAATTCTACAGCACTGTCTTCCTGCGCTTCGCAACCCCCTGGTCTCTCGTCGGCCTCCTATTCACGATCCTTGTGCTCTTTGCGTCGCAAGGGCATCAGGTCGTAAACCAGATCGTCTCCGTCATCCGCGTTGCCGCACCACTGGTGGTATATTTCGCCGTGATGTTCTCATTTACGCTGCTGGTTACTCGTAAGCTAAGGTATGGGTACAAGGTGGCAGCGACGCAGAGCTTCACGGCTGCGAGTAACAATTTCGAGCTGGCCATTGCTGTGGCTGTAGCGACGTTTGGTGCGAATAGCGACCAGGCGTTGGCGGCTACCGTTGGGCCTCTCATCGAAGTACCTGTACTGCTCGGACTTGTATATCTGGTGAAGTGGATTGCGCAGAGGAGGGCCTGGGAGGACTGATGAGGAGGCATGTAATTTGATTTGCGTAGAGGCTCTTGCGTAGCATAATTAGATGTAGCTGGGCTAATTCTATTGCATATAATATATTACGTAGAAGTATATACAATGGTAACATTGAAGGATCAACATCTGTCCTGTTTCCGCCCCTTCTTTCAGTGTGTCATCAGGGACACCAGTAGCGAATTGCTTGAGCATCAGGGCGCCAAGATCGGAAGGTCACCGTCACGTATGCAGGAGATTGCTAACGTCTCATTGAGCCAATCCAATCAGATATTCGTAAGCACCAATAGTCATCGCACTGCAATCGTGCAGCACCGTGGGATCTCTGTCAAAACCCAGCGGCCAATCAGCGCCCGAGAGTGACATATCAGCAGTAGCATTGGTGACATGCAAAGGCGGCGACGGCTGTCAATACAGATGGCTTCTGCTCTCGGCTTCAGACCTCGAGAGCACTTCTACTTCTATACGTACAGTTACATCCGCCATCTCGTACTGCTGCTCAACACGACTACATTCGCTGCTCTGATTTCTCGCCAGGAACTTCAAATAGGAAGGGGCATATCGCCATTTTGGCAGTGCAAAGAGTAAGTGCCAGACACGTTTCTATATGTGTATATACAGATACATATCTCATCTACGTTCGTTTCTGCAAGGTTTGACGATGGGCCTCTCCAGTACCGCCTGCCACTTTTCACGTCACGGGCCAGCACCATCGCCATACCTTCCCAGCTCCATCTCAACAACTAAACTCCCTCGCCGCCATGGCAAGTACGAGCATCACTATAAACGGCGACCTTAACAACACATCAGCTATGCGTATCGTTCCACCATCACCTGTCGACCCTTCATATGCCTACCGCTCTCTCGCTTTGACCGAAGAATACGACGACCCTGTCGTGCGAGAGATGTACCGGCCTTTCCTTCTCGACAAGCAGATTATGGTCACCGATTGGGTCAGTAGGTTAGAACTCAGCACGGTGGTGAAGATGGCGGAGGCGGATATACGTACAACGGGAGAACGGCTTAAGGTGCTGGTGCTATATGGGAGCTTAAGGAAGAAGTGGGTTTTATAACATATTGGGGCGCTTTCCCTTTGCGTTGAGGTTTTGTTCTGGGTGATAGATAGAGGAGCAGCTAGGAAGGGATATGGAAGTATAGGAGCGAGGCTAATTGCCTATGGGTATACAGATCTTACTCACGGCTCCTCGCCTTCGAAGCCTCACGCATCCTCTTTCACCTCGGCTGCGATGTTCGTGTCTTCGATCCTACCGGCCTGCCTATTAAGGACGATGTTCAGCACGAGCATCAGAAGGTGCAAGAGTTGCGTGATCTCAGCCGCTGGAGCGATGGTCAAGTATGGATTTCCCCTGAGCAGCATGGTACTCTGGTCTGTCACTCCTCCTACATCTATGCTCGCAAACAGCTCATGCTGTTCTTCCGCTCACATCTGATAGACCGCCGTCTTCAAGAACCAGATCGACTGGATCCCCCTCTCTGTTGGATCTGTACGCCCGACTCAAGGCCGCACCCTCGCCGTCGCAGAGGTGTCCGGTGGATCGCAGTCATTCAATGCAGTGAACTCGCTGCGGATACTGGGGCGTTGGATGCGTATGTTCGTTATCCCGAATCAGTCGTCGGTGCCGAAGGCATATACCCAGTTTACAAACGAAGACGTAAGTGATCCGGTCGAAGGGAGCAGTCGAATGATCGCGAGCGGGAATAGGATGAGGCTTGTAGATTGTATGGAGGAATTTGTGAAATATACGATTTTGATAAGGCCCCATTTTGGGCTGTTTGGTGATCGGTGGAGTGAGAGAACGGAGCATGCAGAGAAGAAGGGAGACGGAGCGGTAAATGGTGTTGAGGTCGGGAAGATTTGAAGGACTATACGATTTCTCAAAGAAAGGCGTCATAAGATTAATGATTGCGATATAGGCGTGCGCCGGAGTCGTGGTGTCAGCCACTAATATATTCCAGGACACTGAATAGCAGCCTGTTCTCTACTTTGCAGCCTTCACCGTCTTTACTGGCCTTTCGAAAACCGTTCCATAAGCGTATACCGATTTCAATCATATCGAGTCCTCTATTGTTGTGTTGCCGTAAAAGATCGTAGGCTACGGAGCATAAGGTTGTATCGCTATCAGAATTCGAACTACCTATACTAGAGAGCCGAGATTGGTCAGAAGTGAACGAGTCCATAACTGATGGCCACCCGTGTCCACAGTCAGACGTTAAGTTTGAGGGGCAGCAGTCGGATACTCCATCTATAGTTCGTGCTGTAGCTGGTGTAACATCGCCGAGATTGTCATAATTAGAATCGATTATGTCAAACAGGCCCACCGGAGGATCTAGGAACGGAGCACCGAGAAGGTCTTCGAAGTTTGTAGATGTGTTGGAAACCAAAGTGTCTGGCATTGAGACGAGCTCGTCTTGGACTGGTGGGGGAAGGGACTGTCCATCCGCAGAGTTGCCGTGATCTCCAAGTTCCAGATTTCCGCCGCTCTTTTCCAATCCTGCTAAAAGTTGAAACTGGCCAAAATCTGCTCGTGCAAGCATCTCCCGCAGCTCTCCATTCTCATCCTCAAGTCGATGTATTGTATTCTGGCTCTCCGTTTCTGCTAGCGTCGCAGCAGCCCGTTGATCCTGTCTCTTCTGTTCGAGCTGAGAGACGGACTGCTGCAGTCGACGATTCTCAGCCTCGAGTCTCTTCGCTACATCATTGGGCTTTTGGGCGCTGGCTTGCGCGACAGCAGCTTGCATATCCTGTATCTTTTTCTCGAGCTCGGCGACGTACTCGCGTTTGCGAGCGCGGCAGCGGCGCTGATTGTTGCGGACGCGGGTTAGTGTAGCAGCCTGGTTGGTTGTTCAATTAGCTATCGCCTTCTTCATGAGTAACGTCAAGGCATACTTGCTTTTTTCTTTGTAGATGGTAGCATACCTGTGATTGATACAAGTCTCGTTGCAGGGCGAGTTTATGACAACGTCGGAGGGTCAATCCATGGAATTCGCTTATATAATCTGTTGTGAGCTGCGGTGTTTTGTAGTTGATGTTGCTTGCTTGCGAGCTTAAGGCTTAAGTTACAGGTTGGTGGGAATACCACTTAAGGTGGCTCCCCCTACTACTGCCTAAGGCATTGCTTTATTGACTGACCGGTACTGGCCCTCAGATTTCAACATAATCAATATGATAACAAAATAGAAGATAAAGCGCTCCCAGATGGAAGGTATAGATAGGTCTGTAATCCCGTGCACGATGCTATGTTAGTCCCTGCTTTAGCTTTCACTATTAGGCTACCCTATCTGGCACTGCTCTTCTCAATGTCTAATTTTGCACACTCAATCGGTCCAAACGATTTTCAAGATGCTACTCTAACAACCTTTTTGAACCTCGGCACTGCTTTATGGAGACGGTTCATTGGAATCATCAGTGATTCAGTAATCACTTTGGACGAATTGAGACTGCGGGATTCATGTCTCTTGTGTAACCTCGTAAGCCGGCATATAAGATCAATGACCCTTTTACATGCAAGACTCTCTCCCTCTGCCAACAAATCACCTCCCTCTCGAACAACCACATTCAGGACTCCCAAACACGCATAAACCCCACTCAACCGCGACGATTTGGTGTTGCGTGTTTGGAATTTCAGCGATGCGGCACATAGCTCTGCTCTGCTCTCTAGCATGCTGGGGTCCATTTGCGGCTAACCCTATATCTCAGTATCCGAGTCGGGGGGCCGTGATGGTAAGGTATGGACCGAGCATGCCGTGGAGGACGTGAAGGGAGCGAGGGCAAATGGGATGTCGAGTGCCGATAAACAACGTGAGAAGCGGCAGAGGGGAGGGCTGGCGATGAGATTCGAGACATTCATTCTTGGGCTTCGTGGGAGGGTTCATCACGTGACGGCAAACTGATTGTGTGGGGTATGGAGCGGAGAGGGGGTCTCAGCTCGGCTACAGTACAGTTCCGCTACAGTAGAGAAAGAGATCCACACATCCACTAATTCTCTACTTAGCCGAGTTCAACCTGAGGCTAGCTAGATTAGTTACTAGTATATTATAGTTCTAAATCCCTTAAGGTCTTCAAGTTAGCAACTGAAATTGTAATATTTAGTGATCAGTGCCCTAAAACTCTACAAATTAGCGACTAAAACTACAATATTTGGTGATCAGTACTCTAGAACTCCACAAATCAGCAACTGAAATTACAGTATTTAGTAATCAATATCCTGAAATTCTACAAATTAGCGAGTATTTGGTGATCAGTACTCTGGAATTATTCTCTAGAACAGGACTCTAGGAATTGAGAATATACTCGGTATATACTCAATTTATATACACTATCAAATTGTCTAGCAAGGGTTTAAATGGGTCCAATTCTCTACTTAGTCGACCTTTTCTACTGTAGCGGAACTTTTCTCTACTCTAGCCGAGCTACAACATGATATGTGGATCACATGTGACTTTAATATATCTACCTTCCCGTGCGTCTTAGTATCTCTATCTTCACGTGCACCATCTTCATTCAATTCAGCATCTCTATCCTCCCTCAGTATACAAACATGAATAAATCCTTAGGCCCTCCAGGCATCACATATATCAGCAGCGTTAGGTGACACTCGCTTACCGCGCATCGCCTTCAGCTTCCACGCCCCAGCTCTTTCTTCCGACCTTTCTTCCGGCCTTAGAACGTTTAGACCCTCGTTCATGAAGCATCACAGCGTCATCTGGGTCCCTCGGCTGATCCCGGCTGGTCCCGTGACGCTTCTTCTTATAAAACGCATCAATTCTGGTTTTCGTCACCTGATCTAGCCACGTGACATTGCTCCCCTCCCTTCCCGCCAGGCGAAATGGCGGCTCAAAGTCGCTAAACGATGACGCCTTCCAGCCGGGCGCACTCGCGATTAGCTCGGCTACTTGATTCAGCCAATTCCAATTCCCCTCCAACAATCCCATGCCGATGCCCCCCTGCGTTTATTGCGCATCCCAGCATCCCAGCGCATTCTCCACACCCTCACTACTACATTTCGATATCTTCATCCTCATAAAAAATTACCTCGAAAAATCTCGCCTCATGGTACGTACTCATGATGCGACTTTCCAATTTCAAGGGCGCGGCAGTGCCTTACCGCGCTTTTGGCGAGCACGCAATCGCAAGCCGAACGTAATAGTCTTGCCGTGCGCCCACTTACCAGTCGGCAGCCATCACGGCAACAGTCAGCACCGTGAAGATGCCGCATTGCGTGCTTGCAGGTGATCAGGATGAGCAGGAAAGTTGGTTTTTTTTCCTTTTCTGGCATTTCGGTGCTTATAAATCAAGTCGTCTTGAATCGCCCATATTCTTATCCCGTCCTCTGGAATTCTTCCAGATTCTTCTGCTGCTGGAATACTACTTTAGACGCTCACGTTGGGATTCGTGAATTCGGCTATATACGGGTCTAGATACTCTGATTCAACATGGGAGATAGCCTCGAGTTGGGGGATGGTCTCGGTCACGGCCTGGGCAAGCATCATGACATCGAGAAGAACGGCCTGCCGACAGATGTGCACGATGAGAAGCATGAACCTCATATCGGCGCGGATCGTCTCGCGCGCAAGCTGTCTGCGCGACAGGTTCAGATGATTGCCATCGGTGGAACTATCGGCACAGGCCTCTTTCTAGGAACAGGAAAATCACTGGCGACGGGAGGGCCAGCGAGTATGCTGATTGCGTATCTGATTGTCGGCTTCATCGTCTTTGTGACCATGTTGGCGCTGGGCGAGATGGCAGCTTTCATCCCCGTTGCAGGGTCTTTCTGTACCTTTGCCGGACGCTTCGTCGATGACGCTTTTGGATTCGCCCTCACGTGGAATTACTGGTTCAACGACGCTGTCTCGACTGCAGCAGATCTGGTCGCATTACAGTTGGTCTTCGAGTATTGGAATACGAATTTCCCGAGTTATGCTCTCAGCATCATTCTCTGGGGTTTCCTTGTTGTCGCAAATATTATCACTGTGGCGGCTTATGGCGAGGTGAGTTCTACGCAAACCTTTACCCCATCATTTACAGCGGACCCACTCGTCCTTTCTGGGTTCATGCAATGCACATCTATTCGGATATCGGCTAACATTATGTCATCAGCTTGAATACTGGCTCAGCTTGTTGAAAGTTGTTACCATTACAGTACGTATACTGTAACCAAAATGCGTTCGGTAATATATACTAACACGATCAGATCTTCATCGTTTTGGGAATTGTTGTAAACGCTGGTGGAAACGAGGGATACGGTTACATCGGTGCCAAATACTGGTATATCGGTGATGCGCCATTCGTCGGTGGAATCGGTGGTTTCGCATCTGTTTTTGTAACGGCATCTTTTGCTTGTACGTATCACGTGACTCGTGTCCTCCATCACCACTAACACATCTCAGACGGCGGCACTGAATCCATTGCCATCACGGCTGGCGAGACAAAGAACCCAACCAAGAACCTGCCGCGCGTGGTGAAGAACGTCTTCTGGCGTATCCTCCTGTTCTACGTCATCTCGATCCTCCTGATCGGTCTCAACGTCCCCTACAACACGGCCAACCTCTCGACCAAAACTGCCTCGACCTCCCCCTTCACCATCGTCTTCGAGATGGCCGGCTCTTCCGTGGCCGGCTCCTTCATCAACGCCGTCATCCTCACCTCGGTAATCAGTGCCGGCAACCACGCCCTCTTCGCCGGCACGCGCCTCCTCTACACCCTCTCCGCGCAGGGCCACGCACCTCAACTCTTCGGCCGCCTCAACCGCAACAAGGTCCCGTGGGTTGCCGTCGTCGCCACCAGCATCATCTCGGGTGCCCTCTTCGGCATCAGCTTCGCCGGGGCCGGCCAGGCCTGGACCTGGCTCCAGAACATCGTTGGCGTCTCCAACCAGCTCGCCTGGATCGCCATCGGTATCGCCTCGCTCCGCTTCCGCGCCGCCCTCACCCGCCAGGGCAAGACGCACCTCCTCCCCTACACCAACTGGACCTACCCCTGGGGCCCCTGGCTCAGCGTGCTCCTCAACATCGTCATTGTCCTCGTCCAGGGCTGGAGCAGCTTCAGCCCCTCGTTCAGCGGCGTCGACTTTGTCAGCTACTACATTGAGCTCCCCATCATGCTCGTCATGTACCTCGGCTGGAAGCTTTTCAAGAAGACCAAGTTCGTCTCCCTCGACGACATGGATCTCGAGACGGACGTCTATCACGCGCGGCCCGGCGACGTGCCCGAGCTCGAGGATAGGCCCGGCTGGAAGGGCAAGGCCGTCAAGGTCTTGAGGTGGCTGTTTTGAGCGGGTCCTAGTCGTTTAGTAGCGAAATAGATAAAGGGAGAGAGGTAATTCCTAGTCCGTAATAGGGGAGACGTAATGAATTATGATATTATATGATGTTCTCTCTCTGACCTCTGCTGTTTCTGTTTCTTTCGTGCTGCCGACCTAACGTTCTGAGGAGATGCAAGATGTTCTTTAGACTTGACGCTATTTTCATAGGCAACGATTAACGTTCTGGGTAGGAAGATGGATGGGCGTAGTAGTTTCAGTTCGCAAATACGCGGGAGCTAAGTAATCGAGGTGGATGAACCCAACATATCGGTCTTGTAATCACCTGCATCAATCTAGTAGGCAAAATCTGACCGAGGCATAGAATAGATAGAAAATAAATTAATATTCTCTAAGCAAACTGCTTAGCAATTCCTTGCTGCAATTTCAACGATTTATTCAATCAATCAATCAATCATCCATCATCCATCATTGCATCAATCACATTCCCGAATTCCGCAAAGCCCTTTCCCAGAGCTGTGCCTTAGCTTTCCACTTATCCTTCTCCACCTCCATAGCTCGAAGTTTCTCTTCGAGCTCTGCAACCTTTGACATCTTGGTCTTTCGGTATTTCCGGGCTGCGAGAGTGTTGCGACAGCGTGCAGCCAATTTCTTGTCGTTGTTATCTACGAACAAGAAACCTGAACTGACGTCTTCTTCGGGAGATGGAGTGGGGGGGATGCTCTGTGTTGCAGAATCTTGACTTGATGGAGCTACAGTGGCTTCCGTAGATCCAGAGGTAGATATTTGTGATGGGGTTCTGAGATTAGATTCCGGCATGTCAACCTCGAATGGAGATAGATCTGGAAGATAATCCTGTGGATTGTTCGTATCTGGGAATGAGGGTAAGAAGCCAAACAGATTGGACTCCATATCGAAGTTAGGCGATGAGCCACTATTAATCTTAGTCATCGTATATAACATAAAGTTGATAAAGCTTACCCAAACTGCCAAAGGTCGGGCGTTGACATGTTGATATCATAATCTTCTTCCAAGAATGGATTTTCAAATGTGCCAACATGAGAGTCTTGAGTTTCCAGGGAAATTGTTTGATCCAAAGCATTCGACGAAAAGGAATCGCAATGTGGTAATTGTTGGAGGCTTTTCGAGGACTCTAAACCTCTCCTATCTAGCAGAACGTTGAGACAGTGAGGCCTGTGGCAGTTGCATCCTCCATGGTGTTGCTGTACAGAGATCGGGAGATGATCGTCTCCCACACCGGGATTGCGAGCTTGTTGAAAAGAACCATGAGTATTGCATGAGACGGGCGCAGTGCCAAAATTCGAATCAGAGGCAATAAACTGAGGATACGAGACGAGATCACTGATGGTAGACGAAGAAGAAGCAATACCATCAGTATTTAAAGGGTCGGTGATATCTCCGGCACACTGGAAGCAGCGTAACGAAGAACAGGAATTAATAAATGGGGCACCGGAACGTGCACGTTCATGGGCGCAGCCATATGGGCGTAGATACCAGAGACAAGTTGCAGAAGACGAAGTTGAGTCAGTCGTTGACCGACCGTAATCGTGAAGATTATGGTGGGTATTGTAGCACGTACTTTTGTGATGGCTGGGCATGCATTGTTGGTGATCGCTGGGGTTCTCGGACACGGTTTGACGAGCGACAACAAAATTTGCCGCTCCTGTGAAGAAGAAGCTGTATAAGGTAGAAGGTTCTGATTACTCGAAAGAAGAGCGTCAAGAGGAAAAATGATTGTCGGAGGAGAGGAGGTTGAACTTTCGAAGGCGAGGATTATACCAGGAATACGCTAGTCCTGATATGGCATGTGGATCGTGTCATCGTGGGGTGATGGGGCTAGTACTAAAATAGCATGTGGATCATCACCGTTGATGTAAGGCTTAGGGACAGAGGACATGGGATAGGGAATAAGGAAGCTGGGGATACATGGAGCGGCAACTCTGTTATGTTTCGGTCTAGTTGCATTAGCGATGGCATACTCAAACCCCCCGAAGACTGGTGGGAAATATCGCCGACAGTGCAAAGCCTTCGAAGATGAGTAAACGTTGGCCGGGTCTGACAGAGTGCTTTGGACTGACAGGTGTTGGGTCGAGCTCGAATTGCAGTATCTTCAAGCCAGATATATTCATAAAAAAGCACAAGCATCTACTTGAAAAGAGATATATCAAGCCTCTAACCGTGTTAACCCGGTTTCTTAACCGCTTCCTAATCCCTCTTAGAATTCGATCGTCAGTTCAGCTTGCAAAGGATCATATCGCTTGAATATAAAGAAGAGCTTGATCTGGAAAAGTCTTGGGCAAAAGGATTTGATAGGTACACCGTACAAAGAGGCTAGCATGATACCTAGGTAAACTGAAGAGTGCAGATATGAGGCCATGAAGTAGGTTTTCATAATATAAGCTTAATAGCTGATCATAGAGATATCTTCTGACAAAAGCACATCGATCCTGAACCGTCATAAGCTACAGCATCATTCTCGTATGCCAAAAAGAAAATAGAGAAGTTGTACAATAAGTCTCTAAATCGACAACTTGCGTTTCATGAGTGTGTGCCTGAGGCATAGATTCCATGCCTTAGGGTAATCAAGAAAACTCAATTCCAAAGCGAAGTGACGCTTAGCTAAAAATTAGCGAACACAACACAAACTCCCCGAAAAAGAAAAAAGTTTCACAAAAAAAGAAGCACACGTGAATCCTCAGTATGAATGAGGTTCATATAGGAATCGAACCAATATCTCCGGAATCAGAATCCGACTATTATGAGTAATCAGCAGAGAATCTTTACGATTTTTATGTTCACCGGAAAATGCTTACCGTGCTGACCATTACACCAATGAACCATGTTTTGCGCGGTAGACGCGTATTGGGGTTTGAATTTTCTTGGTTTTTGCTTATCTCGCTATATACGAGTGCAACAACAGGTCCGCGGAACGGTTGGCTCGGTTCGCCCAGCTGCTATTTTTACCGAGCGTTGAGGAGAGATGGTCACTGTCATTGATCCCCTCAACTGGGTGTTTGTAGTTGTTCATAATTATTTATCAGATTGCTAGTAGTTATTTGGTGAGTTATTCTTGTTTCTATATAATGATTGATAAATATCCCCACCCTGTATAACCTAACTAAGCCTCAGGGTAATGAATGATTTAAATATGACAGACGAATCATAATCAAATAAAATCATTGTAAAATCATTATAAATTTATAATTGTTGGACACTCTGATTTTTGTATTAATATTTTTTTAAAGCACCCTATCATGCCCTAAAATATCTACATGTTCTTTCATCTATATCAGCGCCGGTAACGCATATAAGACGTCGGTCGTGTAGCTTGCTCAATGTGACGAAAGCCGAGCCCTTGGATACCACCTTGAGTAACAACAAATATTCAAAAGAAAAAATACATAGGTGTGTCATCAATTTTGCAAATGGCCTCAGCCTTCTAAGCAAGCCTCTTGTCCTGATTTCTTCGGCAATTTTCATTAATGTATAGTCGGCGAACAAATAAATCGGTCGCTAGCCCCTCCGGCAATCCAGGAACGGTGCACATCCGAAAAAGCACACATTAAGCCACAATAAGTTCTAATGCAATGCAATACAAAGTTCAGTACTGAAGATATGGAGTTTTGAACATGTAGAGATATCACGATCTAGAATGAAGTGATTTCGGAATACTTTATATTCCAAGCTAATCTCGTCCTCAGAGGCTAAGAAATTTGCATCGTGATTCCAGGAAGCTTCACACAGAGCCACTCTCCTTGCTATCTCGGTTATCCAATGTTAAGCACAGCTTCTAGCAGTTTCGAGGGCCATAAATTTGAACGTATATCCTACATTTATTTTACAAAGACCTTATCCAATCCAAGTCAGTCAAGGCTATATAAAATATCAAAACTCCTTCTATCTGCCACCTAAGCCGCCTAGAGTAACCACAAATTCAGCTGGGCTCGCATCTGCCACAGCTCCAGCCTGATCTATCCCGCCATCCGGCTTCACATNCACACAGAGCCACTCTCCTTGCTATCTCGGTTATCCAATGTTAAGCACAGCTTCTAGCAGTTTCGAGGGCCATAAATTTGAACGTATATCCTACATTTATTTTACAAAGACCTTATCCAATCCAAGTCAGTCAAGGCTATATAAAATATCAAAACTCCTTCTATCTGCCACCTAAGCCGCCTAGAGTAACCACAAATTCAGCTGGGCTCGCATCTGCCACAGCTCCAGCCTGATCTATCCCGCCATCCGGCTTCACATCATCATATGGGAACGCATATCCCTTTTTGTCAACATTAACCTTGTGCAATATTCTCGAAAAATGATTTGTCGGACACTTCTGCCCTGGCGACTTTTGGCGGTAATATGTCCCTACATCAGGCTCATGAGGCTGATTTGGACTGATGTCGATAGTACTGCGATGGAATGCAGCACAAACTCGCGCACCGATGTTTCCGTGGAGGTTATTCGGTAGTGCAAAAGGCCCTGAGCTGCAGCTGAAGATGTCTTGAGAAGTGGGCTTGGTAAATGTATAGCTCACATCGGTACCGTTGTTATCTTTGCCGGTGAACTTGAAGACACCACCTTCGACGTTTCCACGGAATATTCCTCCGCTTTGGGTGTCTATGATCAATGGTGGATTCGGAGACTGATATTTACTCCATACGAAATCAACGTACGGCTCCCAGTATCCAGCGAATTTGGGGAATCCGAGGTCTGGAGGCGCCGCGATTGCACTGTTAGGACTCAACACACGGATCGTCTTGCCATTCGGTGCGTAGATGAGACGGTCCCACCCAGCTCCATCTTCAGCATTCTGCCTTCGCAACGCCTCACAAACCCTCTCCAAGCCATCTGCAGGAAATCCAGCCACAGTCTGGGTGCCGCTGTTTCCAGTCAGGCTCATGGCGATAGGTATCGACACGAAGTCTACATAGCTGATATTCGCGAACAGTTGGCCATTGAAGGTGAATTCGCAAAAGTCCCACAAGGTGTTATAATTCAGATCAGTATTATTGGTAATTGACGGCTCTGCAATGGCTGGGCCGAGATTGAGGAAGAACTTCAGGGGCGTGTCGACGGAAAAACAGATCCGCGCACCGGCGAGCCTCGGGACGACAATTTGCGTAGGCGGCGAGCCGGGAACACCGAGTGGGATCGCTATGTTCTCGGTAACCAGTGTCTGGTTTGCTGGAGGCTGGGTGGGATAATATGGAGTTTTGCCGTCGGAAAGGAGAAAGAAGACATTGCCTCTGCTGGAGTCCAGAGGGATCCCCGTGACGTGCGCATAAACCGTCCGGAACGCAGTCTGGTTCCTGAGCGTGATTGTGAGACTATCCATGATGTTACTGAAGCCCAGCACAGATACCAATCTATCAATCGTTGCTGGCCACGGGGCTTTAATATCTTTATAACGCTTACTTCTGGGCGCTGCGGATGACCTCATTTATCGCCAACAACCGAAGAACTGGGAAATGGATTTCTAGCGCCTTGATTTTCGACACAGTTACCAACTCGATTCATTCGATTTTACTTGTTTTTTTGTTCATCCCGCACCCTTCAGCCGAATGCCTGTAATATCTTTGGCCGGCGATATATTCCAACACTGTCACCATCGCCACTCAACGGTCTGGCTCATCGGTCATACGTTGTTGTTTCAGCCTAAGAATATAGGCATGGATCTCGAGTACCGGAGCATGCTTCGATCTGTGCATGTCAACAACAGCTACAAGCAAAATGCCAATGCTGCTACTTATAAATGTTGTTAACGATATCTCTCTTCGTACAGTCTGCCTGTGTGTGCTTGTCGCGGTAAATATTCCATAATTACACAACTTGCTGGAAAATGATCCTCTTATGGTTAGGGTTAGGGTTGTAGTAAGTCGCGGACGGTGACCTTGGAAGGGCTGGTGACAGTCTTTTGTGTCGGCGAGATTTGCCCGATGATTACGATGATATCACATGTGAAGAAATAACGAAAGAAGCGATGGCAAGGCAAGATATGTCCTAGCTAACTGTCCCGTAGAAGAATGAATGGTTGGCTTGAATTGCAAGCAGGAGTTTGTAAGAAGATAAAGCCCGACTAATTTGAATATGGCCTCTATATGATTTAGATAGCTAGATATTGATCACTACACGCCAGCCGTTAATGCCTTCGCACCCCAAGCACCACCACCCGGCGTATGCAGCACGATCCGATCACCCGCCGAGAACTTTGCCGTTCCCTTTCCTCCCAAATTAACAATCCTATCCTCTCCCGTCTTCTTATCTTTCTTGATCCACAAGTTAAGACCCGAGGCGCCCTTGCCGCCGCCTTCCAAGCCATACGGCCTGTAGCTTCTTCTTTCCGACAGGATCGAGCACTGGACGGGGATCAGGAATTCGATATCTCGAATGACGCCGTCACCGCCGGGATGCAGCCCTTCGCCGCCGGAACCTTCGCGCAGTCCGAATTGGCGAAGGATGCAGGGGTAGCGCTTCTCGAAGATTTCCGGGTCGGTGATGTGCGTGTTTGTCATGTGCGTGTGCACACCGCTCTGGCCATTCCATGTTGGGCCAGCACCGCTCCCGCCGGCGATTGTCTCGTAGTATCCGAACCCCTCGACATGCTCGCCTGTTGCGGATTTTCCACCGGTACCAAAGGTCAAGTTATTACAGCAGCCTTGTGAAGCAGCACAAGCGTGAAAAGCTTTGAGCACAACATCGGTAATACGCTGGGAAGTGAGAACATTTCCACCGACAACGCCGGCAGTTTTAGACGGAGCAAGGAGAGAGCGAGGTGGGATTCGAATGTCGATGGGCGTAAGACAACCCTGGTTTAGTGGGATATCGGCCTGGATGAGGGAGCGAAGACAGTAGATTACTGCCGAGTGGGTGATCGCGCTGGGTGCATTGGTATTGCCGTATACTTCTGGGCCAGTACCATCAAAATCAAAGATAGCTTCGCCCTTTGTAGGGTCAATGGTAATAGCAAGTTTAATTGGCGTTCCATCGTCCATGTAGTCAACTGCCTCAAGTTTCTTTCCACCGAAAGTCTTGTATGTAGTTTTCAAAAGCTCTCTGACTGCAACTTCGGCAGTGGTCTGGATGGCGTACATGTAGCGGTGGACACTTCTCAAGCCAGATTCCTCAATCAAGCTTCTGATCAGATTGATTCCCTTGATGTTTGCAGCAATCTGAGCCTGTAAATCTGACAGATTATCTTGCAAGCAGCGGGTCCCAGAACATCCTTCATACTGAGCCGGGTCTCTCAATAATAGCTGAGTCATCCTCTCTTCGTTAAAATGACCACGAGTCATGATTTTTCCAGCTTCAATTGCTGCTCCTTCTTGCCATAACTCTGTTGAGGTCGGCGGCATAGATCCTGGTAGCACACCACCGATATCAGCGTGATGGCCTCGTGATGCAACATAGAAGACAATCTCATCTCCATCAAATACTGGTGTGATGACGGTAATATCAGGTAAATGGGTCCCACCACAAGCTGGGTGGTTTGTAACAAGGACATCACCATCTTGTAGTCTATCCTTCCAGAAGTTATGTTGATACTTGACAGCGAATTGCATAGATCCCAAGTGAACGGGAACATGAGGAGCATTAGCAACAAGTCCACCATCTGGGGAGAACAGAGCACAAGAGAAGTCTAGGCGTTCCTTAATATTGGTCGAAACTGACGTTTTTTGAAGAGTACGACCCATTTGCTCTGCAATGGACATGAAGCGGTTTCCAAATATCGATAGTTGGATGGGATCAATCTTGGTATCTCTGGTGACTGACTTACTCTCAACAAATGGCTGTTTCTCATTGAAATCGATAACAACGCAGCTTTCCAAAATTTTGGCGACGGCGCCTGGAAAGACCACAATTGTTTGCGTATTATCAATGAGCATGGCGGGACCAGCAATTCTACCGCCTTTCTCTAGATCTCCTAGTAAGAAAAGGGGTGTCTTGGTGCGACCGACATCTTTTCCAAAGTACACTTCTGCAGTCTCCTTTGCCTGTCTTGAGGGAACATCTCTAAGCGTCACCTCTGTCATTTGCTCGTAAGGGCTTTTCTCAGTTTTGGCGAAGGACGATCCAGTACTTCGAACACGGAAATCATCAACAATGATCTGTTTCTTGGAGATGCATCCAAACTCTAGCTGATGTCTCTTTTCAAACTCTGTGGCAAAATCCCAGCTGTCACCCTTCAATATCATGAGGGCAGTGTTTGAGCCTTGATAGCGCATATTAAGGTATAATTCATGAGATATCTTTTCGGGTTTAAATCCCTGTGAGAGAAGCTCTTTTGTAGATTCATCAACAAGTTGAAGTAGTGTAAGGCGAGCTTCATCCTGGGTTGATGTGTTGTATATTAGAGCTGCAGGTCGCTGGATCTCATGGACGATATCAGCCAGTGCCATGCCGTACGCAGATAGAATAGAGGAGTATTTGTGAATGACAACTCGCGAAATGTTAAGAACTGTGGCAACTGAGCAGGCATGTTGACCTCCAGCTCCACCGAAACAAGCAAGGTTGTGTGCAGAAACATCGTGACCACGGGCTTCTGTAAGTGCTCGAATAGGTCGAGCCATTGATTCATCTGCAACGTTGAGGAAGCCAAGAGCAACATCCTCGGCTGTAAGAGGTGAACCACCAATTTCGATCTGTTCTGTATTGATCTTTTCTGTCAACTCTGCAAATTTTTGAGCTGTGATCTTAAAGTCCAATGGCTCGTTCTCCTTAGGGCCAAATATCTTTGGAAAGTATTCAGGTAGCAGTCGTCCTAAAAACAAATTCGCATCTGTAACAGTGAGAGGGCCACCCTTTCTGTAACATGCTGGTCCCGGATGTGCTGATGCCGACTCAGGACCGACTGCGAACAGGCCATTCCGCCAGAAAAGCATAGATCCACCTCCAGCCGCTACCGTGTTAATGTCTAATTGTGGTGACTGGATTAGGACACCAGCTGTGGTGCTTTCGAATGAATGCTCATACGAGCCGGCATATCTGGAAACATCGGTAGACGTTCCACCCATGTCAAATCCGATAATTGGGACACGCTCTTTATCATCCCAAGAAGTTTGTGCGTAGCCAACTACGCCACCTGCTGGTCCAGACAAGATTGCCTTAAGGCCACTGAACCTACGGAAATCAACTAAACCACCATCGGACTGCATGAACTCGCATCTGGTAGACTGTGATCCGAGGCCTCCTCTGAAGTTTGCCGAAATAGATTCGAGGTAGCCCTTGATAATTGGCGTCAAATATGCATCAGCTGTTGCTGACATGCCTCGAGGTACAATCTTGATCATAGGTTGGAGAGCAGATGATAATGCAACAGAGAAACCCATGCTGGCAGCAAGCTTCCCGATGGATATTTCGTGTTCCGGATATGTGTATGAAAATAAAAGGACAACCGCTATTGACCGAAATCCGTCATTCCAGAGGTCTTCCAGGTTCTTCTTTACAACATCCAGGTTAGGTTTCGTAAGAACACTGACATATTCTCCAGTAACACCCTCAACCAAACCCGACAAGTCGCTAATTGGCTGTGGGTTTGGATTTTCGGTGTACTCTTCAAGTGTGACCCGTTCATCGATTTCCACCACCTTTTCATAGAGCACCTCTGCCTTCTTGGCTGAGAGATCAAATATCTTCGGTCTCGACTGATTACCTATTAGAAGGAGATCTTTGAAGCCCTTGGTTATTAGAAGTGCAGACCTAGCACCCTTTCTCTCCAAGAGAGCATTTGTCGCAACTGTTGTGCCCATTCGTATAGACTTGATGTGTACAAGATCCAGCAGTTCACCACGGGCAATGCTCTCTCCTGTGGAAATGCACAGAATACGGCGGATCCCCTCTGTAGGAGCATCATCGTAGTTCGCCGGGTCGACTGAGAGGAGTTTGAGGATGATGTCGTCGCGGCCCGGAATAGATGCGTGAACATCGGTAAAGGTTCCTCCACGGTCTATCGATATACGAATCCCAAGTGATTGGATAGCCATCATATGTGTCTCGGCTGGGAGTATAACTTGATCGGGCTCTCAAGAATTCAGCTCAGCCTCGGGGGCAGTCTTCCCTATATACCGAGTGACAAAATGGAGAAGAAGGTTGGCACGGAGCACGTCAACCTGGGATATCACAGATAACGAATGAAACGGGTTTATAAATCCTACCTGTGTCTATGATCGGTACGGCGGTCCGAGACACGCAATCTGTAGGACTCTTGCGTATAATCTCGTAGGAAATGAGCCAGCCTAGACGCAAAGCAGGAAGGCTTACTAGGCCGATCTCTTATCGATCGGCCGGATCGGCTTTGACTACCGATCATGGTCCGTGCGCATAGACGCCCCGAAAAGGGACAAGGCAGACCGGAGAGCCTCAGCTACCCTCACTCAGTGCCAGACAGCTTCCCTCATTTCCTTATATATATCATATATACAGTCGCCCAACCTTCACTCCACCCCGTCCATCGCCAATCTTATCTACAGTGGAGTCCATATATGTATAATCTATAACAGCAATTTTCATCAAGTTAACATTCATCTCATTGATACCTCAGGCATTGGTAATAGTCATACCGACTGATAGGGCCCTGTCGCCGTGATCTGCTGCGTGAAGCCTCGACTATCCGCAACATAGAAACTCATGGCCTTGGTTTGACGTTGGCAGTGGGGAATATGCTACCATAGATATGTCACGTTATAGCCATTCATCTCAGGGAGCACATAACGCCTCGACTGAGACAGCTGACACTTTTGCACGGTCAGCATTAGCGTAAGTACAGCTTGTCAGCCTTGCCATGGCACCCGCTGACTTCTTGCAGGTGCAATCGTTGTAGGAAGCGAAAGACAAAATGCAGTGGAGAAACCCCATGCCGGACGTGCACTATGGCTCTGAAGGATTGTGTCTATCCGGAATCTAGAAAGAAGGTATCCGTTCCAGAAGCGTAGGTTTTCCATCTTGTTCATTGGAAGCCCACGCGCTGAAAATATCCTAGATACCTTCATGAATTAGAGGCTCGTTTGAAGGTATACGAAGGTCAGCAGCAGTCATATCAAGGTTAGTAACAAACCTCGTTACAATTGGCATCGAGCTAATACAAATAAATAGCAGACCAACCTCAACCGTCTACTGGATCTACTGTCTCCCCTACGTCATGTTATGATATTGAACCCGATGATATGAGCAATCCTCTAATGGAAGGGATGGCAAATGTAGTCCTCACTCCATCTGGCCAAAGCCGTATGTTCATTGCCCCCACTATCCTCGTCGCCTTTAATGGTTGCTGGTACTAAATATTTGAAGACTTCCTAGGAAATGCATCTTCCACTAGTCTTAGCCTAAGATTTTCGAATTTTGTAAGAGGCATCAAAGCTGAAGGTCGTGATCTGGATTTTGAAATAGAATATCCAACTTACAACCCTGCTGCATGGCCTATCCGTCGACCGGATATTTCAGCCCTACCTCGGCTGCCGCCATACGACATTGCGAAAAGGCTCTATACGGCGCAGTATATCTACATAGGTACGATATTCTCGTTTTGCGAACCGCAGGTTTTTGAACGACGATTGAAACTAGTTTACCAGGCGAAACCGGATATGTCTGACAGAGAATCCTGTCTATCCTACTGTCAGATATTGCTCATCTTTGCATACGGACAGATGTATTCTATAAATCAATGGACCTCTCACGATGGTCCTCCGGGATTTTCTTATTTCTTACAAGCTCTTCAATTTCTCCCAGATATTCATGAAGAAGGTTCACTTCTTTTCGTCGAGGTGTTATCATTAGTGGGATACTTTTTGCAGAATCTCAACCGACGAGACGCTGCATTTCTCTACGTATGCAGTCAATATTGAACCTTGTATGCGTATGCAGTACTGACTGAAAGCCAGATTGGATTAGCTCTTAGGATGGCTATCTCTCTGGGATTGCACCAGGAGCTTTATGACTCAACGCTTGACGAAGCATCTCGAGAACATAGGCGGCGATTATGGTGGTCAGTGTATAGCATGGATAGGTACGTGATATCGTCTTTATATTCATTTTTATTCTAATAGTTGCAGGATTCTTTGCGCAAAGTCTGGTAATCCTATCACGATTGCCGACGAAGATATCGACGTTCGACCTCCCTCTCCCTTGCAAGGGAAAACCGAACCTTCCACAAACCCAGCAACTGTTTTATTTCACTACACCGAGTTGGCCAAGATTCTAGGCAGGATCTCCAAATGTATGTTCCAATTGACAGCTTACTTGAGCAAGGGCTAACAGCAGTAGTCATATATCGCAAGAATCACCGTACAGGCTCAAATCTCGCAGCGTCGGTCCAAAGCATCATGACAGATCTCGCAAACTGGCTCCGCGAACTCCCTGACGCATTGCGATTTGACTTTGCCAGCCCTGATAAGGACATATCACGAGAATCTGTCTCAATATTCCTACACTACCATCAATGCATCAACATGACGGTCCGTCCTCTGCTCTTCCATGTCGTACAGAAGCGTCTTGAACATCGTGCAGAAAACGAGCGGCGGATCTCAGCTGGCCTTGATGCAGAGCCTGAAACTGATTGGCGGACTGGATTATCGCCGACTACTATTGCTGTTATAGATGCATGTATTACTGCGGCGAGAAACACCACGACGATGATGGCATCCGCTGCTAAGCAAAACCTTGTTGGTGGGTTCTGAACCTCTATGGTTCATTTTATAAAAAGCTAATTATGGGCTATAGCTACTTACGGATTCATGGATGGCGAGCATGCCTTTTCCGCGGCAATTGTTCTAGTGATGATCAACATTGCATTTCCCTACAACGCCCAGGATAGTGCCTCAATGGACACAGCACTAGACCTTCTACACGGCATGGCTGAAAAGGGCAACGTTCACATGCGCGCCAGACACCAACTTCTACTCGACCTCCAAACCTCAGTAGTTGGGCGCACCGCAAGCCAACCCGCCGCTCCGGCTAGGACGTTAAATCAAATCACGCCACGACGTCCTAGCCCACCCGTTGAGGAGATGGTCACAGGTGGGTTTATGGCAGCAGCGCCAACAGTTAGCACGAACACATTCGTCGTGCCGACATTTTTGTCGCTCGAAGATACAGTGACGTTGGATGAGTTGTTCTCGATGGATAACACGACTGGCGATGTACGGTTGTGGGAAGAAGGTTATGGGAATAATGGTGCTTTGATGGATTTTGACTGGACTTATTGGACAGAGACTACAAGAGGCGTTTAGGGGGTACTTGGACGAGGGTTAGGGATTGATTTAGCGCCTGCGTTTAGTACTTGGTTAGCAACGGCGACATTTGCGGGCTTTGGGATGGTAAAGATAATGATATAACAAGGAGATATTTATCAAGGAGACAAGGACAATAGATATTCGTATCTCAATGAATAAACGATTACCTTTCAACCAAACCTGCCCAGCCTAGCTACGCATCAATTGTGCAAATAATCTTGCCCTTTGACTGATTACTCTCCATCAAGCCATGGGCCTCCTGGATGTCCTCCCACCTGAACACCTTCTCGACATGGATCTTGAAAGTGCCATCAATAAACTTGGGCAACACGTGCTCCACCAACAAGTCCCTCAGCTTCTTCTGATACTCCAAGTTCCGACTCCGCAGCATACTCCCCTCCCACCTCAGCCTCTTCCGCGCCAGGATGCCAATATCCAAGCCCTCCGCCGCCTTACTCCCACTCAGCAAGGCCAACTGCACGATACGCCCATCCACCGCAGCGACCTCGAGGTTCCCCTGGAAGTAATCCCTGCCGACGAAATCGACAACCAGGTCCGCGCCGTGGCCGTCCGTCTTCTCGAGCACGCCGGCGACCCAGTCCTGCGTGTGGTAGTTGAAGGCGGCAGTGGCGCCGAGGGTGTCGACGCAGAAGGCGGTCTTGGCGTCCGAGCCGGCGGTCGCGAAGACGGCGCCAGCGCCGGCAGAGAGGGCGAGCTGGATGCCGGCGATGGAGACGGACGAGGCGCCGGCGTGGAAGAGGACGGTTTCGCCCGGCTGGAAGGAGCCGACGAGGTGCAGGGCTTGGGTTGCTGTTATCCAGGTCTGGGAGATGTTAATACGTCGCCGTCTCTTGCGCGTCTCTTGGGAAGGATTGAGTGATTAATTGAACCGCGGGATCAACAGACCTCGGGGATACTGGCTGCTTCTATCCAGGAGAGCTGCGCCGGCTTGTGGACCAGCATCTTAGTGGATACGGCGATGTATTCCGCATACGCGCCTATTATTCATCCGTCAGTTCGAATCTCCGATATGGGATTAATTAAATAAGGAGTCCAGATCTCCAATCTAGTCTTCAAACACGAAACTGAACAGGGGATTGCGGTTACCCACCCCCATAAGCCAGCCCAAAAACCTCGTCGCCGACCCCAAACCCGCAAGTCTCACCACCCCCAAGCCCGACCACAACGCCCGCGAACTCGACACCCAGGATCGGGCCCGCCTCGGCCGGGACGGCGTACCTGCCCTCCCGCTGGAACAGGTCCATGCGGTTGATCCCGAAGGCGCGGGTCCTGACCAGGGCTTGCGATGCGGCGGGACGCGGCCTGGGGACGTCGGGGTTCAGGAAGAGGGCGGAGACGGGGCCGGAGCCGTTTCTTATGTCTGCGGTTGGGCTGTTAGTGGGGGTTCGTGCGGGCGGGAGGGGGCTGGCGTGCCGATTGCGCGCATTGTGGGAGACATTATGATGATGGGGTTATGGAGGGCGTGTGGGCTCAGGAGATGCGTGGATATCTGAATTATCTGTTCTGCTGTTCTGGGAGAACTACTACTACTTTATCACCGCCGCACTTCTGTACCGTGACGTCTTAAAGCCGAAGCCGAGTTTTGCTGATTAATTAGTCCATCACTCCAGAAACCCCCTACCCCTAACCGAGACTCCGACTGTTGATTGGAAGGCCACATGCCGCCAGGAACCCCTGAAACTCTGCCATCCTCGAGTTGTCCCTGATTGGATGTTCTGTGGCTTCTGATACTTCTCATTCCAGTTCCAGTTCAGATCGGCAGTCGGGAAATGCTTGCATTGCGGCAACTGCTGCAGCCAATGAGGAGCTGCGATGGCGATTTACTGCTTCCGCTTCCGCTGGTAGGGATTTGTGCCTCGGCCTTTTTCGAATTCTGCCGCGATCTTTGCTGCCTGTTGCCTGGGAGTGGAAGGGAAGGGTGTGGGCTGAGTGAGGTTACATACAAACCCCGCACACCGGGCATGTCGCTGGGTCGGGTGTGTGGGGATAGACTCGCACCGAGACGTCTCACCGCCTTCACGCGGGATATGGGATTGCGGATCGGATGTCGTTTAGGGTTTGGTCATTAGCCGCGCAAGGCTGTGGGTCTGTGTATCGTGTGTATCGATAACGATGTGAGGCTGCTCGTGTAATTCTTGTAATCTGCCCTTCAGCTTCAAGCACCACAGTTACAGTCCGCTGCCCACCCTCTTTTCCTTTGCCTTGCTTTGCTGTATATCGCGCATTCGCATACTCCCATAGCCATTCATTCGTATTCATATTCGTTCGTTCATTCAAAGAGTCAGAGTCGAGATCCGTCACTGATCTGCCCATGTCCTGTCCGCCGCCCCCTGAACATTCCCCTGCACCACCGACTAACGTCCCCCCCAGTCTTCAACCCCACCCGCACCGTCGTCACCCGCACTCCGCTGCCCCCAACCATCGAGCGCAGGGCCGCCGTCGCGCTCCTCCATGACCACCTCCTCTTCGCGCGCCTGCAGCCCCTGATCGTCGGCAACGAGATCGTCGGGCCGCCGCCGCCCACGCACTGGCTCGCCACCGAAACAAAGGCCGCCACGCCGGCCGCCATCCCGGCCGAGTTCCGCGCCATCACCATCAGCGTGCCGTACAACCCTCTCGGCGCCGGGAGCGTGAAGACGCAGGTGGGATACATCGATGTGGACGAGGGCCTGATTGTCGTCTTTCACACGCCCATGGGACTTTATGGCAGGGATGATTATAGGATCGTGGATGATGGGAAGGGGGGGCTGGTTCTTGTTGTGGAGGCGAAGTTGACGGCGCCGATTGTGCTGATGCCGTTCATCATGATGACCAAGGAGAAGACGCACAGGGAACTCGGGGAGCGGATCGTGAAGAAGCTGGAGGAACAGCAGTTGGAGGAGGAGTAGGCGTTTGTGAGGTCAGGTGATCCAGGAGACTTGATTCGATTTAATTTAATTTCAGTGTCGGCCATTCGAAAGAGAGCTCGCATGCCTGTATTCTGTATTATATGGTCCATTATAGACCACGATATGTTGATTAGAGAGGATGTGATAAGAACGCCGCACAGGCTTTATCTCTCATCAACTTAACGTGCGTGTGTGCTCTATCGAGACATGGGCATCAGGCACGTTTCAGACCAACCGTTCAGATACTCGGTAGCCGCTATCATTCTCTATTCAATGCATTATACATTGTCCGGTTATATAACTTATGTTATATCAGAAATAAATAAATCCTCAGTTTTTAAAACCCCGTCTTCTGGTTTTCATAATTGTTTTCCAAATATCAGGCATCAACGGTGGGAATCACATGCAAAGCCTCCTCTGGTTCAAATTCGTCGCGACGTCATAGATGGTGATCGGGCATGACAGGGAACACAGAGTCGGTTAAGATTTAATAACATAACTTTACAGGAAACAGGTATCATTCACGTTCTCGTTTATACCTGGTAGCCTAGGTATATAAAGACAATCTCTAGTTCTTTAGGTTCAATTGACTTAATCAACTCAATTGACTTCAACTCAATTGAATATCTGCGGATTCACCTTTGCCATGGCTATCCATTTCCATCCCTTCCTCTTCCTCTATCACCTCTGGCAGTGGCTTCTGAATAAACTCTTGTCTCCAACCCCTCCTCCCCCACACGCAAGTCTCGGTCGACCACGAGTAGCCGTCATCGGTGCTGGTATCACTGGTGTTTCTTCCGCTGCTCACTGTATCGGCCATGGGTTCGACGTCAAGATATTCGAGGCTGGGCCCCGCGAGAACTTGGGCGGCATATGGAGTGTGAGGTCCGACGCCTGATTGTTCGAATAGGGCTAATTGCGTATGTGTCTAGCGCGTCAATAATACTTCCGGACTCCAGATCCATTCTGTCATGTATCGCTTCTTCCCAACCGTACAATGGCAAGGCGGCTATCCCAATCGCCAACAGATCGTGAGCCAGGTTACGGGGATTTGGAAGACGTACAGCCTCGATAAGCGAACTGCGTTCAATACGAGAGTAGAGAAGGTGTATAAAGATGAGAAAGGGAACTGGATTGTCAATGAGCCTTCCAATGGACGTTTCGATGGTATTATTGCTGCTGTCGGTACTTGCGGCGAGCCCAAAATGGCTCATATCCCGGGCCAGGAAAAGTTCCATGGCGAGATTTATCACTCTTCCAGCCTGACAGGTAAGGATGCAAAGGGAAAGAAGGTTATCATTATCGGTGGCGGAGCGAGTGCTGTTGAAGCTCTCGAGTTCGCCGCTCATGAAGATGCAGCCAAGACATGCATCCTCGCCCGGTCAGACAAATGGATCATCCCGCGCAATCCCGTCATTGATATCCTCCTGTCGTTCAATATCCTCGGCCACGAGACGATCTTCTCATGGATCCCCGAGACTCTTCTGCGCAAATTCTTCTACCGTGATTTACAAGATCTCGCACCAACCGACAAAGGCTTATTTACTGGTACGCCAATGGTCAACTCGGATGTCCTAGAGATGATCCGCTCGGGAAAGGCAGAATGGCTTCGTGGAGACATCGAAGGGTTTACAGAGACGGGTATCAGGTTTAACCAAAGAGCAAAGGGTGTTCCCGCTGGTGGCGTTGGAAAAGAGTTGGCGATCGAAGCCGATATTGTCATCATGGCCACCGGCTTCTCCAGGCCATCCCTCTCCTTCCTTCCAGACGACGTATTCAACGAGCCATACTCCCCACCAAACTGGTACCTCCAGACCTTCCCCCCAACCCACCCGTCCATCTGCGCCACAAACTGCACCTACCAGAACGCCATCGGCTCCGTCGGGAACTGGCACATCGGGATCTACACGCGCACTCTCCTCATGTTCCTCACCGACCCGCTCACCCGCCCCCGCCCCTTCTGGATGCAGCGCTGGATCGACATGACGCGCACCCTCAAGCACTTCAGCCCCACCGGCGCTTTCGACTTCTTCACCTACCTCGAACTCGTCTGGTGGTTCACCTTCAGCATCGCTTTCAACCCCTTTCGCTGGAAGTGGGCCCTGTTTGTGTTCTTCGGCATCGGTGAGGCGCTCCCGAAGCGTGTTGTCGAGGTTGAGGATCGGATTAGGAATGGGCTGCGGGTTAGGAATGGTGGATATGATGTTGGGGAGAGCCTTTAGGGTGTCTAGGTGTCTAGGTGGAGAGACGAGGTTGAGTTGTAAAGGGGTTTGGATGACTTGGAAGGAGATAGAGGAGGGATGGGTAAACGTGATGGTCCGTTCTATCTACTGGAGATGGGCAGCAGTGGTATAGATACCTGATATCTACTGCAGGGACAAATTTATTTCCCATTCAAAATCGTAATTGAACTACTAATAAAACGCCCGCGGCTGGATCAAACAGTCTAATTCGTACCTTTCCGTCAAAAATGCTATAATGCGATCCCAAGTCTCCTCCCATACAGTGAGATTTTTCTTTCTTCTCCATATACGCCTTGCTCGTTCATTGGTTTCGTAAAAAGCGTGTGCCGATCAGATCAGCAGGTTTTCGTTTCCCCCGGGCCATCATTCATGCAGTGCTTGTTTCGCTGACTGTCCATCTCCTCTTCTGCGCAACCTCGCGGTTCTTCTCCGCTTCTCCCGGTGGTCTTGGTGCCCCCCACAGGCCGCCAAGTGGTGCGACGTCGTCTTTCTCGCCATCATCTTCAACACTGGGGAATTTCTCCGTCTTTGGAAGGGCCGGATCGCTAGCGCCATCGCCAAAGTTCAGGAGCATATTGTCATCCGGTTGTTCTGCATCCTGTGCCTCTTCCTCAACCGGGCGTGGTGCGGTCCAAAGGCCAATGGAGCCAATTCTAGCGCCAGCTCCTGCTCTAGGAGGTACAGTTGCCACGCTTGCTGCACGACGAATGCTACCAAAGTTACCAGACATTGGCAGCGCACGGCCAGACTCTCCTAGGGTGACAGCTTCCACAAATGGCACACTACCATATCGCTGCCTATAACTTGGAATGCCAATCGTCGGTGATGCCCTTGAAATTCCTGGAAAAGTTGTTGAACCTGCCCGGAGATGCTCGGTATTCGCCACAAGCTTAACATCGTAATCATCAGCTACGGTCAAAGTTCTAGACGAGGCCCGCGAGTGCGATTTTGGTGTAGCTCCGGGGGTGGATGCGGGTGTATTCTTTGGAGTGGGCTTTCGAACGGCCATGGTTAGGGACGCCATGCCAACATCCAGTAGTACTGGTTGATTTGTCAAAGCACCAATAAGAGCGTTACAGCCAGCCCCATGCGTCACCAGAATAATCACTAGATCAGTATCCTCGTCGTCTTCATCCTGTCCTCCGCTGTCTTGTTCGGGTTCTTCGCTAGTAGGCAACCTGTTTGCCAATATAGCAGTGTTGTCATGGTCTCTGTACCATTGAACAAGATGCTGCAGACCTTTGCGGAATCGTTTATGCATGGAGCTCCATTCTTCTCCATACTCGCCACCAGTACCCCAGTCTTGTGGGTCTCTCATACTATCCCACTGATAGTCGACGTCCACGCACGCATCTCTCGCATGTGCCACATAACCAGCAGGTATGGGGTCGGAACTAGAAATGGCATAATGTGGGATTGGCGGTTGATATATACCATGCTCTGCAGCATTCGTCGTTGATATCTTGGACCTTGTGCTCAGGTGACTCCCACCACTACTCACGCTACTTAGGCTGCTTGTTCGATCCCGTCTAGGAAGTGTCTGAGCAAGACTTGCCATGCTAAACAGGGATGTCTCCTCCAGATGTACGTTAGGGCTTGGTACAACAGAGCTACCCCAGCCTCCAGGAAACCCTTGAACGGACGTAGTACTTGTGGTATCTTTGGTGTGTATCAGGTTTGTATAATCCTCCCGTCGTAGTAGATCTGCCTTTGCACTACCGACCATCATAACAGAACTTGGGGGTGGGGTTATCAATTCAAAGTAATCCGGCGAAAGCCATTCACCCAGGAATGCATCAATACGAATGATAGATTTCCTGATATTTGACTCCTGATGTTCTAATTTTCCATTCTTTGTTGGAGCAGAGGTAGGTTCGAATACAGGAGCCAACTGTGGAGAATCGGTTTCTAATCTGGGCCGTGTCTTTGATGAGGAACGTTTGAGTGCAGGGCGAGTAGACAGGGTAGAAGGTCGGTGGCCAGGATTCTGAGCAAGTCCAGCACTGATGGCAACAGAGGTCTGGACACAGCGAAGAAACGGTGAGGTATGAATAACAATCTTGTGTCTCCTTCGTAGCCCATCTCCACCAGGCTTGCCATCAGTGTCCCCTTCACCCGGCAGGTCGTAATCGTCCGTCTCGCGAGTTCTGAGTATGCTTGCTATGCGTGCTCCTAGCGATTGTGACTGTGTCCAGCCACCATAGGTTAGAGGAGGGTCGTAAGGAGTCGGTGAGGTAAGGTGCCATTGTTTATCTGCAGCGTCCAGTCGAGCGCCATGTCTATATGAAAGTCAGCATCGAACGATACGGGCCGCGGTTTGTAAGTTTGTCGCGCCATGCAGCCAGCTTCAAGGAAAATCGAGGGCATTGAAGGATTTATATAGCACGGCATACCTGACGACGATTAGGACAGCTGGTGGCCACCCCATGACATGAAGTTATGCTGGGCCGTATCATGCAGGTTGGGAGAGTAACAGCTCGAGGTTGGGAAACTTCGTCTCTCCACATTATATTCAATAGCCCATTATGGTTAAGTGGGCCTATCGCTTTCCCATGTGATCACTGATAATGCAATCGGTGATCTAGCGTGAACATAAAGCATAGTGTTCCCGAAGAAGCTCCGCATCTGTTTTGCTGGATTTGATACAATCAGGAGAGCTCAGGGAGGTATATCTTTGCAGGGGATTCCTATTTCTTCACTCCTTTCTTTTCATTGGAACTCCCTCAGTCCCTCTACTTGTGTTTCAACATTTCCGGCTGCAGATCCTCTTGGGCGGCAAATTCCGGGCATTTTATTTTCTAGGTTTGACCGTGCATATCACGTGACTTATTGAGATTCTGACTAATCCATCCAGGCGGCGCGACAGCATCCATCTCTCAGGCGTCAAGCTGTGCTTTCGTGCCACAACTGTATCCATCATGAAGCTGTCTTCTGTATTACAGCTGCCATTGCTGCTTATATCGAGCTCGCTATGTCAGCCAGCTGCTGCGGAGCACACCTCGAACTGGGCAGTGCTGGTCTCGACCTCGAGGTTCTGGTTCAACTATAGACACTTGGCCAATGTCCTCTCCCTCTACCGAACGGTCAAGCGACTAGGGATCCCGGATTCACAAATCATATTGATGCTTCCCGATGACATGGCATGTAACCCGCGAAATGCCTTCCCAGGCACGGTATACAGTAACGCGGATCGAGCGGTGGACCTTTACGGAGACAACATCGAGGTAGACTATAGGGGCTATGAGGTTACGGTTGAGAACTTCATACGTCTTCTAACCGACAGGGTTGGAGAGGAGATGCCAAGGAGTAAGAGACTTTTGACGGATGATCGAAGCAATATCCTGGTGTATATGACGGGCCATGGAGGGAACGAGTTCTTGAAATTTCAAGACGCCGAAGAAATTAGCGCGTTTGATTTGGCGGATGCATTCGAGCAGATGTGGGAGAAGAAGAGGTTAGGATGTGGTGCCTACACTCGTGGTATACTATACTAACAGTTGACAGATATCATGAACTTTTATTCATGATCGACACCTGCCAAGCCAACACAATGTACAGCAAGTTCTATTCCCCTAACATCATCGCCACCGGCTCTTCTGAGATCGATCAATCCTCATACTCCCACCATGCTGATAATGATGTTGGTGTTGCCGTCATTGACCGCTATACATACTATAACCTCGACTTCCTCGAGACACAAGTTCGTGAACCAAGCAGCAAGAAGACGCTCGGCGATCTATTCGACAGCTACGACGAGGCAAAGATTCATTCGCATCCTGGTATCAGATATGACCTATTCCCAGGAGGCGAGCAGGCAGCACATGAGAGACTACTGATGGATTTCTTCGGTAATGTCCAAAATGTGGAAGTTGATGGCATGAAGAATGATACAGAATGGAAAGAGGATCTACTCCTTCTAGGCAAGAAGATTGCGGCGCTCAGAGAGGCGGTGGAAGCCATCGAGAATAATTCGAGTACAAAAGCGGACACGGTAGCGGACACTATAGTGGACGCACCTGTGAAGAAGATTGGTGCTGCAAAGGTTACCATCGACGATGGGTGGTGGGGAAAGAAAGCTGTTGGAGTGTGGGCACTGGCTGGTTGTACTCTAGCTTGGGTTGCTGGGATGTATTTGGAATCTTCATGAACATTGATAATTTAATCTAAGATGATACCCATAGATAGGAGGTTGACCTAGCCTGTCTAGGATTACAGGCGGTATGGTATATTATCATTTAACAACCCCTAGCCACAGCTATACTCGTGAAATTAAAGTAATATAAAGTACTATTCTAACCATTCTAGCCATCTTTCGATATCAGAATGCCAATACATCACACCTCCCCTTTTCAACTCATCCTCAGCAGTTAGATCTTGAGTTGCAATAGGTAAGCGGCACGCGTTTTGAACGAGCAGAATGACAAATCTAGAAGTGAGTGATGATACTCGACGCAAGCAGCGGGCATCTTCACGACCTTGCACAACCAAAAGAACCAAAAGAACCAAAAGAACCAAAAGAACCAAAAGCACCAATATCGTGCTTAGCGCATGCGCGATACCCCATTCTTGGCCTTCTCTGTAACGATAGAGGACGAATACTCTGCTGATATGCTCTAGCAAGCCAATGGGTCAGGATAGGGTTATATTGGCTATGCCGGTCCTACTATCTGTACAACATGATTTACCTACACTGCTGACAGCCAATGCCCCTCCCAGTGCCCATAAGCAGTCCAAACGTTCTCCAAATCCAAAATCCCAATCTAGCGAGTCTTTATTATGTAGATCGACCGTAGATGGAAGACACAATGTAGAAGTCCAGATCAAAGCCTTTCACACTCTACAAACTCCAGCAGCACATATACATATCACATGAATAATAGGATGAAAGAGACGATCAGCACATTTCAAGAATATTTTATTTTTCTAGATATGTACTTGTACATAAAGCTAAAGTCAGCACATCCGTGGCAAAGTGATCCTTTCCTTTTGCCCGTCCCTCACTTGACTGGATTAACTCCATCTGTGAAACTCCTAGTGTGTAAATGCTAACCACTGCTCCTGCAATAATCATCTTGAAGTATGTCCTATATCACCTCTAGTCCTAATTCTACAGGGCTCCGCAGCAATAAAAGCCAACATACCCGTCGTATCGTATGCGAAAATTAAATCAATTCACCACGCTGGGCTGTACGATTATCTCGTCCATGACCTTTTCCACAGCTGCTTGCACGGCAGTGCTCCCAGACGTCTCGCGTGTTTCTGGGGTTTCAGACTTCGTCTTGACAATTACCATGGTCTTCCTACCCGGTCTAGAAGGATATGCACATTCGACCCCTTTCTTGGCGCAGTTTGCGCACGTTGGTCTGGTTTTATCGCATCCAATTTTCCTACTGCGACAATAAGTGCAGCTTGGTGGTTTAAAACCGGATTCCGTATCGGAAGCGCGGTCTTGTTTTGCAGGTTTCTTGCTCGATCGCGCTTTCCCGAAGTCTTCGTCTTCCAATTGCCGCTTTTTGGCTGATTTTTTTGCTGGTGTGTTTGCGGGTTTTGTAGCTAGTGGTTTGACCGGGCTGGAGACACGGAATGTGGTTGGTGAGCAGCAGCTTTGGTGATCGCGCCCTTTGTAACAGTAGATCCCACATCTCAGCCCTGTTGCAATACACGAGCATCCGCGTGAGAGCGAACAGCCTTTAGTGCACCTGCAGCTCACGACCTTCCCACTAATCTCGTCGCAGATCAGGTCGACACGGTCGAGTGCTTCGGGGGTATCGTCAAAGCCAAAATCTTTTGGTGCAAGCCGAATCTCTGATCGAAGGTAGTCCAGGATCATATGTGTCTGCCTAGGAAGTGGCTCATTGGTGCAGTGAGGGTTTTGGGTGAGGAAATACCATATATCCAATGAGCGTGGCGTGGTTTCTTTGCGCCAACACATGCCACCAAGAAAAAAGCAATCCGTGAGCGTTATGGGTGCATGGATCGTCCCGGGTGGCTGTATCAGCATATCTCCTCTAGTTAATGAGATAACTGGGATTCCTCCAGGGGGTTTCGGTCGCCATGTGATTCCATAATTTGAGTAATCTGTGCTTGCCTGAGCAGCACCTTCTGGGTTGAGTAGGTGCATGGGGAAGACAGGCCAGTACTTAACTACATCTTCAGCCTTCTCGTTTGCGTCATCTAGGTTGCCCTCCAAGGCCACGAATGTGTAGACTCCAAGATTATCCATGTGCCAAGCCGAGGTCGCTCCACGCTGGGCAAGTATACGAAACTGCGTACATTTTTGGATATCTGTAGGAGAGAACGCCATGAGTGAGGGCTTACCAAGCCCTGATTCTTCCGACTGGAGGTTCTTTTCGGTATCGAGAGAACTATAAACTACTGAGTCGCAGACAGCAATGGCGTCAAATAATAGTTGGTATTCCTTTGCAAGACCTTCAGGCCAGTTTCCCGGTACATTGTCTGCGATGCTAGAGTTTGCGGAGTAACCGTTAGCAAGGATTCCTAACACCAAAAGAATCAAAGTGATCAAATATGCCTCATAAGCCTCAAATTCCGCCAACGTGTCAGGAGAATTATTCTGGGAAACATTATGGCTTTCAGGCCTCGAGTATATGCTTACTTGAGAACATTCATCGGCGGGTTTTCATCTGATATCGGTCCTTTTGCTCCTCCATCATTCCATTGCCGCAACACTTCATTAATATTGGTTGCCTGTACTGCTCCTTCTTTGAAATGGCGATCCAGCCTTTGAATGTCGAGTTTGGTTTTGCGTGAGTGTGGAATACGCGATAATTCCTTCAGCCATGTTTGCGTCGTCTTCGCGGGTCGGCGCCTTGCAAACGCAGGATCTCTGACTATGACGAGCTTCGGCGGATTGTTTGCTTTAGCCCAAGCTGCATGTTCTTCCTCAGTAAGAAGCAATACATCGGCTTCATCATAAGTGCATCTGCATGGGCCGTGGCTCGAGGGTTTGCTCGGGTCCAATCCCACCTCAGCTGTTCCTTGGCCTCCAGAGGTCCAGACACGAGCGGGGCGACCGTTCGCGAAGATATGCTGTGCGACTTCACCAAGCTTTGATAAATGCGAAGAGGGGTTCAGGCGAATGTTCTCCGCATACTCCTCCAAAAGTGTATGGCGTCTGGGATCATGGTAAAGGCGGCTCTGTTGCTCTTCTGCAGGGAAGCCTGCACTTTCAGAAGGCCGCACAGAGGTGTCGGCTTGTAGACATAGATCACTCGGTAGCTGACCGTTCAATGTCATGTTTCCGTTTGTCCATGGTGACAAGTGATTGGCATCATCACCTATTGGTTGAGCTGTTGGCGGGTTCCTTGCAGCCATACTGGGCTCAACAAAGCAGATAGTATCAGCTGCAGTTTTCTGATTCAACAGCTTCACGCCCTGTGTTTGAGACATGGCGGTAGCGGTGCCGTCTTGGGACTTTGAGTCTACGGTCAATGAACTCGGAAGTGCCCAGGATGTTTCAGAAGAAGGTCGGGCCAGCAAAGTTAACTTCTTCTCAGATTCAGGCAGCGGAAAAGTTGCCTGCGGGAGCGTCAGTAATGCTTTCAGCAGCTTGCAATTGGTCGCAAATCACAATTACTGCAGGGCTCTCGGGATGACCATTTCCTTGCTGTCTGGTCTCAGGGTGGTGCTCTTCAGAATGGTGCCCTGGTTGTTCCATGGTCTCGTGACACGGCTGGGCCGTCACAGTAGGGGTTTTATGTTTGGTCCAAAGCAACGCCCTTTGCTCCGTTGGCCATATATGTAAATGTCACGTGATGGCAGAGAAATCAATTGGTTGCTATTGCTCACTGATTCTGTCGGGAAACGGCAGTTTGGAGGCGGAAGAGGGCACGTGCAAGGACGTCCCAGACAGAGAGAGGGTGTGCGCTAGTCTGTATTGAGAGAGCCTGTTTAGACACCGCCTACAGTAAATACAGCCACTCACGTGCCACTCACTCAGCCATCCGTTCCCTCTGAGGCACGTGTCTCGTCAGCGTCGCTCAGTACTTAGGTATCTATGCAAAACTTGTCTGGTTTCTAGGTGGGCGTTTGGTATACCACCCCCCGTCAAGCCAAGTCATGTACTGTACTCACGCAGATCCGTATACAAGTACAATACTTCAAACGAATGCTTTTTTTACAACCTACAATCGACTCGTCGCCCTTCCAGTTCCAAAGCGCGCGAGTGATGGAAAATATACAGTCGCCGGCTCTACTAGAGCATTATAGCCACATCTATCTATCGTGTACCTATACTACAGGATTCTCTGTTTGGATTCCCCTCTCCGATTCCCGCTTCGTTTAAACATTACGATGTGACGGTCGACCTTCTCTGCCTGACGTCCATGGCTCATCCACGCTTTGCTTGCTTCTAACTCTGTTCAACATATCATTCCTCTCTTCAACCCTTCGGCTCCTAACTCTTTGCAACGACAAAGGCAGATCACTCTCCTCTGTTTGTCTGTGTTTCTTCTTATCTGCCGCCTCTAATTCGCCTGCCTTCCTAGGTATCGGCTCTTTGACGTTTTCCTTCTCTACAGTCCTCGTTTGATTTCTCCTCCTCCTAGGTCCAGTGTAGCCTGCCTCTGGTACGATGTCATCAGCTTCGTCTTGCGCTGTATCGATACCCGGTCTATCGTTGTCAGTCTTTTCGTCGTACGCTCCCTTCTCATTCTCGACATTATGGTCGCCCTGCTTTCCAATCCGCCCGACATACTCGTGATATGTGGGCCGGGTTAGCATGCCACTGCGAAACTCGTTCGCACCGACGAGCAGTTTGGTAAGATCAATCAGTTCTTCGAGATATTCGATGACTTCGATCTGCCCAGCGGATGTGGCATTCCAAGACAAGAACTTCTGGCGCACAATACGTTTAACCATTGATAGTTCAATTTGAGAGCGTGTTGAGTCTTGATGATCAACGACAGGATCAAGATTCTTTCCTACTATCGTGCCCTTAGTAATTATGGCTTCTCGAACCCGATTTACCATTCGCAGATGCGCCAGTCGAGCTGATGGCAAGAATTGCGGCAACGGTAGCTTCGTCGTCAGTGCCTCATGTACAGCAAATAAGATCAAGGTGATGCTTCCTGCAACGTTTCTCCGATACGGATAGGCCTGTGCATTGAGCTCTTCCAAGACACCAGAGCCGTACTCCTTTCGTAGTTGTAACATGTTATCCATTTTATCCACAATTTGGTGCAACACATAGAGTATCTCGGTGTACACGAGCGCTAGGCCTGCAAAAGAGCCTTTCAGTCGTGGTTCTTGGTCGCAAAATGGTAAGAATGTCTCTGCTGCCGTCAATGCGCCTTGGGCCTTTGATTTGGCGTTTTCAAAGCGTTCGGATATCACAGGGGAGCGTACGTCAACATTGGCTTCCGTCTCGATACCATATGCTAAGCAGGCCTCCATTTCACTGATCTGGCGGATTGATGCCGCAAGTGATTCCACTAGTCGGTCACGAGCTTTCACTGGAAGCAAAACGACTTCCACAATCAGTGCAACAACACCACCGATGAGAAAGGCTATAAGACGCTTTAGGAAAATTTGCGTGCCTGTGCCTGGGACCGTCTTGTCAATCGTGGCTAGGGCAACGACGCACATGGATATAATACAGACCATCCCAGCTTTGACGTATTTTGAGCCCAGATGTATATATGAGGATGGGACTATCCCAATGACAAGTAACACCACACATACCACCCGATTACCCCCACCGGCTTCATAGGCAGCAAACCCCCAAACACATCCAATACTTGTACCGACGGCTCGAAGGATGAATACCCATATTGAAGACCCGATGGCAATCTCGGTGATGAGGACTAGTTGAAGAGCTGCCCAAAGGCCACGATTAAGATAGTACCAATAGTTCCAGTTGCCAACAAACGCTGGCCATGTAACAAGAAATACAGCGATAGTTAGCTTAACTGCATACATGACATCGTCAGAGGCAACAGCATATTCTATAGAGTCAGCAAGCATATTTCGCATGCGGTCCGATCTGCTCTTTTTGGGTTTCGGGCGCTTCGCCTTCTGGCTCTTTACAACAGCAGGATGCGGTGATTGAGACTAAGCAGACATTAGTAAAAATATAATCAAAGTTCCGGTTCGCTTGTAGGTGCATATTGAGGTCATGAATTATAGGAGGCAACTTACGTCGTGGGTGTCGTTTTGATTTATCCCAATTTCCTCGTCCCTCTCTTTCTTCGCCCCCAGTAGATCTTCTTCGTTGGACATATCACCCGCATCGTCCTCTGATTTTTCATTTTTGGTGCCAGTACGGGCATCTTTTCGACCCTCTTCGGGGAGCGCAAGCATATCTGATTCCCCTCCAGATGTCAGCCACTTACGCCAGTTGATTCTTGGAGGATAGAGTCTACGGCGTTCATGCCGCGCTTGTCGTTTCTCGACTATCTTTCGTGATTGCTTCAGCATCTCTAAAGTATGCAATGCTGCTTGGCGAAGATTGAGCAAGAAACTCGATATGAGAAATGTCTCCATACGTGGTGCGATATCGATTTGAGGGCCGTGGAGATCATGTAAGGCACCAGCGCTCTCTAAAGCACCAGCAGAGTCTTTGTCAAAGTGTGTGATTGCTGAGGTAAGGATATCAACGCGGATATCAATTTCCTCCAACTCTATGCCTTTTGGTGGCCTTGCCCCAGATGGGAGCTTGGGGACGTCATAGCAGTATGCCAAGCACGAAGTTACAACATTAACACTTTCATCAATCTTCTCCTGTAGGTCACAAAGAGGTCCCTTGATACGCTTGACAAGGAATTTCAGAAGTTCTACGTCTCCAAATTCGATTTCCTTCCGTGGTTTAACCAACTCCAACTCTAGAATTTCACGCGCCAATTTAGACTTATTCTTACGCTTCTTGCGGCGCTTTTCGAGCTTCTTTGCTTCTTCTTTATCGCCGTCCTTCTCTTCATCGTCGCTAGATTCTTCCGCTGATAATTCGAGATGCAGCGATGATCTCCTACTCGTGGCCTCGCTAAGATTGGCGTACTCGGTAGTAACGTCAAGTTGGCTTTCTTTGTCTTCTACATCATCCCGATCCCCCATCAATGCATATTTGCTCTCGCAGGCGCCAATCAAAGCGATAGTATTGGCAACAAGCTTTTTCATATTAGTGTCGCTGATTGGCTTTAGGTCCCGCGGCGGCAATACCGCAAAAGATAGCTCGAAGTTGCACTCTGTCTGAGCAGCCTTACAACTGCTCAATTTGGCTCTTAATTTCGCTTTCTTTTCGGTCAAGGATGACAGCTTGACAGTAGTATCTTCTTCCTTTTGTGTCTGATCACCCCCTTCTTCCTTTTTATTCTCGGGTTTAAGTTTGCGTGCAATCTTACGCACAAAGGCCGGGATAGCATCGATCGCGTCTCTGTCTTTTGGGGGCTCGGCAGCAGTAGTTGGTCTTCTGGCAATTTTCGACATACGTTGGCCAATTGGTTCCCTTTCATCGATATCTATAATTCTCTCTGTTCTCATGCCGTCCGAGCATTCTTCGACATGTTCTCCCGAGGCTTCAATAGTTGAAATAAAATATGTTCCAGAGTCTCGTAAAGCTGCTACTGTCTCTCCCAGGGTTTCGATAGTTGTGATACCAAGGAAACTACTACTGAACTCCGGGAAAATGCAGACATTTATAAGAAGCACAATACCTATTGCTGTCAAAATCGGGTATAGGATTTGAGTGACCAGTTTCGTAGAAACAACGACAGCGGGGCTTGTCAGTGTGACAACTGATACGATGACCAACAGAAGTACAAAAAGAAACAGTCTTGGGGTGTGTGAGCGTAGTATTCCATGAAACAGCAGTGCCGCCATTAAAAATATGCCCCGGATAGTGTACGCAGCAGCCGGATTGGTGTCATGCACGAGGCTGAATAGGTATACTCCAAGAGTAGACCAAGCTGTTCCAAGGAGCGTCCCAGAGAGTGCCAGCGTCAGCGCTTCAGCCATCATACCAAATCGCCGACCAGGGTGCCCAAAGACACTGGTGATTGCAGCCAAGTAAGTTGCTACCCCATATGCCTCAACGACTGCCGGTATCATAGCAATGATGACCGCAATCGTAGTAGCCAGGGTGTTTTTGAGCATGCGTTGCCAAAGGTGGTTCGTTTGCAAGTTCGTCCATATTTCTATAAACCGCTTCTCTACCCACGTCTCCCACTTGCTCAACTCTGAATGCAGCTTTGAGTCGGGCTTTGCGTGGGCTTCCGCCTCAGAGTCCATTTTTGCCTCGCCTTCCGTCATTTCTTTGCCGAAAGCTGGCCAGTAAGCATCAAACGTTCTCTCAGGCTTGGCCTAACTTGCTAGCAGTCATTGATGAGGAAAATATCAGATATGTCCTCGTCCAAATAAGCGGCCACTTGAGTCCGAAGTTTTGAGTATGGTGCAGGGTTTTGGTTGACTTCCACAGCCAACGACCACGTTAGAGCAACCATCAACACACCTTGGCCTGGTAAACCATGGCGTTCTAGTGAAATTGCAAATGTGGTCAATGATGTTCCTGATGTTCCTGATAGTCCTGATAGTCCTAGATCAAGCGGGTCATTTTTGATATTCACAGCGCGACGCGTGTTCCTGGCTAACGTAGTCACGCTAAATATCCCCACCATTGACGTCGTAGTAGATCCGACCCAGGCGTCCCCAGATACAGCACAACTAAACAAATATTCAGATTGGTTCCTTTCTTTCTTCACAAAGTCGCCAACATGGCGCCTTCTACGACACTTATGGTCAGCTATCATATTCCCAGGCATATTTCGCGGGCTAATGGAGAACGTAGGCCAAGCTTAAGGTACAGCTAAAGCTATCTATCGCAAGGCTACGAATGGTGCAACAGAAAGATGAAGCAGTCTCCAAACAACAGCGACGAGGCATGGCACAACTCCTAGAAGCTGGCAAGATCCAGTCAGCGAAAATTCGAGTGGAAAATATAATAAGATCGGACATCACGACAGAACTCCACGAGATTCTCGAGCTCTACTGCGAACTGCTTCTTGCCCGAGTGGGGATGATGGAAGGTTCCACATGCGACCCGGGCCTCGAGGAGGCTATCAAGAGCATCATGTATTCTGCGCCACGATTAGAAATCAAGGAGCTGCAACAAGTTCGTCACTTGTTGGCGGATAAATACGGGAAGGAATTCACGTTGGCTGCGGCAGAAAATAGCGATGGGAAAGTAGCAGAAAAGGTAGTCAAGAAGCTTCGAGTTGAACCTCCTTCCGAAGCCCTAGTCAATGGATATCTAGAGGAAATAGCAAGCACTTATGGTGTGGAATGGCCGAAGAGGTCGCCAGGCCAGGCGCCGGCTTTTATTGACGATGACGATGACGACAACGATGAGAATCCCAGCGGTGGTCAAGCGCAGAAAATCCTCGAGGCTCCTATTCCATCAGGCGGGAGGGAAGCTGATGAGATAGATGATCTGAGCAAAGCGACTCCGCCAAGGAATTTTGGCCCGGCCAGCCCTTTGAGAGTCAATCCACCTAGCCCGAGCACAGACAATCTACATCCTCGGGTGAAAGGCGCTGGGCCGTTAGACCTCAAACCCAGCAAGAAGATTCAGGAAGCGAGTACTACGAAGAAAGGACTGGAAAGTAAAGGGGCTGTAGGGGGGACAATACCGGATATTGACGAACTAGCTAAGAGATTTGCAGCCTTGAAGAAGTAGAGTCATTTCACGGAGTTGCCGGCGTACAGCATGTGATAGATAGCTAGGTGGTTGGGTCAGTGGACAAAGCAGCCCATTGTAATTAGACAGCCGGGTGCTATTTATTCCTATCGCTGTATTATACACTATACGGAGTACAAACTGAAATGTTCATGGGCCTTACATATTAAAATCAGCACCAGCGCAGCGCATCTGCCGAATCTGGAATCTTGGATGCCACGGCCTGATAAGATAAAGGTTTAGTGGAGCAGTGGAAGTCGCACGCACTCTGACCAGAGGACTGAGACCGTACTGTAGCATCAATAGCATCAAACCTGCTAACTTCTGAAATGTCAGACATCATTGTTGTTAGTACTGTAGTAGTGAAGCTCGAACTGCCCGTACAGATGCGCCCAAGAAATGGTTCTTTAAGACAGGGAATTGAGATTCACAGTAATTCGATTTTCCAGCTGGAGAAAAGCTTCGGTTCAGTATCATACATTAAGTTGTTAGCAATACGTGTATTATCATTTACAGTACACATCGTCCGTTATTCCGTTATCGAGTGCTTGATGCATTTGTCGAAGTCGAAGACGAAGACGGCGACGGCGACGATGATAACAAAGGAGGCTGGCGTGCTCGTGCGCTACTTAACCGACCTCCATTTCCGGCTACCAATCGCGGCGGGCCGTTCGTGCTACCCCTGAAAGTCGAGTAAATTAGATGTCAAGCAAGCACAAGCAACTCTCACGATATCGTCCGGTTGCTTGGTGCTTTTACATTTCGTTATTCCTCTCTCCTACTTCATGCTCGATACTGTACATATGCGCATTTTGCTGTCTGGGTAACAATTTGGCAGCTGTCTTTCTTTTGATTGAAAATCTGTTGCTCAACGCTACTGTCATTGTTGGCCTTCACCCTCATTCTTGAAACCATAAACCTTCCAAGCGTCCGTGAGCGGGTTGCTTTAATACGTCCTGTGTGACAATTGCACTCGCTGCCTAGACGACCGCGCTCAGTTCGGGGACTCCAGGAACGACGTCGCGGTCGCTGAACCCGGCCACTCCCTTATCAGCATTCCAGGTCTTGGTGCTGCATTCCAGACACCCTCGTGATCCCCAAAGGCTTCCCTGCCTGCCATGGAGGCCTCGGAACATGGTTCTCCTCAAACTACTAGCAATAAGACCACTACGCCCTCAACATTATTACACGATTCAATGGTGACAGTGCGACTCTCAGAACCGCCATCATCACTCTCGCTCACAGTTGTCACCAAAGCAATACCTATTGATGAAGACACACGAGACGACGTCATTGGCAAAGACTATCTGCCCCAAACGCCAGATCTAGTATTTGAAAACGTTGATGAGGTTATGGCTGCAGAGGATTCAGTCATGGGCAGTCAGCAATTGGATGTCGCTGCGGATGAGCGGAGGGGGAGTGATGTTAGCACCGTTTCTTCTGATGAAGTCGATTGGGAAGGGCTCGAGAAGACAGAGGAGAAGGAACCAAGAGACAAGAATTCGGAAGACGTGAGGCAACTCTAACAGCATACATGGGATTTTGCTGATCAGACAGTCAACTGCGTTACTGCTCGCTCGTCTCGAGCAAGAGAACAATCTTTTAGTAACGAATCCTAAGTCGGGCCTAACCAAAATCTCAGTCGATGAGAACCCTCGAAATCGAGGCCAATCGCGGCCGCCTTCGATACATCAACTAAAGAAAATGGTGAACGGTCCTACACCGTCGGCTCTAAGATACTCTCTTCTTCCTGCTCCGCCTATGACCGACCTCGAATTCTATGCTGCGTTGGTTCAAGACTATACAAGAACGGCACAGCGGCTCCCTACGTTGCTGTCAAAGAAGATAAGGAGCGGCGTACCTCCGCCATTGCGAGGCGTCGTCTGGCAGAGTATGTCCGGAGCACGAGATCGCTTGCTCGAAGAGCAATTCGATAAGCTCTGTGGAGAATCGAGTCCATATGAGGGTATAATTGGGAAAGACCTCGGACGAAGTTTTCCCGGAGTAGAGATGTTCCGTAATCCCGATGGTGATGGGCAACAAATGCTAGGAAGGGTTTTAAAATGTTTCAGCTTGTACGATGACAGAATTGGCTACTGTCAAGGACTCGGCTTTCTTGTCGGCCCTCTGCTAATGCATATGGGAGACAAACAGGCTTTCTGCGTACTCGTGCGGTAAGTTCACCTGATGGTAATGTGCAACATATAGAACTAATAATTCTAGACTTATGGAACGTTATGATTTACGAAGTTGTTTCTTACCAGACCTATCGGGCCTCCATGTCCGGATTTACCAATTCCGCGAGCTATTAAAACGGCATCTACCTACTCTTTTCACTCACCTCAATTTTCTCCAGGTGGAACCGGCCTATGTTTCACAGTGGTTTTTGTCTTTTTTTGCTGTTACATGTCCACTACCGATGTTATTTCGGATATACGATGTAATATTCGCTGAAGGAGCTTCGGAAACGATTATGAGGGTCGCCTTATCTCTCATGCGGAAAAACGAAGAGAAGATCCTGGCTTGTACAGAATTTGAGGATGTTATGCAGCTTTTACTATCCCGAGGTCTATGGGATTGCTACCATTATAATGCCGACGAGTTCGTTAACGATTTCGTGAGTCTGACAAGCATCGTCACCAATGAGAGTCTACAAGCACTCGAAGTAAGTTATAGAGATACTCAGTCTTTAGATACGAGCAACCCATCATCGTCAGATGTCGGTCCCGCTGCTTCCAGGTTTTTGGGACGACTGTGGGCTAGCTCTAGTTCATCATCAAAGCCGGCAAACCTAACTCCCGGCCTGGCTGCCCCATCTCGGCCTGTCAGCTTTCTCCGCAGGTCAAACTCCAAGCAGAGCATCACGTCAACGCTGAACTCTGTGGAATGTAGCGCAGACAGTATTCTGAGCTCAGCTTCAACAGAAGCTACTTCGATCTCTCGCGACTCTTCGAATACCGATTGCTCATCCCTCAGAACTCAATCCGCGCTCTTTACTAATATCGCTGTCCCTAGTCAGCGGGCATCGTCTAATCAAAAGAACTTGCACGGGCAGATTGAAGATCTTCTCGTGGCTCTTAGCGAGCTACAGCGGGAACAAGCTATACTTGCCACGCAGCTTCAACGGGAACGTGAGGAGCGTGAAGAAGATCGTAATGCCGTCAGGTCTCTGTTAGATGGTCTCAGAAAGAAGACCAGCTCAGAAACTGTGAAAACATCAGATAGTGATGGAAGCTTGGAGACTGTGACTCCTTCGTTACATGATGACGATGACGAGTCACACGAGTCAGCTCAGGAGAACGATAATGGCATCACAGCCTTTGAAAACGTGGAGATAAACGAGGTCGAAGACGACGTCGAAGACGCCAAAGAGGTTCAGGAGGTCCCAGAGGACGATAGCGATATTGACCAAGATGTCACCCAGACCGATTTATCGAATCTGCTTGATACTGTCGAAGAAAGATTTGGAAAAGCAGATAATCGCAGGTCATCAATGCTTCAAAGCAAGTCTCAATTAAAAGATGAACTAGCTCGGGCGAAAGATCTACTCATCGGGGAAGTCTCGAAATCGCAAGATCTCAGCCGGCGTCTGGACGATCTTGAGCTAGAGCTTGTAAACTTGAGAGAGCAGGTCAGAGAAGGGCACGCTCATATACGACATGCGCATCAAGAAAAGCAGCGTCTAGAGAAGCTCGTTCAAGATCTTCGGTCAAGAAAGTCAAATGCCACTTCGCCGGACGCTTTGACATCTTTAGGGGAAAGCGAGTGGCCAAAACGAGCGTCTGGACACGCTGGGCTAAGAGAGCTTAAACTTGGTCGCCCGAACTCGACTCGATCTCAGGCTCCGACATTTGGTAAACGGACTTCAAGTCTAAACCCGCAAATGCTGCAAGGTAAAGAAAACGAAAGTCTTCTATCCTCGACCGACCTATCCCCAGAAACACTACCTACTATAGATAGCGATACATTAGTGCTAGAGCTCGTCCAAGCCAAGACTGCAGAGGCAGTTGCAAAGCAAGAGGCTGAGGAAGCTAAGGCTAAATTAGAGAGTCTAAGGAAAATGCTAGGCATGGGTAATGGGGACAGTCCTGGGCATAGTTCAAGTCCCAGTCAGACGACTATTGAGAGAAGCGTTACAATGACGGGTCTTGCGTCATATATAGGACGGACAACCGAGACAAAGGCAGTCACTCCTCCAACAACGGCCCCTGTGTCTGTAAGTAGTGGGTTCTGGGGCGGTTGGGGAAAGAGGAATATCAGCACAGAAAAAATACCTATACAGGACAAGGCGTAAAGTAAAACACAAGTGCGCGGGTCTCAACTAAATATACCGACTTCCGTATAATAATACACAATTATGGGTCGTGTCATGAGACATGAATATCTATTTAGAACAATTCCCAAAACTTATCAAGTAAACTATGACGGCTTGTTAACTTTAATAAATTAATAACTCCTAGGTAGTCTTCATACTTTCTCTATTGTGTAATTCATACTGATCTCTCTACTTATAGGGGCAATCCTTAGTATAAAACACTCCCTTAAATATCTCTTCACATGATATTCCTTTACGTATCTCATGCCACCCAACGCTAATAGCACTCGTTCTCAAGTTTTAAAAGCTGCCTACAGCTTAGAAATCTTCTCCTTCACTTTCATCATTAAGGATTGTTGGGCCGTAGGAAGAGATATCTTTATTTATAACTAGACTGTTAGAGAAAAGACTTGATAGAAGTCATGGATTTGTTACTCGTAACTGAATTGTAATATCTATATTCAAGTGTTTTTCATTGAACATTAAAACAGAATAAAAAAATAAAAAAATATGACATTCCTTTTTCGAATTGACAAACATTGAATCTTGATTTCTTGGTACATATAAGTTATAACATATGTTTCTAACAGAAATAAATTAAGCTCAGAGAAACTTACAAACGGAAATGAATAATCATTGCAACATTACTAGCTTTATATGACATGTTAAAATAAGTTGTCGTTGATCATTTCTCGCTCACATTAGAGATATATTGCCGAAGATGTCCCGAGTATCGAAATCAAGATCACGTGCTGGAGTACTAGTGGAACTTTAGCGTGTCGATGGATCGCGGTGGGGAGCTGTAACCAAAACAAACGACTAAACACGTTACGACGGCGACACGACAGCTCCACCATTCGACCCAGGAAAGCCTTCAGCGATTGAATTCATTTTATATTGATTGCAGCGAATTATACGAAATGAGCATATAGATTCAACACGCCTAATATTCACCGCGCGTTGCGCAAATCCACCTTCAAAATCATTGTTTTGATCGTTAGATATGGCGTCAGTACGAGCGAATTCGCGCCTTCAGGTTGGGTCAGCGTCATGGATTGCGGAGGAACGGTCATCAGCACTGCAAATTGAAGAATCAGAAGCAGAGGAATTCACCTTCTCTGCCAGAAATGAGTTGGATTGGTTGAATGAACATATGGCGGAGATCTTCAGCGAGAATCAACTGTACGTGAGTCGCAGTCTGGAAGTGGTCATTGCTGACTGTTTCGCTATAGAAATGTAACGGAGATTTTCAAGACCCCAGGGAAGTTAAGAGGGAAGACACCGCGAACGGCTCGAAAGAGGAATCCTTTAGAGGCTCGAGCAGTAAGTGCATTGTACGGATCCTCAGATTAGCACTAATGGTTGATCAGCCACTTTCCAATATATTTTCAGCATCACCACGACCTGGAACAAGTCCGTTCCGAGATATCTACCATGAGCGACCAGTGCCGAAATTCCAGGTCGCAGTTGATGCTTCAGATCAGACAGAGGCGGCGGTAGCAGCTCCAAAGGCAATGATTTCACAGGACGCCAATAGATTTCATTTTGATTCTGGTTACCACGGTAGCCAAGCCAGTATCGCGATTGAGTTTGACGAACATGATCAAGCTCCACCCCCCAAATCGAATCCAGCGAAGACTCTTGCCGTTATGAGAGAGCCTACGATAACCAATCACCAGTCGGAAGAGCGTTACGCAACGGAAGGTTCATGCCAATCCGCGAAGGAAGAGCAAACACTTCAAGTTTCCCTTGAAGAATCTACCTCCTATCAACCATCTCATAACCCAGCGTCAAGTCCACAACGAGCCCTGCACACTACCCAGTCACCTGCGCAGACTCGAATCACAGAGCCCAGCTTCCCGCAGAGAAAGTCTCCCGAAGGATCTTCCCCAAACACCCAGCAAGAGCACGTCGCGAACCAAATAGTCGAAGAGTCAATAACTAAATCTAGCGAGAACTTTGATGATATGCAGTCACCATCGGATGGCTCAAGCCCAATCAGACCAATTGTGCGAAAGAGTAGCCTGAATTTTGCATCTTTACCAGCTCGAGAGCCACTTACTGCGACCAAAAAGAGTATCGGGAATCGAACATCACGTACGAGTCATTTAGAACAGTCAAGAACGAGCTATTACGGTAGAAATACAGCGGGAAAGAGCTTAGGAAATGTTCGGAGAGACGAAGAGCAGGATGACGACAAGATGGATATCGATGCACCGGATAGGCTTGGACTGACTGATGAGTCAAAGACAAGGCAAATCCACAACAAAACATACACACAACGTCTCCAGGATCAAATAAGCATGCTTGGTCAGTCTCAATCAACCGCACCACGTCCATCGAAGTCTATACCGAACATTGCAGCTATTTCCTCTCAGGCTATATATCCTGTATTACCACAAGAATCCCGCCCTACACCGTCACCTACACGCGTAGAACGCCCATTCGTTGCACCTGGAGCATTTCCTGATGATGAAGAGGACTCGTGGATTGGTCCACCTACTGTGGCTGCTACTTCTGTCTTTAGTCCACGACCGGTTTTAGGGAAGGGGCACTCGACAGATGTGATGGAAGGCGTACATCGTAAAGGTACCATCAGCGAACGAGATTTCGATATTCCCAAGACACGAGCCCAGGAGGACAAGCACCAGTCTCGACCGCATGATCCCACCATTCCTGAAAAGACTACTGGGTACCTGGGACTTACCAAATCCATATCCGCTTCCATCATTGGCTCTCCGAAGAAGGATGAGGCATCCCCAGAAGTAGGCCTGAAAAAGGGCATCTCCGTTTCTAACCCGAATCTTAGTGCCGCTATGATGAACAATATGCAATCTGGGACCCCTTCTAAATCTCCCTCTAGAAGCTACCGCGATAGCCCATTGAAGGCTGCAAAAGACAAGCTCTCCTCAATTCTGAAAACCTCGAAAGGTCTTTTTGCGAGTAGTGCAGCTGCTAGCGCTGGAGCTATGGCTTCAACGCTGCCCCCACCACCAATGAGGATGGGCAACTGTGACGGACCTTCAGTTGAGGAAGTTTTCCAGCCTCAATCGACAAATAATGCCACTTTATACCCATCTCTTCATTCGCAAGCGAGCAACCAAAGTCTGGTTCGACCAGACAGTCCTTTGAAACAAGCTGGTATCCGCAAGGCGAAGGAAAAGGAGGCCAAAGAAGCACAAGCGATGGCAGCCCAACTTGATAAACTAGAAAAGGAGCGCGAGAAGGAAGCAGAAAAGGCCCGAATATTCAGCCAGCAAGAGCGAGAACGAGTAGCGGCGATGGAGAGACAAATTGAGGCGCAGAAAGAGCAAGAGAGGCAGACCAAAGCAACCCAAGCTCCACCTGCGAGGGTAACAAGAAGTAGCCCTCGAAAGACGAAAGGACAATTAGAGGCTGAAGGAAGGGCGGTGGCAGCCGCCGGCTCGGTCGTTCATACAGACGGTAACGTAGAGATGACCGATGCTGCGACCGCAATGCCTCCTCCGAATACTCGTCCATTGACAGCCTCACAAATTGGAAAGCCGAAGGAACAGGCCAAGCGACCAATAAAGCCTGCTAAAGAACCTTTGCCCAAAGCAAAGCAGGCACCAGTCGTTATTCGTGTGAACACAGGTTCACGCCCATTCCAGCCATCAAACAAAGACCTGTCAGCATCTCTTGTAGACTCGCTTCAACCAACTGCTCCATCGGCAAGTCAGGCTCCGCTGAGGAGCAAACAGGCTGGCAGGACTGTCCAACCAAAGCCCTCCACAGAAAGTATGAGAAGCGTTGTGTCATCTAGTACCACTAAAGTGAAAGCCCTGGAAGCTGCAGCTAGGAAAAAGGAGCAGGTATATTTAATGTCCCCAATTTTTTTTGTAGATTGATCAGCTAATTGCTCTGGTGAAGGATGATCGTGAAGCACAACGCAAACGTGAAGCTAAACAGGAGTTAGCTAACCAGATTGATGCAAAGAAAAATGCCCAACGAGCTCTTGAAAAGAAGCAGCAATTAGAGAGGGCGAAGCAAGACCGGCCTCCACCCCCACCGGCGCGCCCAAATCCTACTGCTGGTTTCGAGCATGCTCTTGCACACGATAAGCCGTTACCCGCTGTACCTTCGCAACGAGTGGACCTCGGCCAGAATAAGTCATTATATCGAATGAATTCTGCCATCCACCGAACACAAGAGGACTCTCGCCAAGTGGGCACGCTTCAGAACATGACGAAAGCCCCGCCGAAGAGACCCTTACCTGGTGAAGAAGCACAATCTCGTCCTCTCCAGAGAAGTGGCCCAGCGTATCAGCAAAGTGATAACAAGCGTAGAAGGACAGGTGAGGAGCAAGACGACGACATTATTGAAGCTTCACAGCCCAGAGGTCCAATGGCACCTCCAATCCGACAATCAAGTATTCGTCAAAAGGTATGCCATGACCCTGTTACTTATTACATCACCGTGACTAAATATCGTTTAGGATGGTCCCATGAAGTCTCTATTCCCTAGTGGATACACGAGTGCCCCACAGCAACCACATGGTATGGCATATAAGGCACCACATGCTGGTCCTCAACATATGCATCAATCAAAACCGGTACATCCTATGGATATGGTACAAAATTCCAAGGCCCCTATCACATTCGCACCAAACCCAGCTCACGCAGCTGGACCATCTCACAAGACGCCTGCCCGGCCAGCTGGGCCCGCCAACCCAAGCGGCAAGTCAACATCTAAGCCTTCTGCCAAGTCATCTCCACGCTATCAGAACGGCGAAAATATTGACCTTCCTGAAATTCACACAGACTCGGAAGACGAGGATTGTGATGATGGTGGTACAGAATTTCCTGTGCCAGATTGGGCAAACAGTCCAAACCTGGCCGCTGGGATTATAGCACAAGAAGGAAAAGATCCAGCTTCTGTCTTTGGGCCACCTGGTGAACTAAAAATGGAGGAAGTATTCCGGAATAAGGAAAGATGGGGACGCTTTAGGGCTAGAACAAGCAGTGCAAACTGGAGTGGCAGTGACAGATTGACTGAAGAAGAAGTGCAGAGGGACTTAGTTGCCAGGGAGAGGCTTCGTAGAGAAGGTGGATGGAGCTATGGATTGAGTTAGATGGAGTTTTACTATTACTTTCCTTGTATAGAATCTTTGTTAGCATTGGCATATTCAGTTTTGGGATGGAGTAAAAGGCATTATTTACTGTATGCGGCTCATACATAGGCGTAATCAATCGTGCAGGATACGAAATGAATTTAAGACATTATTCTATATCTAAATTTAGCTATTTAAATGTGCATGAGCACTTTGATTAGATTGGATTGAATTTGCCAAAGTGATGTGTTGCCTACATTGATATGAGACGAGTAACAGAATACTCGTCGCAAACAACGGACCGCCCAAGGCAAACTAAGAACGAGTAGTATGCTGTACTGAACAACGGTAAGAAATGCAATTGCCACAATAATCATCATCTGAAGATTATTGCCATAGCTACAGATTGTCAAATCGACAGAAACCTGGAAAAGTTTGATCGTCAAAATTGACCACCTAGTGCGATGACGAGAATGAGTCTGCGAGAACTGTTACTAGATAGGATAGTAGCGTGCTATTTTCTGAACATGGATAGATGCAGACGTGCGTCTATGAGAATTCTATGGGAAGATTTTGATTGATCGACCGAGGGATATTTCGGCGCGAATCGTTCGAGGGCTGCTGATGGCGGGAACGTGGATGGGGTACGCCATGGAAGGATTCACGGGAATTGGTCAGAGGTAAGCTAAGCAGTGACTTTGAATTGAGATGGAAACTATTCGTACGGATTTATGTAGCTTTTAGCATCGGTTGACTCCCAAAAGCAGAGCGAAAAATAAAAGCGCCGGGAAACAGAAAGCCAACATGCAAGATCATCGCGTCGTCAACAGTGTCATGCAATCTCCTATTTTCAGATCCCTGAAACCAATGCTCCGTCCATCTCGTAAGCCAGCCCATATGCACTGCCATATATACCTACAACAATGTTGCTCTTCTTCTCTTGACCCGTGGTCCTTCGAACTCTCCTTTTTTGTCATCGATATCCTTTGCCTTCGCGTTTTCAACACTGCCTTTATCAATCACGTTGGACTCTCCATCCCTCACGCTTAACTTCATCAAGAGCCAGGCGGCTTTCTTCTCCATCCCGCCATTTCCATCTTGATCATCTTTTCCGCTGCCCTTTGACCTGTCACTACCGCTTCCACTGGCACTCTCTTCACCATCATACTCCTCATCCGCAAGATCGGCTTCAGGGGCACGTCGCTTTATGTTATTGTTGCGCCAAACAGAGACTTCGTTTCCACCTCCTCCCGAGCGAGGGATTGCGCTAAGCCACGGGCTAGCCGTATATGAGGCTGCAGTCTTGTGTTTGTGCGGATTCTCGTTGACACGTTCAACAAAATCGCTGCGAGGCGTAGATGTAGCAGAATTCAGGGCTTTCCAGCCTCTGTTTCCAAGCACGGATGACGAAGATGATGGTGTCAAAGGTAAGCATAAGTATTGGTCTCGATCGGTACTGCTGATGCTTGTTTCACTAGCGTCACTGTCGGCGTACATGCTTTCATTTGCGAATGTACGCTTCATTCTCAGACGTTTTCCAATAGGTGGGGTTTGTGTCATGGGATAGCGCTCTGGTGTATCATCGCGGGGACTGACGCTGTCAAATTTCGTAGTGCTTGGAGTGGGAAATGATGTTATAGGGGACGGGGAGGTGGAACCAGAGTACTGAGTTCGAAAGCCATAGGCTTCTTCGGCCGAGGACTTTATTATGTAACTGTTGATTACCATGCGGCCATAGGCTGTGCTACTTGTTGGGACACATTGAGATGGGAAGTCGGGCCCGAAAATGGGAATTAGAGCGCCAGATATGTGAGCACAAAAGGTCGCACAGACGGCGAAGGCGCAAGAGTATGGCATCCAGTAACCTGGCCATGGTTAATGAATGCTGGATATGAACGATTCGTCTGGGAGTGCATTAGCTAACCTTGTGCTGCTAGTGCTCCGCCAGTGATGCTGTGAGTGATCTCTTTAAGGCCCGGGTTCAAGTTCAGCATTTTCGCTGGTGTAGTCTATGAGACTCTGTCAATTGCGAACAAGCTTCATTGTGGTGATTTTTTACGGACCTTAGAGTATTTGCAGCATTTGAAGAATGGCGTTATTCGAACAAGCCCCACGTTATAGTCCCACATCACAGTGTAATCCTTTTCATCGCCAGGAACCTTGAAGACGTACTGGAAGACTTTGGCTCGGCATTAGCTAAGGAGTCAGTGTTCATGGCATATTTACATACCCTCGAAGCTCTCTCTGCCCGTTTTCTCCAAGAAGCTCTTCTTTTCGCTATTGTAAGGTATATGGCGACAGTAATCCTCAATTGTGCCCATTGGGTAGACTTGATATTTCTTAACCTCTCGCAGAGACTCCTCATTGAGATTCTCAAATGGTGGGAAGTTAACCTCGCCCTTGATCTTCCCCTTGGCGAAGACGGCGCCATCTTTGGCCATCTTCTGCTTCTTGAGAAAGGGCCGGGAAGAGAGTGGCGGGGTACCGTAGGCTGAAGAAGTTGTGCAATGCGAAGGGCAAGGACTTGATGGCGGCCGAGAGATTCGAGGCTCTGACGAGACAGGGTTGAGGAGAGAGGCTACAGATAGCATAGCGGTGAGCAATGGCGGGCCCGCACTACTTGAACCTCTACAGAGTCAATAAGGCCACCTTCTATCACAGTTATCGGCGACCTTGGCGATGACTCAGTCAAAAAAACTGAGGAAATGTTGTGGGGAGAGCGAGGGTAGATATTGATGATGCGGCAAACAAGCCACCCGGCCTGCTGAAGACCACGACTCTGGGATATCAATGAAAGACTGAGTAATAGTGAGTCCGAGCCAGCGTCCAAGTTATCTTCGACAACACCGCGCGTCGCAAACTACTGGAGGTAAGAGCTGCTGGATCTGATTCTACGTGTTGTGTTCTCGGGCGGAAGGTGTTTCTTTGTCGCTCGTGTCTAGGATCCGACCAGTAGAAGTATGGATATCCGTTTGTATGTCCACCGCTTATTCTGAGATCGAGGGCAGACTGAACAGCAATGCTCATGCAGACTGCAGACTGCAGACCCTGAAAAGATAGGATACTAGAATTTGTCTTTCAGTAATGGGCCGCGGAGCTGGATGTGTCTTTAAAGACTCCTTCCACGCCGATTAGAGCCCTCCGGGACAACGGGCTGGCATGACAAAACGGCAGAGCTGACAAAACCATGATGGAAACGTCGTAGAGAACGATATTCCTTCCCAACTGCTCTGCTCCCATGCCCGTCGCCACGGCGCCAGCAGTACCTACCGAACCATGCTTCCGTGTATTGTAGAGGATTATCGAGGCAAGGTGTCTCACCAATTTCCAGCGATGCATGTACCCCGAGCAGAGAAAGAAAGTCCCGGCTGCTTGAATGCACCGGGGCCCTCTCACCAGGATCCAGAGGCTGGTTTGACACCAACAGATCCCTTTCTTAGGCTGCATCGGCCTGGCGGCTTGCTTTACTGAAGGAAAGACGATGACAGGAGACAGGAGGCACGCTGGCTGGAGACTCTGGGTAACGGGTCACAGCATTAGCTGCCGCGTGGCTGCGTGAAACACAGCATTACTAGGCATAGGGACAAAGAATTCATCGTTGACAGCGTGACTTTTTACAGACGATTTGCCTGACTCGATGCACGTGGGCATTTGGCCTCCAATACCCCTAGGATAGGCATCTTATGCTCGACAGTCATCCTCACCGCTCAGAACATACTGCAGAGTGCTGCAACTGCATGGCTGTCTGGAATGTCTGGGAAACAGTGGCTGGGCGTCTTGGCTGCTCATTCTGCAGTCTATCAATGTACCTAGCCGCAAGATGCACACTTCTGGCCTCCCCGTGGTCAAAGGGCTTCTACGAGCCTTCGAGAAGCCTGCCAGAACACTCCCTTCCCGTCAATCATGTAGAGATGGTATTTGTCACTCATAAACCATGGACCGCACCACCGACATTCCTGCATGTAAGCGGGATAGTGACAGATCACTGGCCATTGGCATTGTCTGCTTTGAAGAATCCTCGCACGTCACCTAGTACAGGCGTGTTGGACAGCTCCCATGAAGCAGAACGGATAAATTTGAATATTATATAGTGAAAACAGTAACGGCTGTAAAGGAATGAAACACCGTCTTGAAACATAAATCAAAACAACTAGGGGTATCAAACTCTTCAAGCTCCGTGCCATCCACTGCTACCAATCTATTGTCACTGATACTTCAGCTCAAGCTCGAGTCGTTGTCTCCTGGAATGTCGTCAATGACCACACGTAGAAAGCGGCATTTATATGCAGTTATCCGCATCCCTTGTTACTCCCTCCGCTGGCCTAGCCCAACCATATTCGCTCAAATTCACACTTGAACAAACGAAGGGGAGTAGAGCACTCCCCGAGAGATGGTGATAGGGTGGAAACCTCATGTTGCATCACGAAGCACCGAATATGGAGGGCGGCTTGCATTTGAGAAGACTCGGAGGAGGCATTAAATATCGGATAAGTATAATAATATATGAGACAATGCCTAAAGCATGTAAATAAAAGAGGACTGCCTTGCCTGTTAATGCTACTTACCTGGATCTTTGCTGCTGTGCTTAGAGCATCATTAGACCCGATGATTACAACTTCAGGACTTCAACTTCAAGACTTCAGGCCGTTTCCAACTCTCAGATTGCTATCAGCGACAGCAGAGCCATGGTGGTATCTGGATGGCTTTCATTTGGAATACCTCTAACAGCCGCTCCTGTTTCAGACATCTGTGCAACCGGATAGGAAGATATTCCTTCCCATCGGAAACTTCTCAGACTCTGTGATACTTCCGGAACGTGGGCCAACGGCCGTTTGCAGCAACCGCCGCGAACCAGAAGCACCCGCACACGCCCACAAGATTATCCATCGTTGTACCTGCTTCCTCAAACTCGTCTCTCCCGATAAGATTTGAATTCATTCCTGGGGAAAGCCTATCACTGTGGCCTTAGGCATAAAATAAAGATTAGGTTGCGTCCAGGCGAGACGCGCTTTGTTTATTATTGACCTGACTCTTCAGACACGCCGAGTCTCTAAGCAACGAGAACGGCGACCACTTTACTACCCATCTACGTCTTACCACAGTTCCTCTTTGATGATCATATTGCTGCGATTACTAACGAGGCTCTACTAAGCGCCGGCTTCATCACTTTCTCTTCATTCGACCCGGCGCACACGCCTCTAGACGCCAGCTCACAATGGACTCCTCGGTCATGGACGATTCAGGCCTTGACGATTATGACAAATATGGAGACTCAGATGATTTTTCTCCTATATCTGCGCCTGTACGTTTTCCATTGCAAGCTATGCTTTTCTATCAATCGGTGGATCGTACAGCTCAATTGCTCATGGCATAGTTTCCTCCCCAAAACGATGCTAATTTGACTTCAAGAAGGCAAAGGCCAAAGCTGCCCCGAAAAAGTCTGCGCCAAAGGCTGCTACCACAAAAGCAGCCCCCAAAAATACAGCCCAGAGTACCCTTAAGCTTAAGGCCATCTCTAAAAAGCGCCCTAAGGCTGATAGCGACGATGAAAGCTCAGTGGAAGATCGAGACTCAATGCACGATGATTCCCTATTATCAAACACGCCGCCTAGTGCCAAGAAGCAGAAGAAGGCGCCTGTACCAAAGAAAACAGGCGGCAAGCCCCTTCAACCCGTCGAAAATGAGAGCATGAACCTGGACGGGCCATCAGAGCCGAAGCCGAAGAAATCGGGAGCTACGGACAAATACCAGAAACTCACTCAACTTGAACACATTCTTAAACGTCCGGATACATATATTGGCTCAGTTGAGCGCACAGAGCAGCAGATGTGGGTCTTTAACTCTGAGACAGAGCAGATGGAGACCCGGAAAGTTAGTTTTGTGCCTGGTCTGTACAAGATATTTGACGAAGTTTTGGTCAATGCCGCGGATAACAAGCAGAGAGACCCAAGCATGAGAAGCATCAAGGTCACAGTAGACCGTGCGAAGGGCGAAATTAGCGTTGAGAACGACGGCAAAGGTATACCTGTCGAGATTCATGATGTAAGTTGTCCTCATTTTTGCTATTGATTTTGCAGCTAACAAATACCGTAGAAAGAAAAAATTTACATTCCAGAGATGATCTTTGGTCACCTCCTTACATCTTCAAATTACGATGACGAAGAGGCAAAGGTTACTGGTGGTCGAAATGGATATGGCGCCAAGCTTTGTAATATTTATAGTACAGAATTCATTCTCGAGACACAAGATAATAAGCAGGGGAAGAGATACAAACAGACTTGGACAGACAATATGAGCAAGATGGGGAAGGCTAAGATCACCTCCAACAAGTCTGCAGATTTCACACGGATCACTTTCACTCCGGACTTCCAGAAGTTTGGCATGAACGGCATGGATGATGACTTTGAGGCCCTTGTCAAGCGTCGTGTTTATGATATGTCTGGAACCGTCAAAGGTGTGAACGTTTATTTGAATGGCACGAAGATCAAGATTAGCAACTTCAAGAAGTATATTGAGATGTACGCTAAAGCTATCAATAAAGAACGAGGGGTAGGCGAGGGTGCAGAGCCTCCGAGCAACAACACTGTCATTGTCGACGATAGCGAGACACATCAACGCTGGGAAGTTGGCTTTGCCGTGTCTGATGGATCTTTCAATCAGGTTTCATTCGTCAACTCTATAGCCACGACCTCCGGGGGAACACACGTCAACTATATTGCCGACCAAATTTGCACCAAGCTTTTGGACGTCGTCAAAAAGAAGAACAAGCAAGGCGCCAGTCTGAAGATCAACCAGATCCGGAACCACATCTTTTTATTTGTGAACTGCTTGATTGTCAACCCGGCTTTCACTTCCCAAACCAAAGAGCAATTGACCACGAAAGTGAGCCAATTTGGTAGCAAGTGCATCGTCACAGACGACTTCCTTAAGAAAATTGCCAAGACTGAGGCCGTGGAGAATATTCTACATTTTGCTCAACAAAAAGCTGATCAAGTATTGGCTAAGAGCGACGGCAATAGACGTTCGCGAATGAGCAATCCTAAGCTTGTTGATGCCAATTTGGCAGGTACAAGACAAGGTCATGAATGTACTCTCATTTTGACCGAAGGCGACTCCGCCAAAGGTCTTGCTGTAGCTGGCCGAGCGGTTCTTGATCCGGACCGCATTGGAGTCTTCCCTCTTCGTGGAAAGTTGTTGAACGTTCGAGACGCGTCAATCGACCAGATTTCCAAGAACGCTGAGATTCAGAATATTAAGCAGTTCCTCGGACTGAAACACAAACAAATTTATACAGACACAAAGGGCCTTCGCTATGGCCACCTCATGATCATGGCCGATCAGGATCACGATGGTAGTCACATAAAAGGATTACTGATTAACTTTCTTCAGGTCACCTTTCCTAGCTTGTTAAAGATTCCAAACTTCTTCCAAGAGTTCATTACTCCAATTGTCAAAGTGTGGAAGGGCACTAATCCAAAGAAGCTTGAGAATGCACGCTCATTCTTCACGATGCCACAATATGAGGAGTGGAAGGAACACCACAAGGCCGAGCGCAATTGGCATCATAAGTACTACAAGGGTTTGGGTACCAGCACGACGCAAGACGCGCAAGTTTACTTCAACGACCTGGATAGCCATCTTAAGCAATTTAATCCCATGAAGTACGAGGAGGAAGAGCTGTTTGAGTTGGCATTCTCTAAGAAAAAGGCTGATGCTCGTAAACAATGGCTTGGCAATTTCATCCCCGGAACTTTCCTCGATCACACAACCAAGAACATTACCTATGATGATTTTGTCAATCGGGAGCTGATACTTTTCAGTATGGCTGACAATATGCGTTCTATTCCTTCGGTCATCGATGGCCTCAAGCCAGGTCAGCGCAAGGTGCTCTTTGCTTGTCTCAATCGCAACCTAATCAAGGACACTAAGGTTGTTGAACTTGCTGGTTATTGTTCTGAGCTTACAGCGTATCAACACGGAGAACAGTCACTGCACCAGACAATTATCGGCCTTGCTCAGGACTTTGTTGGCTCTAATAACGTAAATGTTTTGGAACCTAGTGGCAACTTTGGTAGTCGTCTCGCTGGTGGTAGCGATTCTGCCTCCCCCCGTTACATTTATACTCGTCTTTCGCCTTTTGCTAGACGTATCTTTTCACCGCTTGATGAGCCGAAACTCGAGTACAATACTGACGATGACCGGAAGATTGAGCCAAAGGTATACTGTCCTGTCGTACCTATGCTCCTCCTCAACGGTGCTGATGGTATTGGGACGGGTTGGAGCACTTCTATCCCAAACTACCACCCGCAGGATATTGTCGACAATCTGAAGCGTCGAATGGGCCGTCTCGATAGTGATGAAGAGCAGCCATTTCAGACTATGACTCCATGGTTCCGAGGTTGGACAGGCACACCCGAGGAAGCTGGTCCAGAGAGATACAAATTCAATGGATCTGTCAGACATGTGCCCGACAGCAATGAGGTCGAGATCACGGAATTGCCAATTCGAGTGTGGACGGATGACTTTAAGGCGAGGTTAGAAGAGATCATCAGGGCCGAGAAAGTGCCATCTTTCATCAAGGATTACAAGGAATTCAACGACCACGATCGCGTTCACTTTGTCATCCAGATGGAGGACAAACACATGAAGTCTGCACTTGAAGAAGGTCTTGAAGAGAAATTCAAGCTTCAAAAGACTATCGCGACCTCTAATCTTGTTGCATTTGACAGCCAAGGGCGCATTCGAAAGTATGAAAAAGTTGAGGAAATCCTGGAGGAATTCTATGTTCATCGTCTGGAGATGTACACGAAGAGAAAGGTTTGTGATTATGGATAGTATGGATTAACCGATGCTAAATCCGAATAGGAACACTGGGTCAAGATTTATGGTATGGAGTATCGCAAACTTAGCAACCAGGCCAGGTTTGTTACAGAGATTATTGATAACAAGCTTGTTGTTTCCAAGAAGACCAAGCCGAAGCTGGTTGCTGAACTCCGCGCCAAGAACTACGAGGCTTTCCCGAAAGTAAGCGATGCCAAGAAGAAGGGGGAGACAGATGATGTCGTAGAAAATGAAGACGCCATCGGTGCTGATGAGGATGGTGGAGCAAGAGATTATGACTATCTATTGGGGGTGCGTTGCTTCCATTCTATATCTAACCATTCAAACTAACGTTTTATAGCTTCCTATATGGTCTCTTACCCAGGAGCGTGTTGATAAGCTGAAGCAACAGATGATGGGCAAGAAAGTTGAGTTAGATGAACTCACAGCCCTTAGCGAGAAGGACCTATGGTGTAGGGACCTCGACGAGTTCCTTGAGGTATGGAACGCTCGCCTCAAGGAAGATATAGATATCAAGAAGTCTATCCGTAGTATGGGTCGTCGCGTATCTCGCAAGATTGGCGCAGGTAAGAATGGCAAGGCGCAATCACGCCTCAAGAAGGATGAAGAATATGTGCCCAAGGCTGCAACGAAGCTTGGAAAGGCCAATCCCGCAAAAGGTGTCATCAAAGTTCAACCCAAGTCATCGGCAGAACAGTTCAAGAAATTGTTTAACTCACCTCAGCCGAAACGTCGTCCAGGGCAATTTGGATCCGATGGCGTGGAGGAATTATCAGGCCTGTCTGATGACGATTTTGCTGCTGTAGCAGCTGAGACATCTCGTGCCCCCAGCGAGCAACTAGCTAGTGGACGAACAAAGCGTGCAGCAGCCGCGAAGCCGAAGAATTGGTTGGTAGACGATGAAGAGTCGGGTAGCAGTGACGACGATAAAATGCTTGGAGATGTCGGTGCCATGGTCAAAGGCATCGGCAATAACTCTATCGACAAGGCGGCTACAAATGGCCGAGTATCCTTATACGCCATGTCACGGCCTGACAGCAGCGCTGGCGTTAGGGTTCCTAGCAGTACCAGTCTAGTCAAGACAAAGCCAAAGAGCAAGATAGTAGATATCTCTGACGATGACGAGACGAACTATGAGATGCTGGCTAGATCATCGCCGCATAAAGCTGCTCCTGCTATAAACGACAATCTTGATAGCTTTCTATCTGATGATGATCTCCCTATCGTTTCCAAGAAACCTCCAGCTCCAAAAGCGGTACTCAAAACCTCAACGAAAGCAGCGCCCAAGCCGAAAAAGGCTCCTATTCCGAAGAAGACTACAGCGAAAACATCATCTGCTCAACCCACCAAACCTACTGCGCTATCTCCAGCTGCAAAGGCATATGCTGCTAAGCAAGATAGAATGAAGGTTAAGCCAGCAAAGAAGATGGCTTTTAGTGATGACGACGAAGAAGATGACGACGACATGGCTGACTCGCCAGCCCCGAAGCCAGCTGCCAGGAGACCTGCCCGCGCTGCCGCTGTTGTCGCGAAGTCGAAGAAACCAGTGTACATTGACTCTGAAGATGACAGCATGCAAATCGATGATATGGACGAGTCTGCTGTAATTGAACAGGACGATAGTGAGGATGAGTTTGCATTTGACGATTGAGTTTATAGGTATTGATATTTATGGAGTTAACATGGACAAGGGGCAAATCAAACGTATGGTATCGTTTATGAGCCTGGACATAGGTACGGCTGGGAGTTTGTGGCTATGCAATTACTTGACATTAAGGATTCATTTGTGCTTCATCGGCTAGTAGCTAGTACATTTTGAAGCTGCCATGATTGACATTAACAAGGGGCTGATGAGCCATTCCCAAATTTCCCGAAATCCCATACCTGACTTAGTGATTGATTGTGAAGATGCCAACCCGTCAGCCACTCTGTCTTCCTCTCCAAGCAGGAGCGTGGATATTGATACCAACCCACCTGTATGGCAACGCGGTCGAATTTGAATGCCAGGATATTCCGATGCGACGTCAGAAGCGACACGGGAATCGCTTCCTTCTAGCCAATCTCCCTAGACTGTAGACACCTTCTTGTGCGAGGTACCGCTCCCAATTCAACGAATTCAGGGCTTTGCTTGAGTTACCCAGGGTAGCAGTGACTGCCCAACGCCGGGGCATGTAAGTTACCTACCCGAGACGATCCCACCTTGCTCTCTACACGGACGACGGCGAGAAATACGAATTTTATGTAGGGATTTTTGGATGAAAATGCCGGGTACTCGATATTGATATGGATTGTCTCTAAATCCCAGCCCCTCGGAATCGGATTGCAGCTCCCAGGCAAGGATATCATGTTCGGACTCTTGATGTGCAGGGGTCCTTCCTGCCTGGAGGCCGTCCCGGACCGCTCTAGCTTAGGACTCGGAATATTACATCCGCTGCCGAGAAAGGGAAAGGGTTGCTTTTCTTTTCTTTTCTTTTTGAATTGGGCGGAAATGGCGAGGATACCATTCTTCAGGTAATACTCTCCATGTCCGCCCAATCTAAAAAAAAAAAACAGAAGAATAAGGAATGGCTGCAGTTTTTGCGTCGGGCCACTCGGACTCGCTGCCATGGCTATCGCTGTCTTGGCCGAACCCTTCCGTTGCTCTAGCTTATATCTTTGAGAGAGTGTTAACGGGATGCTGAATTTGAGGATACTCCGTACACATAATGAGATAGAGACGTGTACATCTCACTTCTCGGATGCTATATTAAATGATCTACGGAGTAAGGTTACAGCATCCTCAGCTAAGAGCAGTGCACCCAGCACTTATGACATACCCGGTAGAGGCAGTCAGCTCGCCTCAATTCAAACGGTTGGGGGCTTGCCCCAGCAGTCCCTACACCGCTATATTACAATAAGCCCTGCTGCATAGTCCCCTCAAGGATACGCGCCTGTAGCCCGGAGTCGGAGGATTTTTCAGGAGGCGCGGCTAAAGCATAAATGCTAGATCGATACACAATGGTAAAATTGACTAATACAAGGACTTTCCTGTCGAGCAGTACAGTTACTCCATCGGAAGCTCCTTGGCTTCGTTTGGTCACTTATTTGTATCAATCCAATTCTTTACACTGTCTTGGGCTTACAGTCTTATAAAAATGTGGATGACCCGTTCAAGGAAAAAGACGGCGGACTCTGGTCTGGATAAACCACTTGATAAATCCAAAGATACCTCCAGCATACAAGTTTGTGGCATCTCTCTTATGCTACATGATGAAATGTAATCTGACCAACAACCTCTATAGGATCGACTACAGAGCCGTACCAATGGACTTGGATCGTCAGGACCAGAGAATAGCCACGAAAAATATGAAATCGTACGTTAGATCACAATGATAGAACACTGCCATATTCTGAGTATACAATGCAGGACACATCTAGGACGAACGTCCCGACAGAACGACAGGTCCAGTCTAACGATACTATTATCTGTTCAGAGCAATCATATGCTCCAATTGGAACCATCTCGATGAGGGAAAAGGGAGGGGGGAGCGTCTCCAAACGGCATGATATATACGATTTTGTCATAGACGATGAAGACAGTCTCTTCAACGAACTTGTCGAGGATATGTTGGAAGGTATGTTTACACCAGATCTCTCGTTCCAAGAATTCCTGACCTGAAAAGAGGGTTCTAAGATTATCAAAGTTGAACCCTCACTGCTCCAAACTGTATATTCCTCTGCAAGAAGTCGTAAGTTACTTCTAAGAAGGTTAGACTCTACGGTCTCTACTTCTGGCTAATTCAACCACAGGACAGACATCCTTAATGACGGCAGTATCCAAACCTACCCCTCCAGCGATTAAGCACGAAGATGGCGAGATTGACGATCTCTACAACGTAACACCTCTTGCGTTGCAAAGAAACAGGTCTGTAGCAAATACAACTCCGCCAGAATCTGGCCCTGATAAGACACCAAACGAGAAGCCAAGTTCTTCGAGTGTTCCAAAAGGGACTGCATTCCGAAACAATACTGGGAAGGTCATCCAAAATATTAAGGAGACGGCACCTGCTTCCAGCTCAGACCAAGAATCGTCTGGCAGCAAGACAATCCTCGTCTCGGTTTCTACCCAACCTTTTTCCACTGCCTCCTCGCGCAACCTAAGTAGTTTATACACTAACCATATAACACCAAAGAAGGGTAATTTTAAATCCATAGCACTTCAATATAACGCTCTAAAAGCTAGTGCGGTATCGGCGGCGTCTTCTCAATTGCCTAATTCAGAAAAAACGATCGCAGAGATAAAATCAGGAACGCAGATTCTCGGTGCAGTAGAAAAGCCGCACCCAAAATCTTTCGTTACTCCTCCAAAAACTATTCGTACACCGGAGAATCCACGATACTCGGTCACCCAATTTGTTACATGTGACAAGAAGGTTCAACCTGACGCTGCACATAATGCACTCAGCATAACTCTGCAAGCAGGTAGTTCACACGTGAACCAAGAGACCCCAAAGAGAGCAAATACTTGTATGTATATATTTAACCACATTCACAAACAATGCTAATACATAAATAGCCCCTCCGCATACACCCTTAAAGCGTCCGCGTATCCCTAAGCCTCAACACGATATGATATCTCAACGCTCAGGAACGGTCTCGTTATTTGGTGATGATGACGTCCCATGTCTTGCAGATCAGCTACAGTTTGCCTCAAAGGTAGTCAAAGATAGTACTTCCCAAATTACTCTAAAACGGTTACAACGCCCTTTTAATAGTGTACGGAGTTTATCCTTTGCGGGAAATTTATCTCGAGAGGGAGAATTGCCACGTTGGCTTGCTAGCAGGGATTCAACTCCTTCAATTACTTCAACTAGGGGCAGCCCACGGCATTTTATTCGGACGATCGGGGACCACGAAATGGGGGCGAATGAAGTCAAAAGAGAATGTCATACTCCGCAGTCGACGTGGGGCAGTGTTGGAGAAAGCGCGACGACTCCTATAGTTATCGATCTAAGTGATGATGGCAGTTCCAAGGGCGAGGAAACTCATTTACAGCGTCGAAGATGTGTTAGGAAGGCCGCAGGCGATGAGGCCAAGATACAAGCAGCTATGAAAGGCAAGGCTCAGGCAGAGAAGCACACTTTGGAGACGTTGACGAACAGCGTAACAGAGGATGACAGTGAAGATGACATCTCTTCAAGCCCGGAAAACTCTGATGAAGATCACACTGATATTTCCGATAGTTTTGAGAATTCCGAGGCCGATGATACTATAATGGAAGCCGGCCATGAGAACATTGCTCATAGAAGAAGTGAGCGGAGTCTGAGCAGGATCCTGCCTGTCAGAGCAAAACTAGCGCAGCCCAGCGACGACGATTTCCAACCCATTCAGGATAACGATGAGCCAGAAGTTGAAGCAGCTCCAGATCAAGCTGTGGCCATACGACGTCCCTGTTCATACGTACCGCATCCGTACTTTGAGATGGACATCGCCTCTGACGGTCGACGGGCGCGAGACGGCTATATTGCCTACAAGTTCTTTAAGCCATTTTACAAAAATTGTCCAAATTCAAATGTAAAAGCTCACGTTCAATTCCGCACAGATGTCAGGCACATTCTTAACTGTGACTACCACGCCTCGCAATATCCACGACACCACCAAGCAGCCTGGATGTTAAGTAATAACCAAGGGTTCACATTCATGTCCTCACAACGACCCGGAAGCGAGGCACGAGCTAAAGAGAACGCTGCAATTGGGAATGAGCCCCGATCGATAAGCTTCAAATATGGTAAACAGCCATGTGCTATGTCTGATGACTATCTAGATGGCCATTTGGAAGCGATACGGGGTCATGAGCGGACGTTGGAAGGCGTGCTGAACAAGCACAAGAATATGCGTCGACAACTTGAACTGGAGAAAGGCAGAAGGTCTGGAAGACCTGCAGCGGCTCAATTGGCAAGTTCGGTGGCAGATAGTGATGACTGAATCTCTTTGTTCTTTCGTGAGGGAATATTTAGATTTTTAAATGTTTATAGGCGGATATTTGTTGTAAAATACTTTGATTATATCATAATTCACGATGGCTCATGATACGATCACGTGCCTTCTGAATGCCGTGCATACAATACATTATAAATATAAATAACGTTAAAACTGAAACTTGAAGAGCTTTACAACCTAGTTATAACTAAGATCATAAAAATTTGTCTAAGTTTACTGATGAGGCAGACAACGCCACTGTTTACAAGCCTATAATCTATCTCTATTTTCATAGATGCCAGGCAGCGAGTTTCTCATGTTACATGCATATTTATTTACCTTATCAGATCATCAGAAATGTGACTAATCTCGAACAGACGACGTCATCGCTCATGGCCCGAATGGACTACTGCTTGGGCATCGAATCTTGATTTCCTTGGCAACTGCCAAGATATATAGACGCCACATCGACCATATCGCGGCAGATTGGCTATTGAGAGCGAATCACCAGGGCATCAAGAACCTACCGTTGCGTTGCGCGTAAAATGGCTTTTTGGTGTTCGGTCCACGCAGCTTGGACTGATGACGCCATGGATCCGATATCCCTTGGTTCAAGATTGCATTGCTCACGGCTGGCAAGGCTAAGAAGGTGCTATTCTTTCGAGTAGGAGATATGAGATAGCTCCGATATGCATTGCCCTTATATCGAGTATAGCACATCGGCTCTTAAACTTCTTTCTTGAGCTTCAGAGCTTTCCAGAGCTTTCCGTAACTGCTGTCATTTAAACCTTCTTGCCAACAACGTTACAAACCATAACCACAACCACAGTCCATAGAATCTCTATCGTCTGCAATCTCCAAGATGGCAACTCCTTCCACAACTGCAGACAAGCATGTCAGTGATGCGGGCTTCAACGCGAGTGCAGCAGCACTATCCAAGCTTACAGCAATGGCAGCGGACCACGACACACCCCCGACCTCTCATATCTACGGCTCTAGCACGGCCGCAACATCCCATGCATGGCTCAAATCGATCCTCCCAGCCTCGACTCTCGAAGGCATCGAGTCGAGATTCCACTTGGGCAACTATGTGATTGACCGGCTCACGGGCGAGCGCATCTTCGAAACCATGAGTATCTACGTGCGCCTCGGTATGCACCTCCTGTACTACGGCTCGGAGCAAGAAAAAGCACTACACTGGGAGCGCACGCTGGCGCTTCTGAAAGAGCAGTCGGAGAAGATGGGCAGGGAATATGATAGTCCTCAAAGCAAGAACCATATTCTCCCCTTTATCGAAAGCTTTCAGCTTCAGGATTCCCTAACCGAGATGAAGGAGCCGGATCCTGCGAAATATCCGACCTTTAATGAATTTTTTGCGAGGGAGATTAGGGAGGATGCCAGACCGGTGCAGGAGAGTGGGAATGAACTTGTCGTATCCAGTCCGGCGGATTGTAGGTTGACGGCTTTTCCGACGATTGATCTGGCTACGAAGTATGTATATATTCCGCTTCTAATGCTGGTAACAAGAGCCGATTCTTGGCAGGCATTTTTAGATATATGAAATCGCTGACAATTTTTTGCAAATTCACAGATATTGGATCAAGGGCTATGGCTTCACATTGGAAAAACTTCTAGGAAGTATTGAGCTTGCACAGCAGTTTGATGGCGGGTCTCTGGTTATCGCCCGCCTTGCACCGCAGGTATGTTACATAGATTTTTGACTGCATTTCCGTTCCTCATAAATACATAATGCCCTAGGCCTCACTGACAGGAATACTCTTTTAGGATTATCACCGGTGGCATTCTCCAGTAACAGGAACTGTCAGGTGAAGAGAAGTTTGACTCGTCCAGAGAACTCGTCGCTAATGGCATTACAGAGGCATCAAAGACATACCTGGTGCATATTACACCGTCAATCCACAAGCTATCAATGAGCCTGGGTACACTACCTCACTCTCAGCACTCCCCGATCTTGAAACTTAGTTCTGATACTGACCCGTAATAGCACTCTCGACGTCTTTTGCGAGAACAAGAGATCTGTCATGACAATCGAGCGCTCCTCCACCGGTTCGCCAATCGCCATCGTTGCAGTTGGCGCGATGCTCGTGGGTAAGTCACCGCATTTCTCTCAAAACCTTAGGCTTCAATCTTAAACTTACTGACTTGTTGATACAGGAACTATCAAATATATGCCAGGAGTAGACCACATCGGAGCTCCGGTGAGACGAGGCCAGTGCCTGGGAGCTTTCTATTATGGTGGCAGCACGGTTATTGTGATCCATCCCAAAGGAGACGTCACGTTGGACGAGGATTTGGTTAAAAATTCGGTGGAGTTGAACTGTGAGACGTTGATGAAGGTTGGCTGGAGAACGGGCATTAAGGATTAGGCTAGATTCTTCAAGCCTCGGGCGTCACTGGGATTCAAGACACGGACGAATATATAAAGTATTGTAACGACGGAGAATGGAAGGGGGAACAGCCATGGCCACGAACGGGGAGTTTCGTGATAGATAGGATAACAATTAGGTCAGAGGGTTCATCGCCGCTAATTGACAGCTGTAATTATTTTGAGAATTTCTATACTAACCAGTCCCCAGGCCTAGGGATATCTTTACCCTTTTCAGGGCATTTGCCTGAAATTTTCATGTCGTGAGATCAGGATAGCTCGTAAGCTCTTATTCAATTTCCGCATCTACCGTTTTCCGCGATCCCTTCTACCTCCGTCCAAGGCCTTCAACCTCTTCTGGAAGCGTTCACCAACCTCGACGCCACCACCACTGCTTCTTGGGCCATCCTCTGTAGCCCGTTTGCGGCTCTTCTCCAACACGTTCCTGGAGTCTCCAGCCTTCCTCTTTGTCAGCCTCTCAATCCTATCAACGCCCTCGCCCAAGCCCCTCCATTCCTCGCCACCATATCCAGCATCCTTCCTCCCGCCCTTCTTTGCTCGGTCTTTCTTGCTCTCTTTCGGTAGACGAGTGTAGTTCTTCTCCTCGTATTCCCGTCTCTCTGCTTCGTCCTTCTTTTCACGGTCGGATTTCGACCTTCGCCCACCAGATACGATCGTGCTACCGATACTTGGCTCGGCGAATGGCGCGGACGACAGTTCCGTGTTGACGAATTCATCTAGCGTGGCCGACTTGTGTGGCTTTCGCGCTTCCTTTTCTCTTGGTCCTGTTGTAGGCATTGCCGTAGCTGTAATGCGTGGTGGACGATAAACGCCATCTCGTTCTTTAGATGTTTCTGTTTCCGGTGTGGCTGCAGATGGTCGGAGAAAAGAGGACGGATTAGGTCGGTATTGTAGATCGTCAATTTCAGACGGCTTAAGAGTGGCACCGTTAGATTCCTCGTCACTGTCCTCGTCAGAATCATTGGATATATCCTCGTCTCGATTTATTCTATTCGTGGGTTTGAGCGCAATGTTGGCGCTTGGCGCAGATGCTCTCGCCGCATCGTCTGCGGCACGGATGACTTTATCGATTTGATATTTTAATCGGCCTTCTAACGGTCGGACACCCTTTTCAAGGTAGACGCGCATCTCCACAAGCTTCTTCACGACTACATCATCTAGATCCTCGCTCTTCTCCTCTTCTGACTCGTCGCATTGGTTCCGTAGTTTCAAGAGAATTAGAAATACCAGATTCTGCAGATATGAAAGTAGAAGCTCGTTCTTGACATCGAGCAGGGAGATCCCATTTACGGGAGGTTGTACGGAGGAGATTTCGGGGGCAGACTCGAGCGCCGAAGATAATGACTGGCTTAAAGTCTCCAGGAGACTTGGAAGAGATGTGTCGAGTGCCATTGCTGCGCTTGAATTAAAGCTCGTTTCACAGATTCTACAAATCTTTTCGAAGACAAATTGTCGATAAGCGGGGAAAGGTATCCCCGGCACTAACCCTAATAGGAAGAGCCAAATTACCGTCCAGATCCAGCTCGCGAGGCTCCATTGAAGACACGAATATAAACTCCTTAAAAGTTGCAATCAACCAGAATTCCGCCGACGTTCGTAGATGTACAGGCAGTGAAAATATACATCAGAGAGTATTCTAGTAGGTATATTTCAGGCAATATTCCTTAAAAAGCACAGCACGCGACGGCCAACCCTTTCTATACTTGACAGATCATCTTGTTGGATTTACTGACCAATTTCCTTTATAGTTGCCTGAAAATCACACAATGCGGTTGCGGAGTCTGCCGTTCTCTGCGGTGGTCCTTGCGACACTGCTTGCGGGCCCTGAGCTGACTTCGGCCTTTTACCTACCCGGCGTCGCGCCCACGTCCTACGCGGAGGGTGATAAGGTCCCTTTATACGTTAATGCGTTGACGGCATCAGCATCACAAGTCGATGGGAAGCTTCGAGCGATATTACCATGGGATTACTACCACCCCATGTTTCACTTCTGCAGGCCAGAACCCGAACCAAAGCATGTTTCGGAGAGCTTGGGAAGCATAATATTTGGAGACCGTATCATGACTTCCCCTTTCGAACTTCATATGAAAAAGAACGAATCGTGTAAAGCTCTATGTGAAGAGGTTAAATTTGATCAAAGCTCGGCACACTTTGTCAATGACAAAATCAGGAAAGAATTCAACCTGAACTGGCTGGTAGATGGGCTCCCTGCCGGGCAGCTACTTGAGGACGAGATCACCGGGACGAAATTCTATAGCCAAGGCTTTGCATTAGGAAATGTGGAAACAAAGGAGTTCCAGCTCAACAACCATTACGATATTTTGATAGACTACCATGAATTTTCACCAGGCCAGTTCCGTGTTGTTGGCGTTATTGTACAACCATCGTCAAGGAAGGATTCCTCCGTTAGTAGTAGCGGGCAAGTCGATTGTGGAGAGGGAGGAAATCCATTATTACTCTCTACCGAAGAGGAGACAGTGGTGACGTGGACATATGGGGTGTACTGGAGAGAATCACCAACCGCTTGGGCGACGAGGTGGGACAAATATCTGCATGTCTTTGACCCCAAAATTCACTGGTTCTCATTGGTCAACTCGGCAGTCATTGTCATATTCCTATCCCTCACAGTTGTCTCTATTCTCTTTAGAGTACTGAAGAAGGATATTGCACGTTATAATCGCCTAGATTCGATCAATCTAGATGATCTGTCTGGTACTTCTATAGCGATGGAAGATGGTGTCCAAGAAGATTCTGGGTGGAAGCTGGTTCACGGAGATGTATTTCGTACACCGAATCACTCCCTCATCCTGAGTATATTTCTCGGCAATGGAGCTCAACTATTCGTCATGACCGGCCTGACTATCGCGTTTGCACTAATGGGATTCCTCTCCCCATCGAATCGTGGATCTCTCGGCACGATCATGATCCTTCTCTACACCATCTTCAGCTTTATTGGCGGATATGTATCTGCTCGTGTATACAAGGGCTTTGGAGGCGAGCGCTGGAAGTTGAACATTGCTCTAACCCCTACTCTTGTCCCTGGAATTGTCTTCTCGACATTCTTCCTTCTCAACCTCTTCCTCTGGGCCAAGCAATCATCTGGCGCCGTTCCATTTACGACCATGCTTGTAATCGTCTTCCTGTGGTTTACCATCTCCCTTCCGCTATCATTTGCCGGCTCCTGGGTTGGGTTCCGTCAAGCCCCCATTACCGCACCCGTCCGAACCAACCAAATCCCGCGTCAAATCCCACCATCTACAACCTATCTCCGACCCATCCCATCCATGCTCCTCGTTGGACTCCTTCCGTTCGGTGCTATCTTTGTCGAACTCTACTTCATCATGTCGTCTATCTGGTTTAGTAAGGTCTACTACATGTTCGGTTTCCTTTTCCTCTGCTACGGCCTGATGGTTATCACATGCGCCGCTGTCACTATTCTCCTGGTTTATTTCCTGCTTTGCAGTGAAAACTACCACTGGCAATGGAGAGCTTTCTTAGCTGCTGGCACATCAGCATTTTACGTCTTCTGTCATGCCATAGCATACTGGTTAACGAAACTGCAACTTGGTGGCATAGCCGGCGGAGTCTTATACCTTGGATACAGCGCGCTGATCAGTTTCCTATTCTTCATCTTGACTGGTATGTTTGATATGTTTGATATGCTTGATATATTTGATCATCTTACCCTGGAGACATTTCCACTAACTAATATAACAGGCTCGATTGGCTTCTTTGCAAGCTGGGGATTTGTGCAGAAGATCTACGGATCAATCAAAATCGACTAAATGTAGTCACTGGCTAGATCTTGTTACCTGAAACTTGGGTCTGCGATATGGGAAAGGCATGACCAATGTATGATTTGAGCGGTTCTAGGTTCTTACTCGCTGCGGGCGCAGAGGGAAAACGTCCACCAAATACCATGAAAACGATTTTATGCTGTTAGACAAGATTGGGTGATAGTTTGTATGTATTGTTAAAGGCATTATGCAGGGTATATGCGCAGTGGCATAGCTTGAAATGGCAATCAATAGATGACAACGTCACATCGGATCTAGTCTTAATCTTCGTCTTCGTCCATATCATCCAGTAGGTCCAATCCAGTGAAAACTTTCGGCGCCTCATCCTGTCGCCCAGCCAAACCCATCGACACGCTTTCTCTTCTCCGTCGCTCATCTCGCGCCCTGCGCTCCTGCTCCTCTCGTAGTCTCTCGGCCTCTTGCTCTCCCCTTAATCTTTCGGCTTCCTCTTCCAACCTCTTCCGCTCAGCCTCCAACTCCGCACTCTTCTCCGGATCGAAAGTGGCGGGATCTTGACCCTGGTCGAGGAGGACTTGAATGCTAGCTAATGCGCCTCGTCGGATCGTCTCCTCTGAAGGCCACGGCACAAATGATGGCCCACTAGCTAGCGGATTCAGCCATTCTGATATGTTTCCCGGCAAGGCCGTCTTAGACTCTGCATCCACGGGCGTTGCAGCTCCTCCATCTCCGTTGGCTCCTGCTATGACACCATTTGTCACAACCGGCGTGTTTGTCCCATTGCTCTTCACCTCTTGATGCTCGCCCTGTGTATCCATCTCTTGCGATGCATCTGCTGCCGGGCCATCGTTCTCGCCTTCGCGAAACGTAGGCGCTATGGTGAATTTGCTGATTCGGCGGGCGTAGGAGAGGAGTTCGGAATAAGAGACTGGATTCGTGCTCTCGGGGAAGACGGTTACGGGAGTAGCAAGTAGTTCAGATCGTGCGGTAGTTAGGAGAGTGAGGGTAGAGCGGATTTGCTCATCTAGGCTCGCGGAGGTCGAACGGAGGGATACCAGACGGGCGTGGTTTTCTTGATGAGTCGATACTACGCTTAGTTAGCGATGCGGTAGAGATCAATTGTGCAGTAGAGATTAAGATCCCATCTCTAGAAGGACAGAAATAGCTGAGGATATTCCATAGTGTGAGGTGAAGATAACGTACACTGCTTGAGGCCCTTCATCAACTCGTTGTCGGCAGCTATCAGATCTGTCGCAAGCTGCGGAGTGGGGTTATACGTCGCTATTGAATTGATGAGGGTTGACAAAGCTTTTTCAACCCGCATAAACTGATTATCTAGAATTTTGTCCATTGTAATGTCCAATGTGAGAACCACTCGATGCACATACAATGGGTGGGAGCTGTTGCGAGTGGTGATTGGCGAGAAATTGCAGGAGCCGGCGTGGAAGCTCCATTTCAGTATGATTCGACCAAATCTTAGCGCAATATTGCTAACGCGAAATCACATGATACAAACGTGGGCTTTTATACGAATTGCTAGTGCTATATATATATATATACACACTGGAGTGGTAGATATAATAGTTTAATTTAATACATATATTCTTTCTACTTAGATCATCGTTAACCTAAACTCCTATTCAATTTTAGACAAAGCCACCCCACCCTGTAACTCTTATTATCTCAAGCCCTTCCAAGAAGTAAACGGTAATGCTCGAGGCTGTCCGTATTTGTCGCATGTAGAGTGGCCACAGGTTCTCGTACTTTGGCTTTAGCCATCAGCATATATAGATGATGAACATGCAGGGAAATAAAACCGTCGATCCATTAAGACTATTTTCAAATATAACATCCTATGTCGTAAGGCAGAAGGGAAGTCCAAATTCTAACGAGGCATATTACGATATTAGTTAAGAAATTCTATACTCAGCACTATATCTCGTGCATGATTGAGCTACATTTTTCACAGCGTACTTGTGTGCCTCTTTGTTCCACAAATCCTAATCGATCTTGTCCTCATACTCGTCCAATGCGATGAGTGTATGGATCTCAGTAGCCAAATGCTCGCGCAAGATGGGACCAAAAGCGTCTATGATACTTACAATCTCCGTGCCATTCAATGCTTTCCGCCATTCTCCACCTCAAGAAGGTAGATGCCAAGGGCTTGTAACCCTGGTGCAAAGGCCTCGTGTTGCGCAGTAGTACCGTCTATGAGGCTTTTGATTCTAATCATCTTGTAGATGATATGGAACATATCGTCTTCCTCCATGGAATGATGATTATGAAGAGTGGTAGACCATATAATGATGTATTGGAGAAAGTCATTGACGTCTTTCGGTTCCTTGACATTTGTAGTCTGGAGGTATATGGTATTGAGACTTCTAAGAGTCATACTATGGATCAGAACTATTGTCGTGCCGTATTCGTAACTTTGGATAATACAATTATCTCATTTTTACCCTGCTAGTATGTCAGAGTATACTCTTCATCACGGTTCAAAAAATGACCCACGCTGAGTAATAGTTCAAGCGTTAGATTAATAGAAAAAGCCTGTCTGCAAACCTTTTGCGATTGTGAGATCCCGATCGCCGACAGGGAATTGTTAAATTGAAGGCTATTCAAGACAGGGGAGTCTTATCTTAAATAGAAATAATCAAAAAAAAAGTACTCAAGGATATAAGAAAGGGTGCGGACAGGCACTAAAATATACATCAGCAACAGCAAATCCCAAACCTATTGGTAGGCATGCAGGGATAGTAATATACAACCCCGGGATGCCATCAACAACTACTGTAGCTCAGCTGAAGGCCACAAATGGCGGAGGCGCTCGGTATGGCTGTTGATTACAGCCACAAGAGCCATAAGAAGCCACGCAGCAACGGCCTAGGCAAATTTCTCTAAGCCTGTTGCATGTTTCGAGGTCCTGGGGCATGAGTTGGGCCGCTGTGTTGGCTGGCAATGTGCCAATCTACAAACGGACGGCGGGAAGATCAGGATGCTGAAACAAGGCCTTCAAACACTCCGTGTCAGCATGTAACATGCGTGCTGCAGTTCCCTCACAATGCGTGAGGGGGAACGCAGATAGAGTACAAAGGATCTTCTCTGCAACAGCAGCAGGAGAGTCGCAATGGATCAGGAAGAGAGTAGGATAGAAGAGAAGAGGAACTCAGCTCCACGATGGACGGCAATGATAGCCACGGACGGATAAACATAAGGCCGCCCGGACCCCTGACGCGTGACTGGCGATTGGCGAAGTCACAAGGCACAGCCTCAATACGTCTGCCCATTGCACACTGCCCCGCCATGGCCATAGCACCCCTCGCACTCGGCATTCCATCATCGCTCTGCTCTGCCTGGCTTGCTTGTTTGCTTGCTTGACCTGCTTGACTTCTGGAGCCTCCAACCCATCCATTGCCACTCCACGCAGAGAAAAGAAAAATTCCCGAACAACTCCACTCTTCCCGTTCCAACTCCTTGGAGCCTCTGAAGCAGCTCTTAGCCGGGCTGGACTCCTTATCAGAGTGCCGGCGACTGATCGCATAATCCGCGAAACACTGGCGCTTCCGCGCGTTCCTTGATAATCCCTCGATTCTCCCTGTGAGCTGAACATCCTCGCATTGCGCATTGCATGCGTAGATAACATCAAGGTCTACTTACACCGGAGATTATGTCGTTGTCGTAATGGAAATCTGACTCTGCTTTAGTCACATTCCTCTCATCCAACTCGATCCACCCCGCACCGCTTCCACACCGTTTTCTTACGACGTCCACGACATTGATCACAGAGGGATCCTATAACGCGTAGTTGTTGGAGCAGTGTGAAGTGAGAAGTCAGGATGGGTAAATCGTAAGTCCTACGTTTTGTTTTCCGCGTCGTTGCGGCGATGCTAGGAGGATGGGACCTTCACCAACCTAGCGACGTGGACTGGGCTGTGGACGACAACACTGCCGGCCCCGAGATAAACATAGAGTCTGTATCACGTCAGAGCCATCACAAGGACAAGCTATTGCATTCAGTTTTGCCCAATTGGCATCCCGGTGATGGATCGCTCTATCAAGTCACACGACATTATATATCTTGAGCGGTTAGCAAGACGACCAGAAATCCCTGCAAATACCGCGTTTGTTCGAGGTATATATTTCTACAACCAGCGTCCGTTTTGGCATGGGATCTTTATGGGTTTGACTCATGTATACGAAATCTTCTGTTCCCACTGGTTCTTCAAAAGGTTTCCGGCACTGTCATCTATCGGCGAGTATGTAGACCTTATAGTCAACCTTGGCACCGATTTGGTCCAAGAGAGATCCCCACGGACGTCTTGAGTAACCCGCGCACCCCTCCACATCAGTTATCTCCCTACATCTCTTTCCAGAGTCTTTGTTCTCGATGTCCTTTCGAGAGCCTTAGGCTACCCTCCGGACGCCCGTCGACTCCAGCCTCTACCGGAAAGCTCACTATGACGACGCTTGTTCCCCCAGAAGATGAGCTAACCAGCTAAAATAGACAATCAAAACTCTCTCAGGAGCAGCTCTCCGAACTGCAACGCTCAACCCATTTTGACAAGAAGGAGCTTCAGCAATGGTATAAGGGTATGCTGCAAACTCTTTCCTCCCTTCCAAACTACGCTAACTCTATTCGAATAGGATTTCTTAAGGATTGTCCTTCGGGAATGCTTACCAAAGAAGAGTTTCAAAAGATCTATCGCCAATTCTTCCCATTTGGTGACCCGTCGTCCTTTGCAGATTACGTCTTCAATGTCTTCGACAGCGATAAATCTGGCTCGATCGATTTCAAGGAATTTATCTGTGCGCTGAGCGTTACGAGCAGAGGCAAGATGGAAGATAAGCTCGATTGGGCATTCCAGCTCTACGACATCGATGGTGATGGCAAAATTAGTTATGAAGAGATGTTAGCGATTGTAGAAGCTATTTATAAGATGGTATGATCAGCATCCCTACATCGACAAGTCAAAATGCTCACACCTGCTAACACTGATACTGCAGGTTGGATCAATGGTCAAGCTCCCTGAAGATGAGGATACTCCGGAGAAACGTGTCAAGAAGATCTTTCGTATGATGGATAAGGATGAGAATGGGAGCTTAGACATGGAGGAGTTCAAGGAGGGAAGCAAGCGTGACGAGACTATTGTATCAGCTCTGTCGCTCTATGATGGGCTTGTCTAAATGGCTTCAACCACAGAACTTCAAGAAAGTCTTTTATGAATCAATACCCTCCACTGTTATGCTTCAAGCGTGGCCCAAAGAAGTGCGATCAGTTACCAAGCTTTATGATCAATCTTTGTAAGGGATGCCGTCTGTGATTACGAGTGTATATTAATGACCACTGAGACTCTTACCACATTCTTTTGAAGTTTTTCTCTTACCAAATTGACTGGTTCTGTTGGAAAATGCCTCCCTGTAGTTGTGAGTAATGGTTCTCTTAGCTGTTGCTTCCAGGTCCCAGTTGAGTATCTCTTTTAGCTGTTTTAGGTGGGAAGTACGAACCGAACTACTACCTTCTCCTGCTATAGGCTGTAAGTTGAGACTTATCGGGTTATAATATTATCGTGTTTCACGCAGGACCGTCTATAGCTGCGAAGCATGACTCAGATATCCATGTCCCAGAAAATGGGGTGTATAACAAGAAGCAGGTTGACAATGATGGCCGCATATGGCCAGCATACTGTGAAGTTCCACACTGCTCCGACCAACAATGCAGGTTCTTACCTTTATAAGAAGTCTCTGGCTACATCTAGGCGGCATCATAGACCGGCAAAATATGTCCACTGCTACTGGCTAGCTCACTGCAGAGTTAATGAGCAGCGCCGAGCCCCTAAATAAGGACCCTCGAGGGACGGTGAGGCAACGACAGTGAGGTCCAGATAAATAAATGCTTGCTTTACCTCGACAAAGTAGTCTTCTACGCAACTAACAACGAGTAACGATGGGCCCTCAACTCTCCAGGGCGAGGTACTGCCTGCTTCAACTCGAGGACAACGTTGAAGCAGTCACCATGGACCATTTAACAAAGCCTATGCCTAGGCTTGTCCATTTCAAGGATGATGATAGCACAGCGCCGAAGAACGAATGCTTGGTTATCAAAGACCCGAAGGCTGAGAATAATGGAGATGCGGCTGCCAGCAAAGCCTCGAAGAGTGCTCTGCCAGCAAAGGTGCTGACGATTCCTGACGGTAGGAAGAGAGAGGAGACTAGCACCAGCAAGTCCCAAAAGGCCCTTTCGTCAAAAGAAGAATTGCCAATTCCTGACGACAGCCTTTTCGCTGCTTCTGCAACTGTGACCGAGCCGGAAGTTAAACTCAAGCTCAAATCCAAAAAGAGAAGGCCCCGAAAGGTCTCGCCAAAGATCGACAGCTGCTATGCATCTATCAGTGCGGTTGTATCTCATCAACCTTTGATCCAAACTCACACCGCAACTCCCGTTGTAGCCGAGCTCATCCAGATCTCAACCTTACCTTCCTCCATATCATTCAAGTCTAATCTCCACAGCGCCAAACTCAAACTCGACGCTATCATGGGACCAAACACGAGGACTTCCCACCACAATGGCAAGGCCACTGCTGCGATTCATCTCCTATCAACCTCTATCCCAACCCGTTCTTCGCCACTCAAGAACGAGATGAAGCTTCCTGAACGAGAGCTGTCAATTGCTGATGCACCAACGATGGCGGAGGAGCAACCGATGAAGACGTCTATCAAGATCAATCCTGTCGCCGATCGCGTCATTGCCCGCGCTGACAATCTGCTTGCTAACATGCAGGCTCTCTTGAAAGCTGGTAAGCCTCTCTTAACACGAGTGAAGTGAGCATGCTAGTTACAATGATGCTAATATACCAACGTCAACAGTCCAGGAGGCGAATAAAAGCCCTGTTCGCGATTACTCTGAGTATGATGACGACAACCTAAAGAAGACAGCCGAGAAAGTTAAAGCCACGGAGACAAACACCACGAGGGATACATTCCGGGAGCTTCGCACCACCGACTTTCAAGACGGCGGCTCCTTGGCTTCACGAGATCGGGACCAGGTCACTATCGTCAAAGGCCAGGAACCGGGGGATGAACACCATACCACAACGACACTCATCAGAAAGAATAAATTCCTAGATCTCACGGCAAATATGAAAGACGCACGCCTCTGTTCTATGCGAGGACCGGGCCTGCTCACTTCAGCTCGAAAACGGAAGATAACATCTTCACCCTAATCGATCTCGCCGACTTCCTATGATGGCTTCATAAATTCGCATTCGGGGTTTTGCATGCCTGCCAGTTGAGCTTTTGCGGAAGCCATATTAGCTTCTGCTCAATTTCACTGTGCTTGCAATGAGATGGCGAGAATTGGGATGGGACGTTGAACGATATTACGTGGAACGGGCTTGTTTAGCGAGGATGATCTAGACGATATCGAGGCCTGCTAGTCCTTGTAGGACCTCGTTTTCTCTTGCCAGATGCGTTCTAGAGCAATATAAAAGTATTCTGAAACAAAACTTCTGCTTCTGCTCCTGTGTGATCTGTGGACTTGAAGTTTGAAATTATAGCTTCACATCCACTTGAATTTGATGATACCCTCTGCGATGTACTGGTCCTTCGAGAGTAGCGATGCGATTAGTAAGTAAGTACGTACAGTACGGGTACAAGTTAGACGGAGGAGCATTCTTGTCATCTTTGCTGAGCACCTATCTGAGATTGACCCGTCGAATAAGGCTGTCTCATGTGGCATTTCGATTTCCAAGTGCAAATATTTGATTGGTTTGAGAAGCATCTCTATAAAGGCTATACAATTATGTGCTACCGGCCATGCAAGGCATTCAAGTGTAATTGACAAATGGAAAAAAAAAAGTAAAAAAAATCAACTAAGTGACGACTGCTGCTGTATTGACAAAAAGACATGTTTGATATGGGTCTATACGATTCAATGGTATTCCAAGACTCCATTGTCTTAGTTCTTTGTATCACCCAAAATGTTTCTGACTGAACCTGCTTCAGAGATCTCTGGCGATACACTGATCTCACTGCTGCCTTGCGTGTATCTGAAGCCATCAGCGACAAATGAGCTCGCCTCAGTTCCATCGCTGTCTTGATACTCGGGAAGTTCCTCTCCTAGCTCGCTTCGGTATTCAGGTAGGCTGCCTATGCTAAGACGTCCACGTCCTTCCTCAGCAGCTACAATCTCTCCTACAATACCAGCAGCGTTCCGAAGCTGACGAATCTCAGATTCCATCTCATCATCAGATGCTCCTGATTCGAAGCGTGCCTCCTCTGAAAGCATAGCCCGCTTCTCTTCATAGTCAACATATCTTGAGGAGCTGATAAACGAGGCGAACCATTGCTTCCAGGCCAGCTTTTTAGCAGCACGGCGGCGGTGGCGCTCTTCGCGACGGGCCTGTTTAGACGCTCGTCGAGATGAGTTGCAGCAGCGGCGACGGAGGCCACCGAATAGGAGAGTAAGAATGGCACCCGCCAAGATAAACTTCAGCACCAATGATGCTGGGGGTGGGCCCATGTGAGGGGGTGGTGGCGGAAGGCCATTGCCTTTATGAGGACCTACTGAACCGAAGCCTGGTGGGCCGTGGTGTGGTGGGGGGTGTCCATCAAATTCATCGATATGTCCGGGACCATGTGGCCCTTCTGGACCGAATCCTGGTGGGCCGTGATGAGGAGGGCCATGGTGCGGTGGGTGGTCATCAGACTCGTCAATGGGAGTATGCTCGTGGTGGCCTTCTGGGCCGGAGCCTGGTGGGCCGTTTGGTGGCTGGTCATCAGACTCGTTAACAGGCTCACGGTTGTGTTGATCCTCTGGGCCGGATTCTGGTGGGTTGTGTGGGGGGTGGTCATCAGACTCGTCAACAGGCTCATGATCGTGGTGGTCTTCTGGACCGGATTCTGGCCGGCCATGCTGAGGGTTATGGTGCGGTGGGTGGTCATCAGACTCATTAGCGGGTCCATGGTCATGGTGATCCTCTGGGCCGGAGCCTGACGGGCCGTGTGGTGGGTGGCTATCACCTTGGTGGGAAGGACTAGGTTTGTGTTCGGGACGTGGTGATGAATGCTCTTTGTCATGTGATTGCCCTGATTTATGTTCTGGGTGTCGTGGAGGTCCGTGATCACCCTTTGGTGGACCGTGTCCTGGAGGACCGCGAGGTGGAGGGCCATCAGGAGGAGGGCCATGATAGAATTCTTCTGGCCCTTTATGGTGTTGTCCTTCAGGGCCTTCGTGGTGTTCAGGACCTTCGTGATGTTTAGGGCCTTCGTGGTGTTCAGGTCCTTCGTAGTGCTTGGGACCTTCGTGGTGCTCAGGGCCTTCGTGGTGCTTGGGTCCTTCGTGGTGTTCAGGTCCTTCGTGGTGTTCAGGTCCTTCGTAGTGCTCAGGACCTTCGTGGTGTTCAGGTCCTTCGTGGTGCTTGAGACCTTCATGGTGCTTGGGTCCTTCGTGGTGCTCAGGTCCTTCGTGGTGTTCAGGTCCTCCGTGGTGCTCAGGTCCTTCATGGTGCTCAGGTCCTTCGTAGTGCTCAGGGCCTTCGTGGTGCTCAGGTCCTTCGTGGTGTTCAGGACCTTCGTGGTGCTCAGGTCCTTCGTGGTGCTTGGGACCTTCGTAGTGCTTGGGTCCTTCGTGGCGCTTAGGTCCTCTTTCACCTTCATTAGGTCCAGGACGGTGGCCGTCAAATGTGGGTAGATGATGCGGGTGGCTATGATTACCCTTATTCGGGAATGGGAAGGAAGAGTTGCCCTTGGGGTGATTGCAGTGGGATGGGGAAGAAGAATCCCGATGGCCAAAATGTGGCCTGTGATGGCGATCACCGCTGACCTTTGCTACAACACCGTGTACTGCGCCTTTTGCCTTTGCTAATATAGCCTTAGCAACACACTTTATGCTGTCGCATTTCTCAATCTCGTCAGTGACATCTGTTGCAACGGCCTCGGCGAGCATCTCCTCTTTGACATGAATGAGATGTCTGACTTTATGCATGTGGTGTCGTAACATTTCATATTCTTCTCTCAGCCATTCCAGCTCCTGCACGGCATTCTCGAAATCGAATTGTGGCTCCTCTTCTTCTTGAGCAAATTGGGGGAAATTTTCGAAATCTGCTGTACCAAGAGACAGGTCCGTTGAGGTGCGAAGGACTTGAGCCATGTTGGCGTGTTGCGTAAACCACATTGTAAACCCGACATTCTCGACAACTTCTCCGTCAACGGATTGGACGATGAATTTAAGATATTGATTCAGGGCCTCGCCCTCTAGACCTCTAGCACACTGGAACTCCCAGCTGGCAACGACACTTCGCTCGTCACTGGTGGAGACATTGCCAGCGCCAATAAACTTGTCGTCCTGGGATTCCTGGGGCAAAGTATGGCCGTTGATGGTGACACTACCATGACCACAGATTTCATCTGTAGGGACAACCTCGACATGGAAGTTCAGACGGTCAGAATCAGCCGACTTGGCTTGATTGGGAAGTTCGATATGGGCCAAGGCAGCATTCAGACCTGCAATTCATGTCAGTAATCAAGAAGCATCTTGCTGTATCAATTGCGCAGCGCATCTCACCTTCGACATCCCGGTCGATTTGGGAGTCATCGTGTCTGTCGTGCCTGTCATGCTTGTCGTGTCGAGGCATAGCAAAGGCAGATGCCAGGGCTGGTGCCAACAGCACGGCAGCTTTCAAAAGGCCGCGCATCGCGATCAGCTAATCAGATCCGTTAACCTGACAGCGCCAATAGAAAGGGAGGCAGAAGAAAGAAGAGTATCAAGTCGAGTTGATACCTGTGACATTCCAGGTATCCAGCGATGTCCGACAAGAATGAATGAATGAACGAAAGAATAGAAGTTGAAGTTGAAGATGAAGTGAAGGAAGGATGCCTGAATGAGAGGGAACAGGAGTCTTGATAAACTAAGGTGCTTCCGTACCTTGCCTACAGTAGAGCCCGTTGACATGACCGTTGACGTTGGCTGCTCTTCGGCTCATCCTGCTGACGCGGCCAATGAGTTCTGCGGTTGGGCGCTAGGCCACATCCAGGCGCCCGTCAACCAAGACTTACGACAGCTTTTTGAAGATCTTTCTTATCATCACCTGCTTCCCACTACGAAGGATACCGGATCCGATGACAATACGGCGCTAATGAGTACAGTTCCAGGCCTTGCTTTACCGACAGTAGTAGATATGATAGATATATTGCAGTTGTCGTCGGCGTCGTCGTCGCCTTTCCTGTACGTCGTTATCAGATAATGATTGAAGATTCCATCATAGCCGAATTCAAGTCACATAACTACAGGTACAGTACTTGCAGCATTTCCTGACTGAAGCGAATCTGATAAGAGGCTGTAGGCTGTAGCTGAAAAGAACAGGTAATCTATTTATACATATCCCATCCTTTGAATAGGTAGCTCAGGTGGTCCTACCTTGAGGTACCAGGCAGTACCGTATGTCTACAGATATTTATTTACCAGTGCTGATGTGTATTTGACCTTATCTCTGTTACAATCCAAGCATGTACAGTACTGTACAGTACATATGTCATTTGTCTACGTCTGTATAATCAAACAATCAGACAATCAAAACAAGCCCCTCCATTCGCCCTCTAGCGGCGATAGTGAGATTGTTGACGTGCGCGGCGTACCCGCAAAACTGAGCGAACATCCTCGCACCCGCTTGCCGTGCCGTTAGAGCCGCATATGCCATCGCGCCATGCATTCACGTGATATTGAGGCTCGCACGTAATGCCTTGTGTCTGGTGCCTGGTGCCTGAGGCCATAGTCGACAACAGGGACCAGCAATTACGGCATGCAATTGATACCTCGACCGCAGACGCTACCAGTGTGCCCGTGTAGACAGAGAAAAGCATACCATCGCACAGCCTCATCCCAGCCAACATAACATGGTACGCATCACTCGTACTTCCAACTGGATCACTCAACCGGCGCGCATCTGGATAACCCACTGACTCTGTTTAGCTTCCTCTAGGTCTTCTTACCGCCGCACAGGGCCACCCTATGCTTGTGGAGCTCAAGAATGGAGAGACGCTCAATGGCCACCTAGTCACTTGCGACACGTGGATGAACTTAACGTTGAAGGAGGTGGTTCAAACAAGCCCGGTATGGTCTAAATTTTGTACTCTTATTCGTTCGCGACGATTGTGGCTGTCATGAGGCTATACTTCGATGCGCGCAGTGCGGCACCACAACCTTTCCACATTGCTGACGAACCTTTTTAGGATGGCGACAAATTCTTTAGATTACCAGAGGTCTATGTTAAGGGCAACAATGTAGGTTTTTAGCCATAAAATTGCGCTAGTGTCCTGATGTTGACACAACCCTAGATCAAATACCTACGAGTACCAGATGAGATCATCGACTTGGTGAAAGATCAACAACAGCAAGCACAACAAGGCGGATATCGTGGCGGCAGAGGCGGTGCGCAACGAGGTGACCACGGTGGAAGAGGAGATAGAGGCCGTGGAGGCCGAGGTGGTGGAAGGGGTCGTGGAGGCAGAGGCAGAGGTGCTTGAGCTTGGGCAGATATGAGACGGAGAGCATTGATACATAAATCAGGAGTTCAACAGTAGGTCACGGGGGGAGCATGATAAAATTCGGGAGAGGTTTCAGATCCCATAAGAGAGCATACCCTCATATGCGGTGGGAGGATAGCAGGTTGAACACATCCGACCTCAGGCCATGGAAGCTCATTTGTAGCACTCCACATGGTAAAAAATACCGTAGGAATGTCACAATTGGAAATGTCCAAATGCTAATAATCACATGCTCCAAAGCAATCGCTGCCTTTCGCATCATGCCTAGTACCTGTACCCACGTGACTCTATCTGCAAGGCTGAAGTCCGTTAAATTTAAAAATCCGTTCCCCGGATATCGCCAAACTTCAGCTTCCCAATGCCATTGACTCGAATCTCAATCGATGGGCTATGGCGCTGTCTCTGTCCTTCAATCGATGCCACTGTAATTTCACCATTGAGATCACCATTCCGGAGAACAATTCATCGGCCATGCGCAGGTTATAACAAGTCCAGATTGGCAGTTCCGCCTCAGAGATTGCGACGGCGGACCATACACACAACACCTTCCGAGGAAGCCGACATTCGAAGCCATCAGATTCCTCCCGATAACCGATACACTGGCAATAATCAATTGCCTCCTCTGTATAACGCCCTTCATGATGTCCCTCTTGCCGAGTTCCATGATTCTTTAAGGCAGATAAGGAACCAGGAGGGAGCGTATCAGAAAATAGCAGATCTGGTGGATTATTTGGTCAATCACAGAAAGGAGAAGCCAAGCCTCCTTCACTACGATGCTCTTATTCGTGCAAACTCGGACGCAGGTCATGGCTCTGCGGAGGTGGTCGCAAGTTTGTTGCGCGAGATGAAGGGCCATGGCGTAGTTCCTGACTCTGGGCTCTATCATAGTGCACTACAGGTGAGTGATATACCCATTCAATGCATGGACTTCTAATATTAATTGTATCTAGGCGCTTGCCATTCATCCAGATCATCTTCTCCGAAATCATGTACTCGGAGAAATGAAGGAACGGTGGTTCAATCTGACCACAGAGGGATGGCACAGTCTTGCTATTGGCCTTCTCAGGGATCGACAGTACGAGATTGCACTGGATAAGCTGGATCAAATGCAATGCGAGGGGATACGGGTCCAGCCGTGGCTGTATGATATATTTATATACATTTTCTGTGAGACAGAAGAGCTGGACGAGGCCTTGAGGATCTTGCAATACCGAGTTGATCATGGTGAGATGGATATCTCAACCAACGTCTGGTATTTCATGCTTGATGCATGCAGTAGCAATTACCATGTAAGTTGGGACAAGCCCTAGAGCATAGGCTCGATTGCTAACAACCGTCGAGTACGAGGGCACTCGCTACATCTGGGGTAAGCGTGTGGAAACAAAATATATCAACCCTTCCGATGGTACCTGTAGCAATGTCCTCAACACTGCTGCTCGATATAATGACTTTTCTCTTGCGACGGACGTGGTTCGCGTGCTCGCCTCCCGGGTATCAAAGCTTGACCCCCTTCACTATGAAGCACTCCTCACTTCCTACATTGGTGCAGGCGATCTTAAAACTGCCCTACGCATATTATGTATAATGAAGAAAGCTCGTTTAGAGCCTAGCGAAGGTACCACTCGGCCACTGTTTTTATATCTTTCATCTCATAAAGAACGTCCACTTGAAGCTTTTAAAGTTCTCCAAAAGCTGCACAAGGATGGCCAGGAAGTCCCAACCGCGGCTGTTAATGTCATTCTTGAATCTGCAATCGCACAAGGCCATCTTCACGAAGCAGTCAGTCACTACAAATCTCTCTATTTAATTTGTCCATCAGGGCCCAACACCGCAACTTTTAATTCCCTCCTCCAAGGCTGCTCCAAAACGTCTGGCAACAAAGACCTCGCCATGTTCATAGCTTCTGAGATGGCAGCATTACGCATAAAGCCTGATGTCCTAACATATGATAGGCTGATCCTCGTGTGTTTAGACAAAAAGGAGGAGGATTACGAAGACGCATTCCGCTATCTTGAGGAGATGAGAGCGGTGTTCAGGAAAGACGAGCCTCGACTCGGTACATGGACTGCGTTGATAAAGAGGTGCGCGATGGTGCAGGACGAACGGGCGTGGGAGTTGCTTGGAGAGATGGAAAAGCTGGGTCATAATACCGCACGATTAAAGCGGTGGGTTGAGGACTGCTGGGCTAAAGGTGGCGGCCGGTTGGTGCAAGAGTGGATGTCAGGTCTGAGTAGTGGTGTAGCTAAATGAGAAACAACGCGACAATCGAACGCAGGATTATTATTCGGGGTTACCAATGTGTGTTCTGCCGACAGCTGACGATTATTAACCCATGGAACTATGGAGAAGCTGTCTTAGTTCTCTTCTCTTTTTTTCTGGCATTTGCTCTCGCCTTTCGTGCATTCGTCCTATCTTGAGCGCATATTCTCAATGTCTTTGTTGCAGGACAAAAATCACCGCCTGAGATATCGACACCTTCAGGCCATCCTTCGCGTCTCTGGCGAACAATTCCTGGAGGACCAGGTCTATAAAATCAACCCCATTCTCGCTCGATTCTTTTTTGTTCTCGGGCCTGTCAGGTTTACCTAAATAGATCCTGCGAGACATAAAAGTGCTTCAGGGCGCGATGGAGATCGTCTTCATCTATATCGGGCTGGCCGGCACCGAAGTTCACATGCGGCAGGAAGCTTTGAAATCTACTCCAAAGATGCCATTCTGTGACGTCAGGACAGGCTGATGGCCAGATCGTAGTGGCAAAATTGATTATGATGGTCCAAATTTGTGGATGCATGTTCGATGGTCCAAGATTGGAAAAGTGTTGTAATTATTAAAGATAGCATATTTTTTGGAGAATATAGGATCTTCCTACTATGGTTCTGAATGATCCTGGCTGCTATCCAAAGGATCAGTCACTGCCGTCCAGCCCTGCTCAATTTTCTTCACCATGCCCGCACCACGTCTTTCAAAGGCAAAGGACTGGGTCGTAGACTGACAATATATGAGAAACTCCCACCACCCCTCTCTGGTAAGGACACTAGCAGACCCAAATTGATTAATATAGTTCAGCACAATGTTTGCTGCGTCCATTCAATCATTGTGTCAAATTTTAAGAAGTAGCAGATAGGTCCACTGCAAGGTATAAGCTCATGGCATCAAAGTCATTCAAGACCGGACTTAGAATAGAACTGGGCATGATATTGAGGGTTTTCACGGCGGGGTCAAGGAACCATAACTGGTAATTAGTTTCTCTTGGGAGCAATATATCATGTTCATAAATTAAGGATAGACCTTTGTTAGTTGTATAATCGGCGTCTCGTGCATTGTCGTCGACATTCAGAAGTTGAGCCACGTTGCGTACTTTAATGTAGCGGCTCATCTTGTCAGTAAAGCTTTCTCCCGCCTATGGGCTTGGTCCCGGTCCGCTAAGGTCATTGTAAATCCAATCTCGGACGATAAAGAAATCGTGCTGATCTTCTTCATTGGCAATTTTTGGATCAAGCACAGATGTAAAGTTGTTACCATGTGCCCAATTCGGATACCTTGGAAAGCTCTTCGTAAATATCATCGCAAGAGGCCGGGTTTCCCTCAGGTCCCACCACACTACTCGTCTCGCCATAGCCGTCTCGAATGAGCCACCAAAGACAGCATTCGTCATACTATACCACAGCTCGGCCACCGCTTCATCTCGAAAGTATGGCTCCAGCTCATTTGATCCTTCAAGGAGGACACGCATTGCATGTGCAAGCTAATGTATCATGAAGATTGCTATATAAAACTGTGAGATCAAGCGTTCCGAAGTAGTCAGTTGAGGATTCAGCAATGGAGAAAGTATCTCCAGTGATAAATGTATCATGGGTCTCTTCACACCTGGAAACTTTGGATCCGTCACGGCCAGCCGATTACCGTCAAATAGCATACCAGACCTGTGATCGCAATGTCCGCTTGAAATACCGAAAGTGAATGTTTCTGCAAGCTCGATGAACTTCGCGTAGTGTAATAATGGCAGGTCTTCTTGAAAAGAACACAGATGCCAAGGTCTCCTCTTGAAGTACACCAATGGTAGATATTGTCCTAAAGGGGCCGGCGGTGATGGAATGATTCCTCTTTGTCCTAATAGAAGTGCATCCCACCTCTCAAGAGTCAGTTCTTGACAGAAAAATGTTGGTAGATCCAAACTTACCACTCAAAGCAATGAGTGTTGTAAAGAAAGTTGCTTGCCAATGCTAGACAAAATTGCAAGATGCGCCAAACGTTGTCATTCTCTGCACTCCAAAGCCCACCTTCCTCGCCCTGTTTAAAAATTAGCAACTTTGTTGAAGAGAAAAGGTCGTGCGCCTATGGAAGCCCCTACGCGGATTGGATGCATGGCAATATTGATCCTCGGCTCCTTAGTTATACAAGTGCTTGAACATAATTCAAAAAACCAGTTTGGAAAATTGAACGTGATGAGGCAGAGAAATTAATTCATAACTATTGTTTCTTTATAGTTTATATATTCTTGATGTTGTCCGCATTGAGCGAATGCGGCTGGATATTGAGGGGTGGCTTTATTTCTTCGTTATAACAACCGTTCCCAGAGAACATTGCGATAAGTTATAACCAAGCTCATCTGTAATTGTGCGGACTTTGAATATAATATGATATGTTAGATTTATATATCCATTTTCAATTCAATATCACATAATGTGGTGTGCTCAAATTTGACGATATGGTTATCATCTAGAATAAGGAAGAAAAGCCACATGATAGTCCTTAGAGGGCTTTCGAGAGTGTGTAAACATTACTTTAACGGAAAGAAATGCCTTTAAACATTGTATAATTAGCACCGCACAAAGCTGCTGATAGCAATAGCTCACTTTGTGTACTTGTAACTTGCTAACGCCAATGATTTTGTTGTCACGGATTTCCAAAATCGCAATATATTATATGTGCATTCGTTGGATTGAAACTGATCCTAATTAAACTATGATAAACTATAGACGAGGCTAGAGCTCATAGCTTTGAATCCTCTGTCATAACCTATGACCATCAGCTCGCTCATTCAGAGCAAGCTTGGCCACTTACTTAGAGGCAGCTGCTACCTTGGCAAGCTTTGCCTTCGTTCTCTCCGCTGTGTATTCCTCCTTCCAGATGTGATTCACGCTCTTCTCGGCGGTAACGGCATTTGCCCACTTGAGGAAGTGGGGCGCCTTTGCCTCCAAATCAGTCAAGAGAGATGGGGCGAGAAGGCCATACTTAGGGAAGCTAAGAATTCGTAGGAGGAATGAACCTGTTAGGACCTTTGAACTGGTCAGACAAAAGTCGAATGTTACTGGTTACATAATCTGGTGAGCACAGGACATACCTCTGCAAGTGTGAGCTTGCTTGATCCTCCAAAGAAGGGCGCCGCGTTAGTAAGGAGCGGCTCAATCTCTTCAACAACAGCTGTTACGAGCCTTTCAGCAGCTTCTTGTCTGTCTGCATCGCTGGCGGCCCTAATCTGACTAAATAGGTGAGGGGTGACCTTGGAGAAGAAAGCATCAACCAAAAAGTTGACTCTGGCTCTCTGCAAAGCTCCTCCAGGCTCGTTGCTGGTCTTAAGAAGATGAGATGGGTGGGCATCAGCAAGGAATTGGGCGACGATTGCAGACTCGGGAATAATGTCACCGTTGTAGATGAGGGTGGGAACAAGACCACGAGGGTTGATCTTCAAGTACTCTGGGGTCCGGGGTGTGTCAAGGTCGATGATATGCTCCGTGAATGGAAGGTTAAGCTCGGCCAAGGCTGTAGATGTTAGGAATGTATCATTCAGAAGCGGGGCTTCCTTACCAATATGAGCTCTGTGTGCCCATGGGCACGCATGGTTGGTATAGAGATGGATATCAGGTGTAGCTCCGTTGGGTGCCATTTTGAGGAAGAATGTATGAATGCTATGCTATCTAGTACAGGGGCAAGGATAGTAAATGGATATGTAATGAACTTTACAGCAATTCAAGTTTAAATGATAACTAATAAATGTTCTGGATTATAGGAAGGAAAGAGGGGCAGAATATATAGATGTACGCAGGCAGGGAGGGGAGATGACGCTATATCTATATGAGAAGAGGTGATGTCTTTGTCAGCCAACGAGGAGGGCGAAAAGGTAGAATCCGGCGGAATAGAAACCCCGAATAAATGTCAGGTGGGAAGTCATCTCAACTCTCCATTTCTAGGGTCGCGGCCACGGTATCGGTCGGTACCTTCTGCCTCAAGTCGATTGCTAATCATCGTTGCTGCCTGAGGTTGTAGAATAATCGATAAGAGATAAGACACCGCCCTCTCCGCCCTCTCCGCTCCGCCATAACAATTTTCTGGCCTGGAGAAGAATAGAAGCCTCTTGCAAGCTACGACAAGAAGGCTTACGAGACACGTTGCTGCGATGGTTGCTATTGAAGAGATACCATGCTCGGTGGCGGATACTGCTGCACCAACATCGTCTGGGCCACCCGAAGATCTTGACCTGTTAGCCATGGCCTTGGACGCTTACTCCGTCCCCGGTGAGGCCTCAAAGAGTGATGGCTCGACTCCCTCACTGCCTCCCGCCATGGCCGCAATGCGTGAGAAGACGGTCGATGAGAAGCTCAATGATCTAAACAAGGTACCACTATTTATGACCTCACTCGAAGACAATAACGACCTTGAAGCCCTCAAAGCGCTCGCATACGAAGGCACACCGACTGAAGTCTCACAGAGTTTCAAGGAGCACGGGAACGAGTGTTTTAAAGACAAGAAGTGGGTCGATGCAAAGGAGTTTTATAACAAGGCTATTCAAGTCCTACAGGCGGAGCAGCGAAAGCGAGCCGTTGAGAAGGAGAAGGGAACCCCGGGATTAGTTGCGGATGACGAAGTCAAAACGGAATTGGCAACTTTGGAAGCTTGCTTGGGAAACCGATCAGCCTGTCATGTCTTTTTGAAGAATTACAGATCTGCCACACTGGATTGTGCAGCAATCTTACGCCTGAATCCAAGGAACGTCAAGGCCTATTACCGATCGGGCGTTGCTCTTCTCTCTCTCAACAAGGTCGCGGAAGCAGACGATGCATGTGCGCGTGGGCTAGCTATCGACCCCAACCACAAAGATCTCAAAGGCCTAGCAGATCAAATTGTGGAGAAACATGCAAAAGTTGAAGCTGTGAAGGCAAAAGAGCTACAGAAGGAGCAGCAGAAAAAGCACGAAGAGCTTTTGTTAAAGGCTGCCTTGAGAGCGAGGAATATCAGGATTCGCAAAACGGCACAGCCGCCGGAGATGGAGGATGCGAAAGTGCAGCTAGTTCCAGATCCAGGGGATCCAAAGAGCTCTCTGATCTTCCCGACAGTGTTATTATATCCGCTACATTTGCAGAGCGACTTTATAAAGGATTTTGGAGAGATGGAAACATTGGGGGCGAGGCTGGGATACATTTTGGCTGAGCCTGCGCCATGGGATACGGCGAGGGAGTACACGCAGAAGGGGACAGAGTGTTATATGGAAACTACAACAGGGGGTTTGGTTAAGGTGGGTAAGAGCGTGACACTATTGAAGGTGTTAGGAGGTGGGAATGTCGAGGTTGTGGATGATGTGGTGAGGATATTCGTCTTACCAAAAGCAAAGTCCGACGGCTGGATCAAAGAGTTTAAACGCAAGAAGGCTGCTGAGAAGGGAAGCTCGTAAGCTAGTTTGGGGACTGAGATTGAGGGGTGCTCGTGACAATCACCCAGACGTAAGAGCAGCATGGGCTCGGATGCCACATCTTCTCTGGATATTCCGCCATGGAAATGGTAGATAAGCAAGGGCCAACATTCCACCTAATTGGAGCATCGAATTCAAATCCTAGACTTCCGATCAATGCAGCTTGACTGCTCAAACTACACAACTACTCGTACTTCCCACCCCGGATCGGCCTCTCAAACGTGCTCTATCAGAGACGGTTTCCTCCTCCTTCCCGCCTACCACTCTCACCACCCGTTCCAGCATCATACATCTGGTCTCTATAATCGCCAACCACAGCAAACGCGCAACGTGCAAGCGGTCCAACGCTTCTTTGATCGCATCACTGCCCAGTGGGAGTCCATCTAGCTTGACCCAGCCGCGACTTTAGTACGCCATCATACGCGGGATAGCCCAACCCGTGTCCTCGCTATGCTTCTCGATCTGTACATTCGAACCCCGGCCCGTCATCCAATGTACGAGCGATCGAACGATGTTGTAAAAAAGAGATCTCAAAAGCAATGGATGAATAGGAGTAATAATAGACATAGAAAGCAGAAAAGAAATCACAAACCACTAGTAGCCAACTTGCAACGCCATGAAATCTTCCGCGCCTAGAATATCCTGCTGCCACACCCCGTCTCTACGAGTGATCCTGCATGCCGCCGCGACTGTATGCAGTACTTCGATCAACGCACGTAGCAGCGCCTCCTGCGCCGTACTGAGGGGCCCGAGGACCTTGTAATGGATCGTTGCCATCATTAGTGCTGCGGGGCGCATGGGTTGCTTAAAGTCAAGTGGCGAGAGCGCTGGGGAGTGGTCAGTTCGTCGGATGTGTAGATTAGATGAAGAGGCGATGGTTGATTCCCAGGTATAAGCTTAATGCTCGTCTCAGTGCAGTGGGAATGCAGTTGGCATGCTTCGCCTCTAAACGCCAGAAGGTGAGTTGTAACCTTGCTGTATCGCTGAAGTGCGAGACGACCATCTTAATAGAAGTATAACGCTGCAAGTTGAAATGACAGCAATACCCGTTCGAGAAAATGGTATTCACGATCAAAACAAGCAAAATACAAGCAATCATTTGAACAATTCATAGCATACTAACATTGATTCGAATTAAAATGAACACCTTTTGAATTCGTAACTAAGGAAATCGCCAAAGGAGAGCACATCCTCAGATGATGTAGTAATTACAGACGTCTGAAGGAATACAAGCACAAGAAACGCGAGCCAACACTGACGACAGTCTTTTCTTCTACCCATGTAGCCCGCTGCCTGTTTGACAGAACGGACAGAACGGTACGCTCAATCCCGCCTCACAGAAGCTAATATCACGCCTACCCTGCTCCATCTCGTCACCTTTCGCAGTATTAGTGTTGGTTGATTACAAGGAACAAGAATCGAAATAAAACTGGTGCTACGTTTCGTTAAAAGATCGAGAGGGCGGACATCAAGGGTATCTTAACGCAGGGAGAACTTGTTTCGCTTTCCCTTCTCCTCTAAAGGTCTGCCGCTCTCCACTCGGGATTTCTTCTCTTCTAATTCTACGCGTTGGCGCTCGAGTTGCTCCTTCATCTCACGATGACGTGCGTAAAGCTCCTCTTCGCTCTGTTTCAGCTTGCTCTCTTTCTCGGCAACCTTCTGCTGGAAGACCATCTTCATTTCGGCTTCCATCTTCGCGAGCTTCTGCTCGTGCAAGCTGCGCTCCTCCTCTTGCTTCACAGCTGGATTGACCTCCTTAAATACGCTGGGATCCTGGGCGACACCCATTGCGGTGAGCTTCTCCGAACGGTAATTCTCGTACAGAGCATTGTTCGTGTGCTCCTTAAGCTCCTCCATGTGAGTTCGGATAAGCATCTGGCGAAGCTTAACAAAGTCGCAGTGCTCCTCGTTATCCACTTCGATGATACCCCAAGGATAGCGACGACCCCTAACCTTGCGGCCATCGGCGCTCGTAATCTCGGAAGTGGCACCAACAACAGCGAAAGGGACCTTGGACATAATCTCATTGTTTTCGGCAATGGTCTCCTCGTCGTCTAGTTCGTAGCGAGGACCCTCGAAGATTTGGATAGCATGATGCTTGATATCGGCTAGAATCTTAGACTCGTTAGCAACGAAATTGCCAAGTAATGTCATATACTCACTCTAGCCTTGAAGTTGGCGATCTCTTCATCTGTCAATGTATCGGCCTTTGCGATGACTGGGATTAAGTTGACCTTGGTATGAAGTCGGCGCATAACCTCAATGTCGAGGGGTTTCAATGCGTGTCCAGTTGGCTGGATGAAGTAGACGCAGGCATGCACGCGATTATCCACAATGTTCATACGGTTGACTTTGTTCTCTGCATCTAAGTAGGCATCGAATCGCTGCTCAATGTTGTCAACGATTGGTCGCCAGGACTCGTCATTGTTAACAAAGTCACCGAAACCTGGAGTATCCACAACAGTCAAGCGCAAGCGGACGCCGTTCTCTTCGATATCAGCGCTAATAGATTGTATGGAGACGGTTTTTGGGATGATGTCGAGACTTGGTCCTTTACGTTCTCTTGGTGGGTATAGGGAAGTGTTGAAGAGGGTGTTGACGAGCGTGGATTTTCCAAGGCCAGATTCACCTGTCTTATATTAGCAAATAGTAGCCTCGATCTTAGTATCAATTACTACTCACCGACAACCATGACATTGAAGTTGAAGCCCTTACGGACACTCTTTCGATGCCACTGGTTTGGGAGGTTGGCGAACCCGACGTATCCAGTCAATTTTCGTCGAACAATGTTTTTCATATCACTAGCCTGTTGAGCTGCAACCTTTGGGTCAGATGAAGTGACACTTTGAGGCATCTCGAGTGGTTGTGGTTGGGGCTGTGGTGGAGGTGAAGGTGAGGTGACCTTGCCATTAGGCACGGGTGCTGGAGAAGCTCTAGATGGTGCCGTTGGGGTAACGCCATTGGTAGCTATAGAGACAAACATGTCAGTATTTTCAATTCTGGGGCCACTATCGATTTTGGCCACCCGATCCACAAGGTGGGCGAGATTCGAGGGGTGTTTTTTCCATGAGCCAATGTGCACCTCTTGCAAGGTCGAGGCTTCATGTATTCTATCCAATCCAGACATCGATGCGAGTAACCAGAGGCAATGAATAAAGAGTGCGTAGAAAAGTTGTTCCAGCCAGTGCCAATATAACCATGCACCCACAATCATTGTGCTAAAATCCATCAGGCCGGCCAGTCGAAGCTTTTCGTGCGCGATTGCGGTTACAGGTGTAGTATTGCGTGTCTCGTCGAAGGGTGGCCAGACCCCAAAAAGTGAAAAGAGATATGCTTACCCATTGTGTTCGTTGTGTTTGGAAGGAACGAGCGGTTGTGCTACGAAGGAAGGTTTAGGAGTAACTGTTGATAGATGTCCAGTGTTAGCCTTTGTCAACTGAGTATCAAGAGGCGCACTACGCGCAAACTATGCAGTTTCAAAAGCCTTGATCAATTGTCCGGAATATTGCTAGTACATGGGATACTTGTGTTGATAGTAGCTGGCACAAGTTCGACGCGACGCTCGAAAAGAGGGCATTTTGGACACATACCGATCTGTTGTCCTCACTTCGGGCCGGATTTCACGTAGAAGAATAACGAGTGTTGAAATCCTTTTTCCACGTTCGGATCTATAGACAGACTCGGAGTCAGTCGTGGTGTTGATGCAGGTGGTTGTGACAAAAGTTCGGGACGTTTTGTCGTGCGCAGTCAAAACTGTTGAAAGGGGTCTTTTTGGGGAAAGTTCCAGCGTTGCAGGGATATTCGAGGTGGCATTTAAGACCCGAATGGGTGAGAGCACACAACAGACAACGGGGTAAAACGTACCGTGAAGACAGTCAATGTGTCAATTGAGCGCGCGCCAGTGAGGATGACGATGGCGATGACTTCGTGAGCGTAATGTTGCGAGAGACGACTCGAGAGAGAGATGGTGTTGTACCAAAGGGGTTTCTTTTCGTGGATGCGTGGACTTCGAAAGGGGATACGGGCTATGTCTAGGTTGGTTAGCGAGCAGCAGCACGTGATATCGGAACGTGGCCCTGCTTGCCCCGTCACTATAAGCGTGCGAGTTGCCAGCCGGACCCTAGAAAATGTAAGTGTGATTGGCCGACAGTCGAAATTGATGCTTTTGATCTTCATATCTGAGATATTGCGGTGCACGTACCTGCTGTACATCGCACCTCATGTCATCCCTTCCTGTCGCTCCTATCTCGCTGCACTCATACGCTCATGTACCAGATGTTTAGAAAGGGCCTGGAAAGGGAGCCTCGAAGTCTGAGGAAACCTTGGCGAGTGCCAGCCTTTCCTCAGACCTGGAGTGGTTTCGCGAGTTAGTGCAAGTAAATGATGGTGCTCGCCGCTGTGAGTGAATGAAGGCTCCTGTCGGTCGTCAATTAGTAAGTGGCTCTAGTTGGCTTCGTATCTGGCAGCAACCCAAGGAGAGAACTCGCCGTGCTATCTCTGAGCTGATGTTACCCGGGTGCCTTGAGTGTTTTGCTCTTCCTATCGCCATTCCTCATGGTCGCCGTTTCAAACTAGTATCTTCTCTCCTTTAGTTCCCTGATGACGGTACGGACATTGTACCCCACGAGTACTTTTTGATACCTTCTACGACGCAAATTAAGCCTATTAATAGCTGAGTGTCGGAGCTTTTTGATGGTAAAGTGGCATTTGCTGTGTACCTCCTTGCTTGCTGCCCAACACGAAAATCGGATTCCTGCTCTGTAATACGGACAGCTAGGTACTGATGCCCGAATCCGGTATGGCGAACGCTTTATTTCTTACATGGTTGACAATGAGATCTGCCTACTACTTCAGATCGGAGGTATATTATCTTTGAGCAGGGTATAGCTTCCAGGACTTTGATGCTTCCAAACATAAGCACCCGAAGAGATCTTAGCTGCTTTGTACGTCGAGTGTCTTGACTATAACTTCGGGAGAACCTCTACGGCTCTACTACACAATGCTACATCAGACATACATCAGACATCAAAAAGCATGAGCTTTGTAGTATTTCAACATCTACAGGCCTACGCTACAAAGAGAAACACGCAAATCAGGTTACAGGCTTTAGCATGGCAGGATGGCTATAGCCTGCCACTGAGGTTCAATATTTCAGGGCTTCAGTTGCGAGCTTTCCTAACATATATTCACAGTGAGAAGTATAGGTTCGGTCGTTAAACGATACGGGCTGGACTCCCGGGAGTTTGCTCTCCTCCCCTTCCAGGGCTTGCTTTATTTGCTGCCTAGCACTTTTATATCTTCCTGTACTTACCGTCTAGCGTTCCCAAAATATCCTGTGACTATTTGTGCGCGTATGGGCGGTTAGAATGAGGATGGAATGTATCTGAATGACAGGTCAGTCAGTGGCAATGACTAGCTCGACGTCAAGAAAGCTAAGATGTAACGGATGATGTACGCAATTGAGTGAGGGATAACTAAGCCACCAGCTGGGTAGATAGCTGGGTAGATAGATCATAGGACAGCACAGCACAGCAACGGAAATAAAAGGAAACAGGGTTCTCTACATCATACAGAATTTAAGACTGCAGTAAACTACTTAGACAATATCGCTATACCCCTACCCCGAGAGCTTTTAGGAGAGGCCCGTCGATCGATATTGAGCGGCGTTTGAAGCGCTGACGGTGTAGACGAAGACCAAGACCAAGCTCCGAGGGCCGAGATCTCAGCCTTGCGTCGCTGCGTCTGTCGCGATAAAGATGTCGATGGAGTTGGCAAATACAGTAAAAACCACACGGTGGAGTTGCGACTGGACTAAAATAAGGTGAAAGCGAGTGGCAGGGTCGTCGGCGCCGCGACGTTATGGCTCGGTCAGTCTCTGGCGACAGAGCTGGCCGTTGCAAGTGTGGTGGGGGAGTCCGTTGCAGTTTGCAGCGCCTCATGCATGCACTGCCTCGTCATGGCGGTTTGATGGATGGATGGATGGATGGATGCTTTTGCTCTTTTCGCAGGGAGGCGTCTACGGATAGAGTATCTACAGTATCTCCCATTTCCTATACTCGTTACTAAAGGTACTTACTCACACGGTGAGACCACTGTCAGCTGGTCTACTGTTCTGTACAGTACTACGCATTTGAGTATTGTCCCTGCGAAAGTCCCCACGGCCCACTGCGGAGACCAGACAGCCACGACGGCATCCCAGAATCCCAGCATCCCAGCAGCCCAGCAGCCGCAGTTTGTACCGTAGTCGCAGTTGTAGTCGCAGCCTAGCCTGACAGCGAGGCAAACAGAACAGGGAGGGCTGCACTGCACTGCAATGCACTGTACTACAGCAGACCTGGTGCCCGGCTTGTAACGTAGCAAGCAAAGTCCTCTGTCCTCTGCAGACGGCGACGCACGGCAATACTGTACAGTACAACCCATATGTGATCATCAGTAAATCTAAAACACAGACGATCGATATGTGTAGTGTACTGGGTTGGTGCTGATGCAACGTCTTTTTTTTGGCTTCATTTGGTGCGAGGTAGATAGATATATGCAGGGAACGAGCTACAGTGCTGTGAGTGCCGTTGTCTGGCGTCGTCCTCCCCGAGTTTACTTGAATTGTAGTATAGCGTAGTGTACTGTACCCGGCCACTTTGTACCTGTGTGCGTTGTACTGTACTTGCACTGTACGGTGACATACAATGCATACTGTAAGACTACTAACTATACTGTACTGTACTGGATAGCACAATACAGCGTCAGCGGTTAGAATCAATGCCCTACAGTACAGGCAGTGCCCAAGGTAGGTACCTGCCTAGCTGGTAACTCGTAACTCGTAAGGCGTCTGAAGCCCTAAGGGCCCTAAGGGATTGACATTTAGGGTATCGACATACGGTACTTACCTACCTAAGTTCTATCTAGCACTTACCTTAGGCTGGCAAGGTACCTACTGTAGGTACCTACCTACCGACTAACCTACTGGTTGCTCAGTTGCGCTGCACTGCCCGTGGGTTTCGCCTACGTATCACAAGGCGACCAAGCCTTTTCAAGACAGACGGGAATCTCGACCTCCCACTTCACTCACTCACTCACCCTCCCCTCGACCTCATAATCCCTCGTCGACACTTCGCCGTTTGCACTGCTGTGCTGCTCCGACTGACTCCTCCTGCTCGCCATTCCGGTATGCATCAGCATTGCTGACTGCGCGGATCTGACAGGTCAATCCTCTGGTCGCGTCAGTTACCTACTTACAGCTGTACGAGTACGTACCTTGGAACCACTCGTTTCCTGGGCACGGCGGCCACGACTTCCACACATACTTCTCCCCCCTACCTACCTTCACTGCGTAGCTGTCGTCGAGCTTGGTCGACGTCGCTCGTACTGGCCCGGTAGTCTTCCCTCCACCTCCACCGTTTGTATTCGCAGGCCTCTCCTCTCATGTAACGCCCGCAAGGCTATCGTCAACCTTTGGGATATAGTAGTGGCAGGCGCCCGTCGGTCGCTGTCACGCTATCCACATTGCCAGCATGGTCAAGGCGGATTTGACACGCGACTACTATGGCGATCTTGAACTGCAGCCAGGCGCGAGTGAGGTTGACATAAAAAAGCAGTTTAAGAAGCTGGGTATGTCTCATTCATGCCGCTTCTAGAGATTCAAGACCAAGAACTGATCGTCCTTCATACGTAGCCTTGAAATATCACCCTGACCGAAATCCTGGCCGCGAGACTGAAGTCAACTCGAAGTTCCAAACAATCCAATCTGCACACGAGGTCCTTACCGATCCAGAACAGCGAACGAAGTATGACACAGGACGAGGAAGAGGTAGCGGCCAGAGAACATATGGCTTTGGTACATCTTACACCACTAGCACGCCACATGCCCGAGGGAATCCTTATGCCTCAGCTGGATCCTACTGGCCGCCTCCTCCCAAACCCCCGCCAGTGCGGAAGCAACAGCCTACATCTGCCGGCGCAGCGCGATATTCTAATTTCCAAACTCCAGCTGACTCTGCGAAGACGGCAGCAGACGGCGCCGAGGCACGACGGAAGACGTACCAAGCTTGGGAAAGCATGAGGCCCCCCCAGCGTACGGCGCGGGAATGGCAGCCACCAAAGCCGGTTCCAAAGGAGTCCGTGCCTCAATCTGGAAGGGAGGAGAGTAACAGTTACAAATACCCCCCTCCACCAAGGTCTTCGAGACCGGGCTACGAACAATTTAGAGCTGGCACATCTCCCAACCGAACGGAACCTCGGCCCAACCCCCCGCCAATACCAAAAAGGAATGGATTTATGCCTGGTACTCCTGGTGGGGATGAGCCTGCAGCTGCCAGCACCTCTGCATACTTCACGCAGCGACCAAAAAGAGCACCAACTGCTCGACAACAGCCAGCTCCTGATCCTCCAGTTAGACCGCAGCCTAATATTGATCCGTTAAAGCAGTTCAGAGAGAAGACTAGGACGCCTTTAGAGCCTAGACAGAGCACACCATATGCTACCCAAGGGGGGGAGAAGACGAATCCTTTTGATAGTGTCCATCTGAACAGGTCCAAGAGCACTAGGGAGAGGGGTGAAAGCACCGATTCTGCTGACCCGCGACCATTCTCACCAGGAGGCTCTCATCGCCCACGTAGTGCAAGCCCTCCACGGACTAGACGACATCGCCACCACCTGTCTCCCGAAACCCCATCCGCAAAAGCAGGCTCTGATACTAATATTGGGTCTCCACCGAAGCGCACATACTCACATGTAAACAGCAACACACCGTCAGATGAGTCGTCGTGGGCCCAGGCACGCCATATGCCGACAGGAGATGCGGATACTTCCAGTGACGACCAAGACATTGACCAGACTACTAAAGCATTCGGCAATGCTCCACGAGCTTATGCTAGGCGGAGAACTCGACGTACTGAGCAACCGACCGCTACTTCGGGAAACCCTACTTCAACCACAGAGGCGAGCGGTGAAAATAAACGTAAGCACGGTTTGGCATTTTTGAGAAAGCGGCAATCCTTTGAGGAGGCTAAAAAAAATGTACTAAATGATCTACAACCAGATGGACCTCCTGATAGCCGCGATGATGCCGCGCAAAACACCACTAGTGGGCCTAATGCCGATCCATCAATGTATGCCGTCCCTAAACTGTCCCATTCTTCAAGTTATCACTCCTTCAGCAAAGCTTCGACTTTCGCGCCAATGTTAGATCATCTTCCGGGTCAGATGAAGGGCCGAACTCACGCTTCTTCATCTGCAACAGATTTTAGTGAAGACTGCTATGTAAAATGGCCCAATCTTTTTCCATCTGAGGAACGTTTTGGCTCGCCGGGTACTCCTAGTGGAGTCCCACTTCAGTCCCCTGGCCGCCTCAATGCCTTCGAGGAGAAGCAATTCAAGTTGATTGACGAGCTACTCAAGCGTAGCGGGTATATCAACAAGCCTAGCGAGGCACCTACCAATATCACTTGCGACATAAAAGAAGGTTCATGGATACCGGGTACTCCCAGTGGAGCTCCACTTCAATCTGCAAGCCGTCTCGATGCCTTCGAAGAGGAGCAATTCAAGTCGATTGACGAGCTATTCAAGTGTGACGCCTCCGTGTCTATCGAGTCTGCCAACAAGACTAGAGATAGATATTATCAAGCCTACACATTCCAAAAGGCGCGTGAGACGTTACGACAAGCCCGTGGCACTTCTGCTGGAGATTCTTCTTCCGACGCTTCCATGCCTCTGCCGAAGTCCGACAGTTATGGCATAAGGAATCCTACTGCATGTCGTGATTTGGGAAGTCCCAACAAGAAGTCAACCAGTAGTGGAGCTTCTGTTCCATACATTGCTGGAAATTCAGTCAAGCAAGAGAGCTTCTTCCGACCTTGCGTCCAATATCATGAACCGTCGAATGCTAATAATAGTGCTTCTAGCTTCTCGTTCAAGGTGGGCGACGAATCATTCACCGCGCGTTCGGCGCCAAAGCCATTCACGAGTAACAGTGCGGAGAACATAAGCACCACGTTTACACCGGAGGATTGGCATGGAAAGTTTCAAGCTGGGGAAGACTACTTCGGGAAGGATGGCACGTCTGGGCCTCCACGGACCAGATCTACCAGCCGGGCGGGACGGCGATCACCGATAAAACCTCGCCCAATGAGTAGACCACAAATCAATACTCATACCCAGTACGCAAATATTGATCCTTCAATTCTACAACAAATGAAGGATGCAGAGCAGCCCGGCCAGTCTCCTGGAGGCACCAGATTCTCTGCTGATGAATGGGCACAGACCTTCAAACCTCAGACGTTCGCCCCACCACCATTTCCATCTCCAGGCACATCAAGTAGAGCAGGTGTACGCAATGCTAGCAGGCGTATGAGGGTTGGTTCCACTCCAAGGCCCCCTGTAGGAAGCAAGACAGCAGGAACTGCAGCTATGATTGATACTGATGAGAGTTCTGACGATAAACCTTCGTTCATGGGAGAGCGTACGAAGCACACCAACGGAGCAACAGGCACATCTACTGGAAGCCCTAATGCAATGGACATCGATCCTCCACTAGATCAGCAGATGCCATCTAATGATGTCCCAAGTCAATTTGCAGGTTTTGCAAAAGCTGCAAACACGGCGAGAAATGTTCCGGTCGAGCCGTCAAGACCAGAGTGGCGTGCTGGAGATGCCGCCGGTGTCAACCCCCCACCTGCTCCTACTGCTCAAGCAGAGCAGTCTGGATCTGATGGCGATAAACCGAAACGCCGCACCGACAACTCTAGTGATAGCGAAGATTTCAAGACCAATTTTGACGACCTCAAAAATGTGGAGCCACTGCATCACCCAGCAACCGGCCTTAAATCTTTTGCTGATTTAACCTCGAGCCTACCATTTCCATCAATGCCTGCGAGCAGTGTACCGATCGCTCCCAGCTTTAATACCGGCCAGCTGGACCTACCCAAACCTCCACGAGCCCCAGTGGCGCCACCCATTGCACAAAATGCCACTCGCCCAACAGGGTCATCGTGGCAATCTTATCTTACCGCATTCAAAGCGTACATGGCTGAATGGGACATCTTCAACACTAAGATGATCATGCACTTTGTAGCGCGGAAGAACCAGTTCGATCGCCTACCACCTGGTTGGCTGGAAGCATTTGGCGAAACGGCAATTGAGAAGTACAAGACGTGTCTGAGAGAGGATGAGAAAGTTCGTATGTGGTGGGATGAAGCTTGTGTGAAGCACGCAACTGCTGTCGAGGACTTCCAATGGTTCAGGGAGGTGATGAAAGGTGGTAGTACTCAGGTTGGTCCGAGACCGACTAAAGAGACACATTAAGTGATACGAGTATAGATGGATGGAAGGATGGATCCGTGATACCCTATCAATTACGGCGTTGAAGGTGGCGTATGGTTGGACAGCACAGCTCTACCAGCACACCATGCAACGGCATTTATCGTTTAGTTTCTGCTTGGTTTTCAAATTTCTTTTCCAGCACTGCATGCTATGCTATGTTATGCTATGCTACAGTTCCATATCATCCATGTCGCTTGGGCTGGCATTGCCGCTACAAGAATAGGCAAAAAGGATATCGGACCGATCATCTGCACAGCTTTTCCGTTTCTTGCTTTATCGTTCTAGATTACGCAAGCAAGGACAGTGCAGCTATTGCCGCAATGTGAATATGCGTGCGTGGATTGTATAATACTTTTAGATGGCCGTGGCCCGAGTGGGCTCTTGGCTCCGGGTTGTGATCTAGCTATCCTACTCGAAAATCAATGCAGTCAAACTACTTTGGTTTGTGATTTTGACTATCTATCTGCAGTGCAGGTATTGACAAGGTCGTTTCTGGTTACTATGATGCTGGTCGCCGGTCACTGACAGATATCTCCAGGCCTGTGAAATCCCGGCTGTTCACAAGCCTGGATCCCAGTACTGAGGGCTCTCGCCGGCAACTGACAAGTGTTTTCTAGGCAGTGACTCCAATCGCCACTGTTATTGTCGTTGCGTTGCCAGCTGCTCTCGCTGGTCACGGGCTACAAGAAGCGCTCGCCGATGGCTAAACAGCTGTTTCAAAGGCACTGTAGGCTACGACGAGAGCACACAGCTCACTCTAGATATTAACAAGCCATTTTACAGCAGAGTTGTTGAACTAAACCATGGATTAGTGGCGACAAGACAAGAAAAGCTTCGATTGTTCTCTGCTCGCAGGTATAGCCTACGGGCCAATCTGAAAAGAAAAGCGAAAACAGAGAACTCTGTCAATCCTACTCCATCCCTCTCCTCGTTCCCTCTCGCCTACTAGTTGCGCAGGCGACCAACCTCCAACGACAAATTGTAGTTTGAGCCCGAGACATCCTCGATTTCAGCTCGGGGTCATGAATTGTGAGGTCTCTGGACTGCTTCTGAGCAGCTGTGTTGCCGTTATTAGCTCAGTATGAGAGATGGGTATATCGGTAGAGGAGCATACTAGTAGTGCTTGCTACGGTGCTCTTTCTGCGTTCGTAACTGCCTAGTCTAGTTAGTATTGTAAGAATTCACATTATAGTAGTATACGTGTTAGTATTTTGGACCTACTCTTTAAAGGCTTGCGAAGAAGTCTTCTGCGTTTGTATCTTGGTTTCATGCCTTTGCTATGACATGATATTAAAATTATCAGAAGATTAAATAGGGCCCTTTCACTCTCATGCATCAATGCCTGACGAGGTCATCGAGGCTCTTGCCAGATCGGCATCAGCTTGTCCTGTTCACTGCATGCTCGTGAATGAGCATTTGCTTTTGGGTTGCATGCACTTTGTTTTTGCATCCCTAGTCTTGAAAAGATCCTCAAACGACTTCTGATGATATGTGAAAGGCAATACTGCCTGCATAGATATGCGTCGTCTAGGGATACATCATATCTCGTGAAGTAAATCTCCCCTCTCAGCAATCGTCTTCTGACACTTTGCAAGGATAGCTGCCTGTCTAGCAACTTCAGCCAGACGCCCAACGACCTCTTTGTTGCCATCAACAAATCCATACAATGCATATGGAATGTCAACTTCCTTACAGAAACCCATCACCATCTTCTGCGCCCGGCGGAGATTGTGTCTCGGGACTCGCGGATACAGATGATGGATGGCCTGAAACTGGAGTCCACCATGAAAGAAATCAAGCCATTCGGGACAATCAATATCCATAGTTGTACGGAGCATTTTCTGCGGAAACGACTCTTCAGGACCCAGGTCTGTCGTTGACATAGCAAAGTGCGAGACAGTGAACTGCACGTGTAACGGCATCGTAACCATATGGCTAACCATGACGAAGACGAAACGGTTCCAGTGACCTGGAATGTGTCCAACAATGCCGTAGCCGAACCACATCCAGAAGACTATGTTACCAACTATTTCAAACCAGCGATGCCACCAGGCTGGACCTTTACGGGGACCTTGGCCGGAGAGGAGGAAGATCCAGGACTGTACGTACAGGTTGAACCGACCGAGCGTGAGGAGCGGATAGTATGTGTAGGCCTGGTAAGGGACAACAAATTTTCCAACGGCATCATATGCGAGGATACGTTCATGATATGTTGAGAAGATATTGCCAAAGAATTTATGGTTGACAGCTAAAAATGGTAGATGTTGATTATCCGGGTCGTGTTCAGGAGCGTTGGTCACGATATGGTGGATGTTGTGTGTAGCTTTCCACCAGCCAAGAGAAAGACCGCCCAGAGGAGCAGCAATGATCATGCCGAGGAGAGTGTCGGTGGCGAAGTTATGCGTAATGGCCATGTGGCCAGCATCGTGTGCACTGAAAACAAGCTGCGACCAGAACCAGCCCATGAAGACACCGCTTGTCGCATACCAGCTCATCTTCCAGAACAGGAGCATGAGTCCGAAGAGAAAGGAGCAGCGAGCAGTCTCCCAGATGTAGGCAGTGAGGTTGCAGTCATACAGGCCTTCGGCCTGCATTTGGTGATCCAACAGACGGTACTTGCGGATGATTTCGTCTTGGGTCATTGCGTCCAAAGCAGGGTACTTCGACAGATCCAGAGCAAGCTCTTCCTTGGTTTGGGAGTCGAGAAACGCAGGCCCGTCTTGCTTTTCGGGGTCCGTCGTTGACGACACTAACGAAGCAGAAGACGCTCGCTTTCGGAGCACAGGGCCGTCGGCGTCAAATACTGGAGAAGGTACTCTCGAAGAATCTGTACAATCAGACTCGAATTGCTGTTCACCAGGGTCCGTAGTGCCCTCAATATATGGTCGATAGACTCCTCCTTGTATGGGCGGTACGAAGCTCTTCCAAGGTCCTTCAACCTTGCCGATTTGGAACCGTTTCATGGACTCACGCGTCTCTGCAGAATGCATCCTGACAGAAAGCTTGTTAGTACAGATCCCGGCCATTGAGCAAAACTGAGTGATACGTACACCGTGACCTCATCTGTAGCATCCTTTCCCACCAGGTGCTTGATTGCTTTCTGTCCGCCGGGGTGATACTTTAACCAGGCATCGACCTTGAGAACCATGCGGTCCAGGATGATGATTGACCGGCCATCGGCAATCAACCCCTCGATCTGTCTCCGTGAGAAGACAGTCTCTTTGGGGGCGAGATTCTGGGATACAGACATGATGATGAAGAGCGGCGAAGACTCGGGGGGTTTTTTTTTTTTGGCAAACAATGCTACAGGAGGTGTTATGGAACAGCGTTGGTAAACTGTAGCTGTGATGGATGGGAAGCCATGGCGGGAGTAGGGACGGCGGATACAGAGAGATCGGATGCCATTGATTCCGCGTCAACTCCAGTCCCTGTAGATCAGCTAACTGCTGATATTTATTCACCGCACTGTGAAGCCTCAGGCGGATCCCTAAGGCGGTGAGACGCTGCACGTTGGCATAAACAAAAGAGACGCGGACGACGCGTCAGTAGCCGCGTCGGGGCAACAGACGGCTGCAGCAGTCTCTTGGTGTCTAGAGCACTGGAACAATGCAGAGTATACGGTGATTTGATAGACACCGATGGCTCGAAAAGGACGATGCCCTCGTCCCGAGAGCTGTCAAAAAGAGGTGGATACACACAAAGAGTCCAGTCAGTCTTAATCACGTCTGTGCCCCGGTATTCATTATTATGAAGCTACTTAGCGAAGATACCTCGGTACCTATAAACGAAACAGAAGCGCGGTCACTGCAAGCTCTTGGAGAGTATACTGTAAAAATGCGGGAATTAATAATCGATTTGATGCAATAGGAAGTACCTTGTAGTTCGCAGGTCATCATGTATGAAAGGACTGTCCTTATATGCAGGCTGGGCCATAGTAAAGATTAGATACACTTCCATCCTATACAGTGTACTTGGTCGTCTTGAGTGAATTATCATCGCCGGCCTTATACCAGAACACATATGCATGGCACAAGAGAAGTTCTACCAGACAAGATCTACCAGAAAAGCCGCTTTATTGGAGTTTCATCCTCGCAGTCATCATCGCAATCATTATCGCAGCCATCAGTAACAGCTTTATAATCAATCAATCTACCTATGCTTTGAAACCTCGCGCCGAAGCTCCCGCACCGTAGTCCAGTCCAACCGATAGAGTTCACCCACTTTTACCGACGCGTCTTACGAACACTGGCTTATAACTCGCCAAAGAATATCACCTGTACTGTAATATCATCCCTTGTGTATCTCGAATCTGGCGGCTGGAGAGTCATCAGGCTGCAAAACAAATCCCGTCGTTTGCCTCCGAGGGCATTCCTAACAAGATGAGCTGCAGCATTATCGTCCTCAACTAGAAAATCCGATGCTGTCGATTTCCAGCTCCAGGGATAGCCTTCACTATGCTTTTCTTGCTCTTTAAAGACTTCCTGGTTCTCCGGAGCTTTAGTAGCGGTCTTTTGCCTAGTATTTGATTTCTGCTTCTGTTCTTCAACCCACATACCAACGCATGTGACTGCATCTTCACTCGACATCAGGTCCCACAGTCCATCACTGGCCAGAATCAGGAAATCCCCTGCCTGTACCGTTGTCGTTTTGATGACTGGCTCTGCAGTCAAGTACGGCGGTGAGAGGTAGTTTGGTCGGGGTGACTTCCCAAAAAACCCTTCTTTCCACGATTCCAGCGCAGAGACAGGCCACTTCCATCTGTTGTCGCCGAATGCTCGGCTTACTGCCAGTCCGAGTATACGCCCAGTCTTGAGGTCAATAACGTTAGTTTCTCCAGGGTGGTCTCGCGCCATACGCTCCTGTTCTGTGACATTAAATCCAGTTTGGTCATCGGAGAGAGGGACTGCCGTCCAATTATTGGCCTTGGCCCCGAAGTCAGACTTAAGTAAAAGCGCGGGTGGATTGTCCCAGCGGCCTAGGACTGCGCGAGAATCTCCAACGCATGCAACACGGAGGGTAGAAGATACGGGATCCAGTAGAGCGAGAAGGGCACAAGAACCTGCGCTCGCAGGGGCAATACGAGAGACAATTTCAGCATGCCGAAGGCTAGTATCCTGAAGGGCACTCAGACCGTCAGAGATGATATCGCCGTCCAAGGACAGGAAGGCAGTCTTGATTGCCGATTCAATGTCAGTTGAAGCAGTCCTCTGGCCCACGACGTCGAGTTTCTTCAACTCCCGAGAGACGTAGGATACGAGGGATTGGCGTAAGACAGACGAAGTTGCCCAACCACTAGAGTTCTCAGTGATCCTTTTCGGTTACTTCACAGGCGGGAGGCTCTACTTACGCGTGCCCGTCATAAACACCCCAGAAGTGCCAGGATTGACCGTTCCCTACGTCGACTTCTTCATAAGCCAGCTCATCCTCTACGGGAAAGTTACTTTCCAGTCGCAGCGAATCAAATCTCGTAACAGAAGGAGTATCTTTCCGAGATGGGAGCAGCGAAGAGACTGCTGCTGACTTCAGCTTGGCTGTCGCGGCTGCCAAATCCAACTCCGGATATACCTTTCCCTTCCAATCTATACCAGTAGCTTGGGCGACACTACCAGCGTTACGGGGTTGGTCAACAAAGACAGTCGAGGGCGTGGCAAATATGCCATATCCTACGCCAAGACCACTGAGAAAGAACAGCCCGAGTCTCAATCGTTGGTGGTTAGTATGCTGCTCGCGGGATGAGCTGTAGCCCCGATGTGTCTTCCATCCGAGCGTAGACGGGGAGCAGGCGGCGTTGTTCGTAGTTATCTTGCTCAGGTAATGGTATCGGGAGGAAGAATAGAAGAGCCTGGAGGCCCTGGGCAGCATGCTGGGCTGCAGAGGATGGGTGGCTGTTGTTGTATTGAACAAGTACAAGTACAGTACAGTACAGTTAGCCAGGCGGCCTGGCGGGAGTGGCGGCGGGCTTGTCAGGCGCGTCGGGGTACCGCTTTATCGCTATCAACCACTAGAGGATAAACCAAACTGCCTTAACTCAGGTCGCTTACTCGAGACTCGTTACGACTTCGGATGCTGTCGGGTTAACCCCGTACTATTGTCCATGTTTTACATGCTTTCCATGCCTCCAAATATGGCAAAAATCATATATGCTCCAGAGACGAACCGTGCACGAATGGTTGGACTTGCAACCTTTCGCGCATGCTATTCTGCGAGAGAGAATTGCGTCGCATCACTACCTAGAATCGGCACTTCACGCCTACATATTAGCATTCATTACATGACATAGGGTCACTTGCGGGGAGCATTAAAGGCACTTCACCTCACACCTTCATGATTTTATAGAGTAGACATAATAATGCATTCAATTCTTTAATACTACAGTACTTCGTTCAAACCAGAGTATGGGGCACAGCCCCCGCAGAGGCCTAACTTAGGCCCGGGACAATAACCTGTACGCAGCATATCGTCACAGTTAGGTAGCGGCATAGTTCTATTTAGTATAAAAGATCTTGTTCTGAAAATCTTAAGGCTCTGTTTATTTATATTTTATTCTCAATGTCCTTGTCACTGTCTTCAGAGTGCTCGGGGTGGAGTTATATAGCTCGTCCAGTTTGTCAGCACTCAATAAAGGTGTCTAGGGTTAAGTTGTTACTGTATAATTATCAAATCTAACAATTGATGGCGCATAGACTTATCACTCTATATAACCCTGCTTAAACTCATGATAAGATCCCAGCAACCCCAATGGCTACTGAGCAACTAGGCATTCAGACGCCCTATAATTATGTCTCTCCTTCCGTGTCTTCTCCTCTACCATCTAGTCTCCCTCCTTTCTAGCCTTGAAAATATATGAAAGTATCCATCTAAGCGCACCCACTCCCGGTGTTGATGTTGCAAAATGAGTAGACCTATGTTAGGAGTCAGTACCGTCTTCATGACAGGGACAAATCTGCGTACCCCATCGGCCGAGCCATCTGGCAGCTTGATCGGAGTCTGTCCACAAGACATCGGATCATATTGCATGACATGGTTCTGATTGACCCCATCTGCATGCTTGCTCCAATCCAAGCACTCGTAATATTCGCCGCTGTTTTCAAAGATGGTCAAAGTCCCGCACACCTCCTCCATATATGGCACAAAAATAATATGTCCCTTGTCCCCAGCGGCCGGGTTGAATGTGTATGTGCTGCTCGTTCCAACCGACTTCTCCCACGAATGTGAATATCCCAGCGTAGCCTGAGCAGTGATCCCAGCCTCGCCATACTCGGAGCTGATGCCGGCGTCGACCGAGTAACTCTCGGTTATGGTGGCTGAAGTGGCATAAGCACTGGAACAGCTCGGGTTGGTGCAGTCGACGTCGGCGCTGACTTTGATGCTGCTGCCGGACACGATGGCCGACTGGATATTGCAGAAGAGCGAGCAGGCTGGGTGGGCGATGTTGTTTACCGTCTTGGCCGACTTGCAGTTGCCGTCGCCGATGTTGGTTGACTGGCCTGGCTCCTGGCGTGCTTGAATTAAGTCTCGTCGCTGAGGAGCGTTGGCACGTACGAGGGCGCCATTGCCGTCGGGAATCAGTATGTCTAGATTATTCGTGTCGATTCGGCGCTCGATGGATGCAGGCTTTGGCACGGAAATTGGAGAGCCAGAACAGAGTGCCCAACATCCTGCTAAAAGAAGGGCTTTCATAGCACGGATGCTGAAGTTGTTTTGTCTTGACATGCTGAGAGAAGGTTTATCGTTGACGGAACTAATTTCCAATAGATGTAATTCCAAGAGCAAGATACTGAGGGTAGATGGCTAAAGCTATAGTTGCTATCGTAGTAGTAAGTAGTAGTAGGTTGTGGTAGTAGTGAGTGGACAAGCTTACTCGTACAGAACAGGAACACCGTTTATATATGTTAGAAGCCGTTATAGACCCTAATATCTCACCTAAGTCGCAATACAAATAGATCGAGTGTGCCCGTTATAGAAAGGGGAAAAAAGGTCAGCCAAACCCTTTAACTAGAGCTGATATGCCGTGAGGGAGAAGACTACCCCAAAAAGATTAGAATTTGGATAATATGACGGCAGCTTCTCAGCTGCCCCAAAAGGAATCTCATAATATCATGACTTGTAAGACAGCAAGATCCACTTTGCAGATTTTAAAGATTCGTCATACTGTACCGTTATGATTTCGACCCCATTTCGGACTCATTTAGACCTCAAGATAGAGTCAGAAAAATATGTACTATACAGGTACAACAATATAACTCGGCCCTGTTGGTATAAGCTTATATTACGAGTCACGAGCTCAATAATACCTTATTGCTCGTGTCGACTAATTATTAAGTATTAATATACCTTCAGACGCCAAATAGAATGGATCTTTTGTCCGTCGCTGGAAATAGACGCGCGATAATAGATTATACCAATTTGGACGCGTCAAGAGTGACCGGGATCCAGCTCGTATGCGAATTGTCAGCGGACGGAGACTTCTATTGGTCGTTTCGTTACGACGTAAGACGGAGCACGTTGGACAATGTGCTCAGCCTCGAGCCCCCATGTCAGCCTTTCAGCCTCAGTATAAGCTTACCTGAAACCTTATCTTAGGTCTTACAAGATCAACAGAGTCAGAAATATACTCACGAAGCCCGGTCTTTGTCGAAAGGAATAGTTAACTTGAGGAGAATAAATACAGCAGTTTTCGCCATGAATCTGATATTTCAACCCCCAGCTACCTCCGTACTACAGCTTCACACCAAACGAAACAGACATAACATCTCTCTTGTCAAACACTGGCTTTTCTCTTGTAAGAACCCCACACCAACTGAAAATTATATAGCAAAGATAACTAAATCCGGTAGCAGTACCAAAGTCCCCTCCAACTCTACCATGAAGTTCTCTCACCCTTTGGCTTTCGCCGTCGCCGTCGCGACACAGCTCGTCACACTCGCCAGCGCAGCGAACTGCTACAACGGCCCGAAGTGGGAATACGAAGACAGCACATATTCCGATTCATGGGCCGTGCGATCTACGCTCTGCAGCCAAAGTGGCTCAGAGACTTGTCGCACGCTCGGAGCGTCGACCATCTGCGAGTTCCAATCAGGAGATGTCCGGGGTGGATTTAGGGCCAATAGCCAAGCAGAAGCAATGACTGTGTGCTGGGTTCGTATCGCCTTTCTTTTTGGATAAAGCCCTCCAAAATCTTCCATTATTGAGCTTTAGAAGTCGGTGCTAACTGGATATACTCGGTGCAGGATGCGTTCAATGAGATTATCAGTCAGTGTATTTATAACAACAACCCGGGAGGCTTCTACACATACGGTGATATGTCGTTTTCTCTGCAACCTATAATTATTGGATCCTCAAATAATTAGATATGTGGTAGTGGAGTTGTTCGTGATAGGAGATGGAGACAGCGAGGGAGATGAGCTGGCATAGACGCAGAAACAGGGCAGGATTTGATATTGGGTTGCAATTGGTACCAAACGCATTCTATATGAATATTACCACAATGCATTTAGTTTGGACAACCGGCGTCTGATATTCGTTTCTGCTGCAAAGATTAGCCCAGCAAGATTGGATAATTCCATGAATGGCGTGAAGTCAACCCTAAAAAACTCCATATGCACTCTATACTCTACGTTTCCCCCCAACTGCACTGCAGCAAAACACCCACCACTCACCACTCGCCATGCAGCACACATCACACAACACAAGTGCGAAGCACAAGGCACAAAGCACATTACAATGCAAGGAACGTTCAAAGGGTACTTGAATCGCCTTGGGAATCATTCCATCCCGTTCCAAAAGACGTCCTGGTAACTATGCGATAATGATGGAGTAAGGGTTCTCATCCAGAATAGGGTCTTGCTCCAGAGTCCTCAAAGTTGCGTGGATCTAGCTACAAATGCAAATGGCCGGAGGAACATGATAGTTGTAGCTGCTGTTGTCAGTAAACCTCCTTCCTTGGTTCAAGCCAATTTAATAATACCAAATCGGCAGACTTTCTTAGCCATATATACGTATATGTTGAAGTATTTCTCCAGCACTGAATGGTCGCACGAAACGATATAAGGCAAGAACTACCTAAAGGGCTTGGGTCACGTGGTTCTGGAGACAATCAAATTCATCACACTTGCGATTGAGCAAATTATGTTATAGGAACGGTATTTCTATAGAATGATATCAAGGCAAGTCAAACCAAACGAGGCCAAGCGCTGTGCCAGATATCACGTGAGAGTCCTGAGGGTGACATCACAAATTGGTGGCATATGTCGTTGCACTGCAACAGGATGGGACATTTGTCCATCTCTTTCACAGCCACTTGTCTTGCGGATTTAGGGGGCAGGTCCGGCAACTTGTATAAGACAGATTGTATACGACTGTAGATTCAAAAAACATCATGATAGGTGGGACAGGCCCTCGTCTTTCTGGTTTTGTACTTTTTACCAGCTCGTATATGCAGTAATACATCAGTGTCACTGCATCTTTCCAGAGCATGATCCAATCATGGTTCCGATCCTTTTTCAAGCAACATGAAGGCAGCGGATGCATCTCAGTATCAGCAACTGTTATTCAGACGACCTCTGATAGATCCGTGGTGGTAAACTCGGGGCTTTGCAGAGCATATCCGACTTTAGCCACAGTGATCTCTATACCGCTCATCTTGAAGACATGTAACAAGGCGCCAAAAGCCAGAATCTGCAACTTCGAACTCCCAGATGCCGGTCACTTTGTGTGTACAACTCGCGCGACTCATCGGATATCGGCCGTCAGCTATTAGTCCAACAGCAAGTCTTGATTTTGCAGATCCGGGAATTGCTCCAGGAACACCCATCTAGTATCGCCCATAGCATCCGTTGTGCTCTCGCTCCATGACCAGTCATTATCAACTTGAGTAGGTGGAACCGCATCCTGGAACACCCCAGGCGCCTCAGTTTGGCCGCCAGAGAACGAAGGCTTGGCTTAAAGATGCTCCTCTGCTATCATGGCCCTCGAATTTCAGGATTGTACCTTCAATTGGCCGCTGCACCTTTATCATTTCCTTTCCCCTAGTGGATTGTTCCTTGAACATAGGCTAAAGTGAGGCTACGGCAGTTCAATCCACCGCGATCATCTGAGGCAGGGGCGCGTCAGAGGCTCGAGTTGTACTTGTACTTGGACTTGTACTTGGACTTGTACTACAAGTACAGTACAGTACAGGGACCTATACGGTCCATACCACAAAGGCCGTGCGGCCCTACTCGTTTTAGTACAATAGGTGAGAGATCCGCAAATGCACGCGGGCGGATCGGCCGTGCATGCAGGCGGATCGGAATAAGCGATAAAGCGAGCAAGGGGCTCGGGAGTTAGGTTCCGTTTTACTTATATTATTTACTCTTAATATATACTCTCCTGTCTTACTTAGAGCAGTATTCTTTTTTAGTAGAATCTTTGATATCTACTCTAAGCTATCTAAGTTCTTTTACCTAGTCTAAAATCTACTTACTATCAATTTATATAAGACTGAAATACTATATCAAATACTATTACTCAAAGACTACCAAATTAATCAATCTATATCAACTATTTAATAAAATATAATAGCAGCTTTCAGTTAAAAAAAAAAATATATTCTATACTAAAATGCTCTCTATTTTGGAAGCTGGGAAATCAATAGAGAACAGAGAAGACTCTCTATTCCATCATCTTCCTTATATCTGTCAACATGCTCGAGACAGCTGAAGAGAAAAGGGTTAGGGTTAGGGTTATGCGCTGTTTGCTAACCACATCATTGGACCTCAACACACTCTCCTACCTTGCTCAGAGCCGTGTTCCTTTCCAGCAGGTCCTTGACAACAAGTCATTCGTTCATCGCTAAAACCACAAGCGGAAAAGTTCCTGAAATATCTATTTTGGCCAATCGCAATATCTTAGCTACATAATATCTGCTTGAGCCTGATTATTTGACAGCGACGTTCAGCAGCTCTCTCTGCAGGCCTTTTAGATCGTCCTTCTTTGCCTTCATCCAGTTTACCCCCTTCCCTACACCCCTTGCGGCAAAAAGGGTGTCTGCGACTTGATTCCTAACACTTGGAAAGGGGTGCAGAAGCATGCTCGTCAACTTTTGCAATGCCTCAGGGTAGACGTCTAATAGTCCACCATATAACTTAATCGCCGCGTCAAGCTTCCGTACATTTCCCGTTTTGTAGTGGGCTTTTTGAACGAGCAGGTAGAGTGAGCGCCATCTGGAAATACAATGATTAGCGACCAACGAAGAGCTAGAGAGTAGGAAATGAGAAACGTACTGCACGTTGCTCTGCTGTATGATACCGACGTCGAACAAGAAGCTAATTACTTCCATCGTGGGAACAAGAATTCTATCGTTGCCGATGTGCTTCTTGAAGACGAGTAGAAGGGTCCCACAAACAAGATTGCGGGCGTCCACTTGCCCGAGAGTATCGTTATTGCTGGCAGTTCCATCATTACTACTCCGTTCGCAGAAGCCCACCAAGGCAGCGCGACTCGCTCGAATTAAGCTCTCGGAGCCGGCATCAGCTGAGGTCACGTAGCCCTCGAAGAGTTCCACGCTCCATTTATCCGGCTGATAGCGAAGGAGGGAAAGGGCAAGCCAGTCCTGAGCCTGCAATTCTAGAAGCCATCGAAAATAGGCATACGATGATGGTAGACACTCCTCGTACTGGATTCTTTGCCTGCATAACTATTAACTCCTGTAAATTGTGTTACTCATGGCACATATTATAAAGACTCACCTCTTGTCCCTCACAACACAGGCAAGAGACTGCTGTGCCTCGCTTCTCACCTTATCAAGTTTCTCTGCCGCAAGTCTCAATACCTTTCCATATATAATGTTGAAGAATTCCGGCTCCTCAAACCAAAACGCCGTGTCATCGGACGGAGACGTTTGTGAACTAATAGGCTGGTTCCAGGGAACCACACGGAAGGCCTTCCCTGCAGCTTTGACAGCTTCTATTCTGACCAAAGACCCAATATCGCCCCTTGCATCCGTCGTGTAGTCATCAAGACCTTCCCCAATCATGCTGATAAAAAGTGACGTGCGAAAGCTTAGCATCTGCCCTCTAGTAAGGGATTGGAGTAATGTAACTTTGCTATCGATATCGCGAGCACTGCGCCACTGCCTAAGCACTACTTGGTAGATCTCCTCCCGCTGCTCGTCAGTGGCAACTATGATCACTGCGGCAAGTGCAAAAATACATCCGGCGGCCTGTCCCCCGCGGCCGTTGCCCTCATTGACCATATCAATCCAGCGCGCGACTAAATTGACGCGATCTGTACGGCAAATGGTCAATGCTAGACTTTTGGCAGCTTCCGTTGAGGCATCGATAACTTCATCCTCATTCCGGCGGAGAATAGAGCCTAGCATCTCCGATTCTAGCAAAAGGAGATCTACTATGGCAGGTGGATCTTCATAAATAGGAATTTTTATGATGTCAGATAATGCGTTCGAAGGATTCATAGTCATTAGCTTGGCGTGCTGAAGAAGACTGAGCCAACAGAAACCTTTCTCATTACCAGCTTTAGTAATCTCACTGATCGAAGACCCTTCGACTATACGCAGGACACGCATAGTCCTGATCACTGCAGAGGTGGCGGCCATAATGCGGGCGGAACCTTCAGCAATGGCCTCTGGGCGGCGACACGCCGTACCCTTGGCATCCTTTAAGACAAGAGAGACAATTCGCAACACAGAATCTGTCGAATTGAGCATGTCTGTGATACTATCGCCAACCTTCACAATGGTTTCTAGGTCAAGAACATCTGATAATGCACCTATCACGGCAGCCATCGACAACAGCAGGCCATGGCGCCGGTCAGCTTCTCGTGACTTAAGGCTGATAAGCTGATTGTGGATACGTGCCACGAGGGTGGAGATTCTGTTCCATGGGTTGCCGTCATCATTCTTCAAAAAAGCACTTGCGATGGCTCCTACTCCAGCGGCAGCATTCCGGCGCGAGGAAGCATCGCCATCACCGACGCCGCGCCAGCCGAATAGGGCATCTAGCAACGCATCTTCATAGAATTTTGAAAGGACGGCAGCCTGTGGTGCAACCTCCAAAACAGCTCTAGACCGAAGGGCGACGGCGTGGTAGTCCACGACCTGAACGACTGCAATGCCTTCCACAACGATATCTGGGTGTCGTCCGATGAGCTCTTGCAGGGCTGCCGAAGCTCCCCGTCTTATATTGCCGGCTGAATCTAGACAAGCAGACACTACGAGCTCAGTAGCCAACACTTGTATGATCGATGAGGACTGGTCATGTTGGCTTGCAGCGATGACAGACGAAGTCTGGATGTTTTGTAATTCAACAGTTTTGTATCGTCTAGCGAGGGCCCATATGCCAAAACACGCAGCATCACGAACGTTCGTACCGATGGAGCTACCAGAAGTCGATCTTCGCTCAAATGTAAGCCCAACAAGCAAGGCATGTAGTATATCAGATAGACTGTTTACAGGAGGGGAGTGACGATATAGAAGATGGGACAATGTGAGGACTAAGCCATGCCATTCGAGTGGGTTGACGGCGGAGAGATCACGGGCCCTTGGCCCGTCCACTTTAGAAGTTGTATTTTCCCATAAAACATTGTGATTCAAAGACTCTAGAACAGCATCGACAACCTCGGCAGCCATGTCTGGGGCTAATTTCAGAGTAATCACGGAAAGCGCCTTACTCGCGGCAAGTCTTACTGGCGTGTCATTATCCGCAAGTGCTTCCAACAGATGGCCAATGGTGGTTTCAACTATGTCTGTGGTTTCCAGACTCTGTACAGGCGATGCTGAGCTTTTGCCTCGTAAAATGAGTACCGTGATAGTCCGAAGAACCTTGATAATAGCCTTACGGGCTATCGCGGATGATTGGATAGTCTTGAAAGCAGCGATCTCTCTGTCGGAGACATTCTGAACGACTCGAAAGATTTGCAACAAGTATGGATCCATGTCTGCTGTGCTCATGGAGGAAGTGAGAACCCCACCAAGAAAAGAGAGAATCCCAATGTAGTAATAACCAGAACTATTAGTCGCCAGAAATGAAGGCTGGAGACATGACAAGGCCCATTGAACTAGAGCATGCAACAAGCCGAGCTCTTGCATGTCCTTACGCATAGATATTCGAACGAGAAGAGCCTTGGCAGAGTCTCTTTCCTTACCGGCAGACGCGAGGTATTTCATACCAAGAGGAATCACGCTTAAGGTCACACCTGGTAGATCTGATGGCCACTCCAATCCCGGGATTTCGGGTTTCGCAACATCTGCAGTCCCCGCAGAGGAGATTGTGGCAAGATCAAAGGGGGCCAGCAGAAGATGTGATAGCCAGAGCAGGCATATGTAACGCTCCTCCCAACTCCAGCTGCCCGCATAGCTATTGGGGGCCACTCCCCAGTCACCGGTTGGCACATCGGATTCCACGACTGCGGACAGAAGTAGTTCGAGGTTCCGAGTCTCCGCGCTGAAGAATCTGATAATCACCTTCTCGCCGCGAATCTTACAGAAGGTGTATAGGAGCTTGCAGACGGCCTTAGAAAGTGGTATGAGGAGTGGGGTATTGGAGGACTGCTTCGATGCCGTCGTGGTAGATCTCAAGTATTCAAGTAGAGCATCTGCGAGGGGAGGGAGCAGCCTTTCGAGGTGAGGGTCGAGGAGCTGTGGTAACTCTTGAAACGGCTCTAACTATCAGGAGACGGAGCATGTCAGCGCCTCAATCAGATGCAAACTGACAGCGAGCACTGTGTTACAGCGCGACACATACCAGAGCGATTAGTCTGTCTGTCTCCCTTGCGCGCACCCTTCGTCGGACTCGGAACTGGCCTTGTATCAATGTGTGCAGGAAGGGCCCCAGTGAAGTTTCGAAGTCGGCGAGGAGGTCGGAAGAAGCTCGTTGCAGCTGTACGTCCTGCTCATCTTCGGCGGCATCCATCCTGCCGGTCTGGCCCCAGCGGCACCCTACAGTTCAAGCCCGGTGCGTACTGTCGAGGTGACTGACTTGCTGTGCCGTATGCCAGCTCGAACTACGCGACAGCGGTGGAATTAGTCGGCCTCATTGGATTGTATATGGGGATTCAAAAGTTCGATAGGTAAGGCCTCAAGGTCAAGGTAGATGAATGCATTGATACATGAGTTAAGGGACCTTACCTCTTGCCTCAGGTAACTTGCTTCAGGTAAGTGGAGTGCGAGTAGGTATTATTTTAAGCAGCCAGCACTACATTATCGGATAAGCTTATTTTATCTTTGGCGGCGGCTGACGCGACGCCGTTTCTCCACACTTTACTCTACTGTTGAACATTCCAGGTTCAGGTCACCACAGCGGGTCCGCCAGACCGTGAACGAACAAATAACCGGAAAGAAGCAACAAGATGGCTATTTGGGAACCGCGCGCAAAGGGAGAATGCCCTCGTGCATGGGTATCCCCAACCAGAACAGGATAGCATCTCGCATGCTCCAAGTAACGCGAGGGGGACACGGCGACGCATCTGGATGATCCAGCACTGAGTAATCAAGGTCGAAGGCATAAATCGGAGGCGTTCATGAAGGTCAGAATGTTCTGCCTAATGACCAGATCTCCTAGCATGTCTATTGCTTGTAGGGCATCCGAGTCGTGATCAGATACAGTAGAGGGACTTGTTTAGAATGCTAGCAGCTCGTTCTTGTCGACGGCTAGCTTAATAGATCACAGGCGGAGATGCAGTAGCGTTGTAGCCTATAGACAGGCAGAGGCAAAATATAAAGTGATATACACATCGTGTCCAAGAGTCGGGTCCGGCATTAGAGGTGTAGTCTTCAGTATCTGGTTGTTGGCTGCATGGGATAGAACAGAGTAATTGCGCCTGCTACTTCTTTCGTTCGGTGCTGGTTGACCAGCCGCAAACAAGTCCAGGCTCGAACTCCAGGGATATAGAAAGCTGCTTCGCCTCATCCCACAAGGCCCCAGCTGAGCTGCTTACCTGCCACGTGCCTGCTCTCGGCCTACTCCTCCGTAGACCTTAGCGAGTCTTGCAGGCTGTCTGGCCACACTAGCTGGAGGTAAGGCGTGTCTCCAATAGCAAAAAGAATATACGTAGTGCAGCAGCACCGAGTTAATTGAAATCGTCTGTCGGTATAGGCCTAAATAGCCAACTCGATGGAATGGGCAAAAAAAAAAAATTTGATGTGAGTGAGGTTTGAACTCACGCCTCTTGCGAGAGCGGTGTATTCAACGAATAGCTTAAAACCGCCGCCTTAGACCACTCGGCCATCACACCAACGGTCGAAAAGTCGCTTATTTTATTATAAGTAGCCAACGCCGCAGCCGTAGCCGCAACCGAGGCTGATCTCGGATTTTTGAACGACTAAGGTAGCCTGCTACTCCACTGGTGTTTCGGTAGGATTACATTTATTTGCTTTATCGTTTTCTTTCGATAAGATAAGAGAACCCCTCAGATGTATCACAGTTTCACAGATAGGGCAACTATGTATTTTGAGCGGATTATACTGCATATATTCTCTTTAGTATCAGAGGTATACTGCTTGTTGTATTAGCATCTGCCTGTTCTAGGGATACATGCGATATATGATATATCGCTCAGTGCTTGGACCTTTGTATTATACAGAAAGACTTTATAGTAGAATACTCTAGGTAGTTGGAAGTTAAACAGTGGGGTTTGGATTATTGCTACTTTGCAGCATCTAGGGGGGAGCCGAGCTAAATGGCAGATGCAGGAAATAGGTAAGAAACCAGATAGAAGCTCGCAGTAGCCGAGCCAAATGAGGTCGAGGCGCGGATCCTCCACATAGAGCAGCGCCGGCCTGTTCCCCAAGTTAAGGTTTATATGGAGTAGGGAATAGGGAGGGAGCAGGAGTGTTCGATACTGCACCACGCTCCGCACCACGCACCACCACGACGCCCATCTCCGACCGATAGCTCGGGTCCGCACTGCACTGCTTCTGCACTGCACTGCACCTGTACGGGTATACCATGTTATGCACACACCCTGACCTCCTGGGCTTGGTTGGCCGTCGCGCCCAAGCTCCACGGCACGGTCATTACAGTATGGGTACGATTGGCACGATAGGGTGTCGTGGGCGTGCGCAGCAGCGTGCGGCGTGCAGTAGGTGGCTGGCTCCGTACTTGCCTGTTCCCCCCAACCAGCTAACGTGCTGGCAACAGCGACCAGAAAGACGAGTCGCGCAAAGAATTAAAGGGGGTGTGGGATGGGACGGGCGGCGGGATAGCGATATCTGGCTGGGTGGCTGGATGGCTGGATGGATGGATGGATGGATGGTTGGGTGCTGGCTGCGCGATAACAGGCGAGTAGGTTGGGATGGGATGGGATGGGATGGGATGGGATGAGATTCCTTGCATCGCAAGGCGCCGGCGGCTGACAAGCCTCGAGCTCCAGGCGCTGCGCAAGTTGTAACTCGTAAGGTACAGTACACTGTGGGCTCACACGCTAGGTGTCTACAGCACAGTATCTACAGCGCAGTATCTACAGCGCAGTATCTACAGCACAGTATCTACAGCACAGTATCTACAGCACAGTATCTACAGCACAGTATCTACAGTAGGGTACAAGGAGGTGCAAGGTAGAAAGGCCGGTTGGTAGGTAGGTACCTCAGGTAAGGAAGGTAGAGTACCTGGCAGGGCAGCGGTTCGTGGCTACAGGTTCTACTGGGGGACTGGTGCAGCGGTACTGTGAGTATCTGAGGTACGTACCCAGGTGGCTAGGTACTGTGCTGTGGGTGCTGTAGGTGCTGTAAGATAAGTGCTGTGCCTACCGTGATGTGCCTACCGTGATGTGCCTACCGTGATGTGCCTACTGTACCTACAGGCAGATTGGCAAGGCAGGGCTGGGCTGGGCAAGGCAGGCCAGGCCAGGCTTCCCTTATCTTTGGGAGACAGGGCGGCGACAGGGAGCCCTGGGGGCGCAGGACAGGCTAGCATGGGTCTTCAGGGCTTTTCCTTCTGTGCCAGGCGTGCCAGGCGTGCCAGGTGCCCATCTACTTACTGTACTGTACTTAGATATCTACAGGACAGGCCAGTACAGGCCGGTACCTTGTCCATCCATTCGCCCCATCGCGTGCCATCTACAGTACGTACAGCGCTACAGGACAGCTCGTCCATGCACTCTCACTGCCTTGTGCACTGCGCACACACGCGCCGCGCACGCTACCACTACTGCCAGCACCACCAGTGACTACTGCTGCTGCTGCTGTAACTCGCAAGTAACCCATACAGGACAGGACAGGACAGGACAGGACAGTACAGTACAGTACATGAGTACAGTACGTAGTGTATATAACAAGTCTATCGTGGGCCACCCTGGCACTGTACTTGTACTGTACTGTACCTGGCTGCTACCCTGACCGCGCTGCCACGGGCTGTCCTGTCACTGTCGCTGTCGCTGTTGCTGTTGCTGCCGCGGCCACTGCCTCTCCACTCCACTCCGCTACTCCGTCCTCTTCCCTCTTCCCTACCCTGCCCTAACCTGCTCCGCTCAGCCAAGCCTCCCCTCCCTCCCCCGTGCCCCGTTCCAGACCGACCGACCAGGCCGACCAGTCCACTCCGGCCCTGCGGTAACAGTCCTGCGGTTCAGCACTACAGCACTGCAGCACTACTGGACCGGACTTGTTGTACTTGTACGTACTCTGTACAGTACGTGCTCTACTTCTATCTTGCATCCCGGTGCCTTATCTTTCTCCCATGCTTCTTTCTCCCATGCCGCACTGATATTAATATTACATCGCCATCATCATCTCTCCTCTGCTGCAATCCTGCTCCTACGGTACGGATCCTACAGGCACAGAACCTACAGGCACAGAGCCTACAGACTACCAGCAAACACCATCGTCGCCGCCATTCTATCGCCGCTCAATCGCCACTCGTTCGTCCGCCTCTTCGTCTCTTGTCTCGGCCATTGCTCGTTCGCCGGAGAAGACTCTGCCCTCTGCACTCTATACTCTATACTCTACACTGCACTCTACACTGCACTCTCTACTCTATACTCTATACTCTGCACTACTCTGCACTCAATACTCTCTACTCTACACTACACTCTCCAATCTATACTCTATACTCTACACTACACTCTCCAATCTATACTCTATACTCTACTCTACACTCTGCACTCTGCACTCCTGCACTCTACCCCGTCGCCGACCTGCTCATCTTCTTGCCTTCTCTCTTCCTGTAGGGCCGTGCTGGACGTCGTCGCTCGCTGTGCTGTGCTGTGCTGACCACGCCCGCCCGCTGGATTTGCTCGAGTCCGGGCGAGTCCGAGTAACCTGAGGAGATGCACCAGCCTCGACACCGGCACCCGTCTTCGACTCGAAATAGCAGCCGTCACTGTGAGGCCAAGTACGCGCATTGATGCCCGCGACCTGCTCCGGCTCTGCATCCCCCCGATTCCCCTCGCTCGTCCCTCTGCGGAGGTAGGCGGGCGCGGCAGCCATGGCCCTCTACTCCTCGCCGCCGCCCGCGCGCACATTCCGCGACGACAAGCCGACGTTGCTCGTCTGCTGGTGGTGCACCTGCTTCGCTGCCGTCGTCATCTTGTTCCGCGTCTGCGGCCGGTATATTCGAACAGAGCACCTCTTCCCCGAAGACTGGATCGCCTTTGCCTGCATGGTCCCGCTCTTCATCCGCATGGGCCTCGTCCATGTGATCCTGCTATATGGCACGAACAATGCCGTCACGGACGGTCTGACCGACCTGGAAATACATGATCGGGAGATTGGGAGCAGGTTGGTGCTGGCGTCGAGGATCTTCTACGCGGCCACGTAAGACAATGCATTCTCCCGTTCTTGTTACCGAGTGTTCATTGTTCGTTCATTGTTGCTAACGTTCCGCTTGCAGCCTGTGGATGTTGAAGCTTACCATCTGCGCCTTCTTCAAGCGACTTACGATACACATATGGAAGCGGTCTTACGAGCATATGCTCAATTTCATCCGTTGGTTCTTGCTCGTCACCTTTGTTGCAGTCATCATCGCCGACATCAGCGAATGCCAGCCCATCACCCATTACTGGCAGGTCACGCCAGACCCGGGCCCGAAATGCCGGCAAGGCTATGCACAACTAATTACCATGGGCACTGCGAATGTCATTACCGACTTCCTCCTCGTCATCTTCCCAGTTCCCATCATTATCTTGTCGAAAATGGGAGTGAAGAGGAAGATCCAGCTCGTGCTCCTCTTTGCCGGCTCTGTCGTCCCGATCGGCATTACCCTTTATCGGATACCAAACATCATAGACAGGCATGGAGGCCAGCAATACCGCTCCCTGTGGGCATCAATCGAGATTCTGCTAGCTACGGGCGTGGCTAACGCACTGGTCCTGGGCTCCTTTGTTCGCGATAGAGGCGTGAAGAAGCAGAAGTGGAAGTTCGGGTCCATGACGGATAACATGGAGCGGACGAATAGCCGGCGAGGCACAGTGGTTAGACACTGGGGCAGTGATGAAGATCTCGTGCGAGGTCTTGGCCTTGGTGTGGACCCCGAGCTCCGAGGCTCTGGGAATACTGGAATCGTACGGCCAGCACCAATGGCAGTCTCGGGGAACGTCCCCATCCGTGGCATGGAACAGGGCTGGCGCTTCTCAACACCTAATAGGAGTGACGACGACAGTGAGGAGTCGGACATGATGAAGTATCCGGATCCAACACACAGCCCTGGGGACGGAGCATCCATTCCAAGCAGGAAGGTGTCGTTCTTCGATGTGTCAGGACTCCTAGATGACCGCAACAGTCAGCCTCGAGGATTCTCCGCTGGTGGAGACGCCGAGAGTGCCAGCTTGGTCCAAAGTCAAACGAGCAGCGACGTATCGCCCACGACTATACGCAAGGGATCTTCGGCCTTCCTCCAAGACGTGGGCGGGCTCTTGTCTCCAGCGACAAGTTCTCGACTTTCAAAGCACTCGCGGGCGGAGAGAGGGTTTGAGCTCCAGAACATGTCTCCGAGTCGACGGTCGTCACGGTTAGAGCGAACGCCGACGATGCAGTCGCTGCAGGATGTTGGCGGTCTTCTGAAATGAAACAATAAGATCTTGTAAGATTTCGGGGATCTTCTTTTTATGATGCGTTTTAGCGGGCATGATGGCGGCGTCAGGGCGTGGGATGGTTGGCGTGCTTAATGATGTGATGATAGTTGTATGGCTTCTGTTTCGGAATACCACTGGATATTTATATGAGGCACATGGATAGGCCATATTCATAGTAAGATATGCGATAATATGTCTAAGATAGGCAGCAATAAAATCTTTGAACAATATGCACGTCTTCCTCCGATGTGGCTCTCTGCTTCCCAGGAAGACGAACCCTCATCGGGACGGTTCCTGGAGAAGCCACATGGTTTTACGATGCTTATCAATAACTTCCACTAACTGTTCGTAGCAATCAGGACTACATAGGTATGCACGAGTAAATCGGTACACGCCTAGATCCGGAGAGCAGTCCTGTAATGCCCTCGAACTACCAACACACCGATACCTGAGCAGTGTCTGGCCTCCGGTCAACTCGAGTATACGTCAGCCCGAGGACGGCCAGCAGCAGCATGGCCGATCTACCTATGGTATCATATTTCCTTCCTGCACCAGCGCCGTGAAGCCCTTTTGCACGAAATGGGAAACCCGGTGGCCGCAGCCGAGCCGAGCTCGTGGGTACAGGATACCGAGGAAATCCTGTCGTGGGAATTAAAACGGACCCGAGTCGCGAGCGTTGCTCTCTCTATAGTAGCGGCTCCTCGACCTGCCAGGTGTCATCGTCATCTGCCCTGTCTCTTGCGCTGGTCTGCCTTACTATCAGCGGAAGGTCGTCTGCAGGGCTGTGGAAGGGACTCGTGTGGGATATACAGGACATAACTAACCGTGTCAGCGAAGCGATGCCGACCTCGCGTCTGCTTCTCTCTCTCACAAATGCTGCTCTTCGAGCAATGAAGGACGGCGAATATCTTCAGAGAGGGGGGGGTTGACAATCGATCGCAGACAGCAGTACAATATAATATCTGATGTATATGTCAGCATCAGTATCTAGCTGGCTTTGCAAGATTACCGCTCTACAGAATCGACCACTTGGATATAAGATCTCGAACTGGATCTTGCCGATTGTCGACAGACAGCTCTGCGTCGTCAGAGAAACTCACGTATTAGTTGTGTCAAGAATAGCGATATAATAGAAATTATATCGACAGCCTAGACTAGTTGTTGGAAGTAGAGACTTTCCAGTAGTCTAAGTACAGACCACCACTAGCTAGTAGATAGACGCTACTATGCTCTGGGACCTTTCTAAGAATCAAGCAACCATTTCAACACTAGTACTTCCTGATCTTAACAAAGGAACAATATCTTGTAGCAGTACTGTCTGAAATATCCAACAAACAAGGGTAGGTTTTTGGGCAAAGAAGCAATGTACAAAGGCCAACATAGATGAAACTCTTTGTCTCTCTCTACTCGGTGTACTTGTTCAAGATTCAAGAACAGATTTCATCTGACTCTACAACTGATAGTTTTCCGAGAATGTATATAAAGGTATAAGATCTTAGAGATTCAACTACAAACAATACCACCAAGGCATTATCAATTTTGTAGAATCGAATCTGCAGACAGAGAAATAGCCAGCTTATTCTACAAGCCTATACTAGAAAGAAGTAAACAGAGAAGAGTCCAGCAAGCTAACTAGCAGTGACAGAAGATCGAACAACCGCGAGAATTAGATCAGCGACGACAGATTAAACAACAACAGATCAGCCAGCGATATAATTATTACTAGATTCTATACCTCGACTATCTCTAAATAGCAAGGTATACACTTGATAGCAGAGAGGATTTTTCAAAGCCCAAGAGAAGTAATACAAAACTAGCAGAAGATATAGATATTCTTCAGCGACAAGAGTTGGAACAGCCGCGAGAATTAAAACGACGACAGCATCGATAACTGCAAGAGGCAAAACGACGGCAAGAAATGATACTACAACAGAGCAGCCTACAAAAATTTACAGAAGATAAAAACTTATAGAGAACTCCTGCTTGCTCTTTTGCTGCTCTTCTAATAACGTCCTTCAGGGCTTTATTCTTCTCTCTGTAATGGCTTCTGAACTCCAGAATGTTTACTTTATACTCTTCTTTAGAAAGATATAGGCTCCAAAGTATAGGAAACCAAAGACGAAAAGTAGTGAATAATCTATAAATATCTTTCAACCAATTTCCGAATTATATATTTATCTATTTTAAAGGGCTTTGGCTGTAATAGATATAGTTTTTTTTTTAGGTTGATAGAGTCAGAGATCTGCTAGAGACGGAAGTAAGAAATCTATTGATATTTAATACTCTATCAGTACCAAGATATAATACAATGCAATATAATATCCAGGACTTGTCTATAAAAAAATCCAATAGATCAAAACAATTCCAAAAGGCCAATAGCCCTACAGCTTTGCCTTGGGCATCTCGAGAGTAGGCACTAGGAGGTCGCGGATATCTCCTGCAGCCTCATTGAGATAGAAACTCATTCTCTCACTTCCTAGGCCTTTCGAGACAACGTTGAATTGTATACTAGATTGAAGCATTAGTACCTTTGTCTATAAAATTACAAGTATCTTACCTGTTTTCGTTAATCATATATGCAATTCCCCATCCGTCGTCTACTACCTGAGACCAACCATAGCCGTTAAAGTATTCTGAGCTCAACTGCGAACTGGAAATAAACCACTTGCTTGAGTAGGCAAAAGCCGGATCCTTATATATTTCCGGTAGAGCATCGCCAGGGGCCAGCAGCTTCTTGAGACCAAACAAATGTCTATCTACACCTTTTCCGTCAGATGCGGCGCTAATATATTCTAGATGGGCGTTGATGGCCTTTCGGAAGATATCAATGGTGGTCTTGGAATCGATATCGGGGTTGGCCATAGCCTTGCAGAAAGCTACTGATTCATCAGATACAGTTCGGCATGTCTCTGTACGGCCTTGCTGGAACCGTCGAGTTGCAGCTGATTCGTATGTTGGCCTGTTCTTGCCATACATCTTAAAGTATGCTAGCTGAATAATCATCTGGACGTAAGCGTCGGGAGAGGTTTTGAACTTCTTGATTAGACCCTTTCCATAACCTTGATAAGCCTGAACGCGTAATTCATGTGCTCCAATAACCTCTGCAAAGTCCTTTGATGCTCGATCAATCTCTGCTTGCAGTTCCTTGTTGACGTGGAATTTGAGAACCTGTGGCTCTGGGAGACTAGATCGAACAGAGGGGTCAGAGAAGTCTAGCTTATTGTTGAAGATGACTTGGCTGACCCAGTCGTTCAAGCGGTGAGTCGGAGTACCGTCCATCATGGAGTGCTCGCCCATGAATCCTGAAGTACCGTTATCGTTGACAATGAATTGGAGAGGCTTGTCGAACCAACGATTTGAACCATCACCATGCCAGTATTGGTGTGCGCGCTCTTCTAGGGTGACCGGGGCTGCATCGTCCAGGCAAACAATGAAGGATGCAGATTCTATTGTCTTAAGAATTTGTGCATTAGATGGGTGGGCGTTTAACAATACTTCTCGAGCTTCAGTCCATATATCCCGGTTCTCAGTTGTTAGCATCCCAACAGCCGGTGCTCTCTCAGCCTTCTGATACACGTGCCGGAACTGCTGCTCAAGCTCGGAGGTGTTCAGTTGCTTTCCACCCACTTCGTGCAAAACCTTGAAGAATTGGTTCTTGCGTATCACGACAATATGCTTGTTCTCCTCGTGCGAAAACTTGATTGGATAATCAGCAGGCTTTGCAGGAACTCGACTTGCGTTGAACATCCATTTATAGCTATCCATGCAAATCGGCAGCTTCTTCATGTACTCTGGCTCCAATGTTCCCTCATCTACCTGCTTCTTGAACTCCAAAATAGAAGTGCTGAGCGCAGCTGCACGCTTGGCAGGATCTCGCCGCCGCCGGTCGTCACGGTGCGAGTAAAAATAGCTGACGTATGGGACGACGGGATCACGATAGGAAAGGTATGCTGCGTCATTCCACCATTCGTATAGCCAGTTTTTGTGCTTAGGGTCTTCTCGCCGAGCAATCAGTTTCTCCTGCAGCTTTTGACCGATGCCACCTGGCTTTATGAAATCTTGGACGGCTCTCTTAGAAGCTTCGAACTCGGAGGACGACAGCAACGGGTGTAGGGTCTTAATATACCGAGCCGCTGTCTCTTCGAGAGTCGGCACAGGAAGTTTTGGGAGAGATTCTTGGAATCGAAGCATCGGGCCTTTGGACGAATCCTCCTGGTAGCCTGTGTCATAGCTGGGTGAGTGAGGGATACAACTCACGGAACTGGAATTTGCTTACCTGCTGGGAGCGAGCTGTTGCTACGAACATTTGCTGGAGCCATCGCTGCTACCTGAACGCAAGTCAGTTCGACGCTATATTCACAGCCCCTCTCGAACACGTACTCTTAATATGTTCGTTGCTTTAAAGCTACTGCTCAGTACCGATGCTGACGGGCGACTCTTTGCGAACGCGTTCAACATCCCAATATATATGATTTGATGGTCAAGGAAGGAAGATGAATTGCGGAAATTTAAAATATCGATGCAGCCATGTGAGTAGCGGCAAAGATCTTCGCTGTTTGGAGGTTGTCTTCGGAATGAGCTGCCACGGCCTCGTCGTTCCCTCGAACCTCGGCTCGTGGGATCCCTGCGACAACTGACGTCTACAGTGTGGAGCAAGCGAGAAGCCGCTGAAAATGCGGAGAGACTGCTGTCCCACGCTGGATTTGCTCGGAAATGCGGGTGCTGGGGCAAAGAAAAAGGCTATTCGGTGGATTTTGCCCAACAGCCCACGACGACGTTCGGTCCTACGGATTCATTTTGAAGGAGGTCACGAGGTCTGATTGCTAGACGGACACCGGCAGCGTCTCCTTGGGATACTCTGGGCGGCAATCTACAGTAAGAACCGTCTCTGGAAGTGCCTTTGTTCTATCACATGCTCCTGCATACGATCAATCAATTAATGATCAAATCAATTAAGATTATAATGGGGTGGTGGGGCATTGGTGGGAATGCTTTAGCTCCTGTGGTCAGCCATCCTGCCATCAACCATCCACATTATTGCGTTCGAAGGCGATGCGCATCGACGCACACTGTTTCCGACATGGCGAGTACGTTAAAGCTAACTCGTAACCACCGGTGCACCGTCTTCATGACAACAACGGCCCTCCCTCCATACAATGTACAAGTGCCAAGTGCGCAGGAAACACGCTCGTTGGAGAAATCATCCGTGAATAGCTTTATAATCATCATTTTCGACGTCTGCTCTTCCGTGTCTTGCTCTGCGCTCTTGCTTGTGCGCCCCCTCTGGCTGCCTTGGCACCGCTTCTCGAAGCTTTCGGAGACGGAGTTCCATCGTCGCCTTCTTCCTCGTCCTCTGGCTCCTCTTCGTCCACGGCTTCCTCTTCTTCACCTTCTTCGTCTGCATTTTCTTCTTCGTCCATTGTAGTATCCTTGCTTGCCTGTCGGTCACTTGACCCTGCCTTCGCCCGACTTGTAGTCCGTTTTGTACTCCTTGAGGAACGAGAAGGTTTGATGGTCAATGATGGTGCCGGTGACGTCTTAGCCTCGTCCGTATCCTCAATCGTACTCCCCCGAGCCCTGCTTATCGTCTCGCCTCGTTTGCGTTTTCTGGGAGGCTGATTGAGTTGCGCTGGGGAAGATGCGGTTTCACTTGTGGCCTGCCCCCTCAAGAAAGTCATTTGCCCGAAGTCTTCATCCGGCAGGGAGAATTCAAGATATTTATCCTCCACTGTATCATCTTCACCGTAATCGAACGAGTTTTCTCGCTCATCGATGACATTCAAGTTATAAAGTGTCCCAAGCTTTTCCCAGATTCCAGGTATCCTCGTATGCGTGTCGACCTTGGGATCATAACCATGGTTTCGAAGGTGCTCAGATAGTGCGATCATTCTGAAATGCTTGTGCATACCTGGCCATCCTTTGGTCAGTTGCTTGTGATCTAAATGATTGCAATGTGAGCCCGAGACTGACCTGCAGGTTTCCATCGAATGATGCCCTTGAAGAGTGAAGTCTCTTGCTCATCGGTCCATGGATCTTTCAATATATCATAGGTAGGTTTCTGAGGTGTATCTGCAGTTTCTGGGGTATTGACAACCACGGAATCTTCATCTTGCGCCGGACTTGAGGCTCTTTGCAATGCGCCTCGAGTCTTCTTTCTAGGGGGCATATCGACAGCGCCGCGTTGACGACAGAAGTAGGCACGCTATTTCCTAGGAAATGTATTGACAATTAAAAGCGTATCAAAGTCTAAGGCGAAACCAGTTTATGCTGCTGCTCCTACAATATCCAGCCTGGAATCTTCAAAACCCTCAGCCTCGAAACTGCAAGGCACAGTTCACTAGCGCCGGGATCGACCGAAGCTTGCAGTGGTGTATTCTGAACGCGACAGCAAGGCGCGTCGACCCAAGACGCGAATAATAGACAGCGCAATGGATGATGAAGAAGATCTAGGTGATGTCTTTGCGATACCAGATCTTTGGGGCACATCACGATTTCTCACTTTCTTTGCTGAACCCCCTGGCTTCCTCTTCTCACAGTTAAAATTTGATGGTATTTCCACCACAACTACAACCACTTCGCCTGGCTAACGAGCGCTATTAGATATAGATGAGAAACTCCCCGACTGCGTTGAGCAAACTCAGTTTGATGATGGCTTTTTTGCATTGCCAGATCTCTCATTTGGGCCTCCAGACGAAGCCACATTACCGGGAGTCCCAAAAGAGCCTGCAAACGAGAGTAATGTCGAGGAGGGGGAAGAAGATCAAGCCGATATTTGGTCAATGCAGGAAGAAATACCATTAAGGCAGGCAAAATTTCTTACTTGGGATGATTTCCAAGACCGAACATTTGAAGAACCGTACATATGCTACCTCTCAGAGGCAGGCCCTACAGTCCTCGACGCTGCCATAGCCGATAAATCAGATCTTTTAGGAATAGGTAACGACGAATCTGTCATTATCGATTCCTACATATATGCTACTTCTCTACTTGGACTCGGACTTGGGCGTAGCTCTGTCCTTTTCAGCTGGAACGAAGAAACGAGAGTTTTTAAACCGACTGTTGCTCCAATGAGAATCTCCGGGTGTACGGAACAAACGGTGAATGGCGTTGTTGCTATGTTCCTAAGTTGTGGAAATAAGACGAAGGCCATGCAATCATTTGTGGATAAAACATATGCGACCAACAAATCGGCTGGCTGGATCGCACTGGCGGATGCTGTTTCGACATTGCTAGAGACATTGCAGTCTGATCTCAATGTGCCTGCTCTTTCCCTGCGTAGTATCCTCCATCTGCAGGCTTTATTTCGGCCGGCAGAAGTAATGTTGTCAGTCTTTTCTGCTATTATAGAGTCAGTGACATCGGCCAGGAATGATGAGGCAATGCTTTCACATTTATTCGAGGAAGTACAGCGTTTAGAACAGAAGACTGATTCAATGAGAGAGATCCTCCTTGAAGTTCTTTCGCGTGTATCGAGACCATTCCTTAATTTTGCGGGCGAATGGATGGGAATACAGCGAGAAACTGGGATAGCACTAGAGAAAGGAAGCCCAGGCAAAAGTTTTGTCAAGGTCGAGGACAGGTTTTGGATCGACGAGCAAGGCATGGAGATGCGGGAACCGGATTTTGTACTTGATCCTGACCAGGTTCCATCTTTTATGTCAACCGAGGATGCACGTCTCATATTCGAGACAGGAAAAAGCCTGCGTTTCCTGAGAACACATCACTCGGACCACCCACTCGCCCAAGCAGACATTATATCTTCTGTTAGCCCGCCAACACTAGAATGGGAGTTCTCATGGCAAAACATCGAGAAGGTGGAGGCGAAAGCCTTTCAGTACGAGAAGGACTTAACCACAGCAATCAGGCAATACTCCGTGGTCCCTGTCGACTCTAGATTAACATCTTACGAGCCATCAAAAAATGATTTACACATTTGCGAATTAAACATCTTCGGCAAGCCTGAAGAGGACATGGAAGCCCATGTTCTGGAATCTATAACAACGCTCAACCAGCCGTTCACTACTACTCCCACCGACAAACTCTCCGAACTTTTAACAGAATTCATTCTCGGAACAGAAGAAGCGTATCAGAATGACAATTCGGCTTTTGCTCCGCCAATCACCTTAACACCGCTACTATCATTCAGCCCAATAATTTCAGCTCAGGCGAGGATAGTCAATGGCACAAGTATGCGTCTTTTCTTCCAAGCCCATGACCTCAAAGAACACCTGTCAATTCAACGCAGGTTCCAATTGCTTGGAGATGGCGTATTTTCCAGTAGGCTTGCGCACGCACTCTTTGACCCTGAGCTGGAGACTGCCGAACGGCAAGCTGGAGTCGCTCGTACAGGCGGAGTCATGGGCTTAAGACTTGGTGGCCGCGATACTTGGCCCCCAGCAAGCTCGGAACTCCGATTGGCTTTGATGGGAGTACTGACAGAAAGCTACATCACTACACAATCTGGAGGCGACAAAAACCAAGGTGGCTACTTGGATCGTAAAAGCGAATTACCTGGTGACCTAAGCTTCGCAGTCAGAGACATGTCTGACGAAGAGATAGAGAAATGTATGGATCCGAACTCTGTAGAAGCGCTAGATTTTCTCCGACTATCATACAAACCGCCACCACCGCTTGAGGCTGTCATCACGCCTCTGTCCCTCTACAAGTACGACCAATTGTTCAAGCTATTGCTCCGCGTCGTCCGTATGCTCTACGTTGTCAACCAGCTATTCCGCGACGCAACAGACAGGACTTCTTATTGGCAGGGTATTGATGTCGTTGCACAACGTTTCCGAATTGAAGCACACCACTTTATCAGCTGCGTGTGTAGCTACTTCTTCGACACCGGCATCGACGCGACCTGGAGGGTTTTTGATCGGAAGCTCGACCAAATCAAGGCTCGAGTAAGCAGTGACGATGATCTCATCACGCTCGGTCAGCATGAAGGCCTTGATAAGCTGCGAGAGTATCACGAGCGTGTCCTAGACCGGATAATGTTTGCACTCTTGCTGAGGAAGCGACAACAGCCTGTCATGAAGCTTCTCGAGGAGATCTTCACTCTAATTCTACAATTTTCGAAACACTCTAGGTCCAGGGCATTAGGCATCACGAGGAAAGTTGGAGCTGATAACGAAGTAAAGGAGATGTATCTGAAATTCCGGAGGAAAGTTGGAGTGTTCATTACTGTGTGCAGAGGGTTGAGCGAGAGGAAGGGGTATGGGGAGAAGAGGACCCCGGATTCAAGGTCTACCGGTGGTGGATTATTTGACAGCGATGAGCTTGCGGAAGAGAACACCATTGTGCACCTTCTTGCGAAACTGGAAATGTCGAACTACTATTCACAGCCGGTGAAGCTATAGCACGAACCAATGAAATACGGCATTCCTCGCTTCAGTGCGCATAGCGGTGCTCGTCTTCAAGTCTGTTGGGCCTACTATATACACTCCTTAATCAACAATATCATGAACATTTTGGATTCCGCTTGTGGAAATCTCAATCAGAAATTTATCACCGATAGCTGAGGAGATTTCTAGTACTTACAGCCCGTTGTATTGTAGTTTGCAAAGAATTTATAAATTTTGTAGGGAAGCTGGCACACACAGTTATCGATGTCAATGTCAACATGGAGATGCCAGGCCGTAGGACAAAACCTGACCCTGCACACCCCGTATCCCGCATTAACTCCCGTTATAACGCTACCAAATGGAGCTTGGCAGCCTCTATGCTGTATATATAATTGAATCCGGCGTCTCCTTTATGCTTAGATTTAGCCAGAGGAATCGATTTGCATTGAGATGGCGCATTGATGGGTATATGTAACTGTGGCTGTGTGCATGGTTGTTGTTCTGCCCGTGTTTTGTGGGGGGTGGGGTTGGCGTTGTCTAGTTGCGTCGGGGATACCGCTAATTGCGGGTACAGAGCGGACGAGCCCGCGGCCGAATTGGCAACACCGGATAAACAGGTACGACGTCGAGATAAAGTATACGAATCTGGCATTGTCTCTGTATGAATGGACAAATGTATGTATAAGGCTGTGTCTTGTAACCGGCGTGCAGCCACAAGGTATACTGCAGTTTCTCGATCTCTGCCGCATATCTCAGGCCCAACACGCCTCCCCTTCAGCACCGTCATACAGCATTCACTCACCGCGCACCACATACGAACCATATAGTCCCAAATAAGCAAAATCATTCAACGGTCGGGTGGTAGAGTGGCTAGGGCTGGCTATTAGGCGACTAAAACCAGCCCTCGCTACCAACATCCGGCCAGTCATAATAAGACAACCAAACTTACCCCGCGTACACCTCCCAGAGAGATCACCCCCCCTTTCGTACGCGGGCCCGAGTCAGAGTTTCTTTCCCCGGGTAACCCCGGGGTTTCTTTTACTTTTTTGTTCTTCAAGTCCAGGCCCGTAACTTTTGATTCGAGATAAAAACCCAAAGGGTCAATATCTATTCGTATACTATAAGTCTCTTATTCTATAACGTTAATGATTTGTACAGCAGATAGTGAGTTGCTTTCAGATCATTGTTTTAGATTTGAGGGATTCCAGTTGGCAGAATTCTGCATCCAAGATGAACTTTTCATCTCCCAAATATTGTACAGTAGTACCATTTGTGATCAACGTCCCGTTTGGTCAAATCGAAGTTGCGGTAGTGGTGACAAGAAGGAGAATTCGTCTGTTCGAGAGGAAATTGGTACCGTATTTCTGAAAGCAACTGGCTTTGTCCAAATATTCCATTCCGTCAGGCTTCCTTGTAAGGTCATAAAGATTCTCTCCGTCCTTGCACCCGCCTGTGCGGCAGCATTCAAAATCAGTGGTATTGAATTTGCTCGATACTAGAAGGATTTCGTATTGATTCGCTTGAGGGGTGGTAAATATTGCATAGTTCCAGCTCATTGGCTATGTCTCCAGAACAGAAAGCCACAAGAGCTCATCCGGAAACTAGAGTAGCTTCCTGCATCTTCAGTGAAGATGCTGTGCAGTTTTTTTGTTCTATTTTTTCTATTTTTGGGTATATAGGCATACACTGTAGCCTACAGCTGCTCATTATACATTGACAGGCGAAGTGACATATCCTTTCTTGAAAAACAAGACGGACTTTCGGCCACCAATTTTCTTTTACAACTTTTCTTATATATTGAAGGTATTGCTTTGACTAGCTTTTAAACCAGAAAGGACCTACAAGAGATGTAGAGGTATAGCCGACATACCCAGCAAGAACCACAAGCTGCTCTTCCTTCATCCTACACGCATTGCTTTTTGAAAGCTCGGGTTACCAATTTGCAGACTGATTCCGCGAGCATTATATCGGTTAACTTGAGCCGAGACGGAGGATGCAGTACTTGCATGACGTAGTTGTTGGCGCTTAGAAATGCTGAGCTGAGGATATTGATACCGATGTGGAGTACTGAATCCATCCAAGAGACAGTGCCACATTTGCCTGTATAATTGGTTGTAATGCCCTAAGAGATGCCATGGCAAACAGGGAAATAAATGGTGATAGCAATATTAAACAGTAAGATGATGATTGCTACTTTCGTGACCAAGAAAACGCTATCCTTCTAGGCAGTTCTTGTGGCATCTCGGTGTAGTGGACCTATCTCTGGATGCTCGTGTCCGTGAGCTAGTTTACTGTATTCACCCATTGCTAGTTGGATTTGAGGAAACACAAACACCGCTACCGAGGCTTTCGCCATGCCGAATGGGACTTCGTGTCGGCGGTCGTGTGAATTGAAGAGCTTTGGTGCAGAACAGAAACAGAAAAACGACGGGCTCCGAACCCGTAGAATGCGATAGTTGTACAGTCAGAGTACTGTACGTGTATATATATTTCCAGTCTCAAGAAACGGTGGTAGGCATTTATACAGACCCTAGCACTGCCTAGGACAGCAATGGTCTCCCGGGTAGCGGAGCCTAGTTTCGCCGAGCCGCAGTTGGCTCTTGAGCATATCTGTTGCCAAATGGTAAAGACTTGAGCAGGCCAGGTTTTCCCCATATTCAACGTTAAATATGAATATAATATTTCGAAATACACCACCTCGGGTTCTACAGGGGACTGAATGTGTCTCCGAGGCGGGTTCGTGCATTCTTGCACTTTTGCTAACTTCAACGTGCTGGTATTGATATTAGGCCGGGCCAGCATGGAGACGTCCGCCCAGCTGCTCGCAATCTGGCACCGGCACAGCAACGGGCCGTGCACTAACCCGCAACGACGCTAACGAGATCCCTCGGCCCAAGTCCATCTGCGTGCGGAGTTCGAGTTCGGGTACTAAATATAAGTATAAGCTTGAACTGTAAACCAACTCCATTTCAACGTCTCTCTATCAACCTATATACATTGTACCTCCTTTACTTTGTATGAAGCCTAAGAAGTAGCCGCTCATTTCTATTGCCTCCTTTGTCTGTTCATCATCAGAGTTGTGACCGCCATCATCAGTCATGTCGATTCCTGCGGGGTCATATAATCCGCCAGTCGGCTCGGCCTCGTCAAAGATCCCCATTATCTGTGGAGCCAGAGTCAGTGACAAGGCAAAGAAGTATCTTGATATCGTAAGTGCTGTTGCTAATGTTAGTCTTCGCTGGGCCGTTCCCTAATAATTCCAACTGCAGGTCGAGAAGTTTGTCGAGGAAGAATGTAAGCCCACCGCCTCTACAACTCCACTAATGCTTGCTAACATGGTGATAGGTATACCAGCAGATCAAGTTTTCCAGGCTCAGCTGAATAGTGCCAAAAGCAGATGGTCTGACCACCCGCCGGTAGTAGAGGAGCTGAAAGAGAAGGCGAGGAAGTTAGGAATATGGAACATGTTTCTGCCTAAGGCCCATTTCCCCGCGATCAGCCCCGGTTTCTCTAACCTCGAGTACGGTCTGATGGCCGAATATCTCGGAAAGTCAGTAACAGCTCAAGAAGCTACCAACTGTGCTGCCCCAGATACGGGTAACATGGAGGTTTTGGCTAAGTATGGTAATGCTGCTCAGCAGAAAGAGTGGCTTGAGCCGCTTCTGCAAGGGAAAATCCGTAGTGCTTTCTTGATGACCGAGCCAGATGTTGCAAGTAGCGATGCTACGAATATCAGCTTAGAAATAAAGAGGGATGGGGACCATTATATCCTCAATGGATCGGTATGCACCCCCGTGCTGATCTCGTTATATGTGCTGATTCGAGACTAGAAATGGTGGAGTAGTGGAGCCGGTGATCATCGATGCAAGATCTTCATTGTCATGGGCAAGAGCGATCCCAATAGCAAGGATGTCTACCGACAACAGTCTGTTATTCTTGTGCCGGCTGATACGCATGGCGTCAAGATCCAGCGTATGTTATCAGTCATGGGATTTGACGATGCTCCTCATGGACACGGTCATATCACATTTGAAAACGTCCGCGTGCCTATATCAAACATTGTCCTAGGTGAAGGTCGTGGCTTTGAGATTATTCAAGGTCGCCTTGGGCCTGGCCGTATTCATCATGCAATGCGTGCAATCGGCGCTGTAAGCATATCGTGCCTGTTACTCCCCCCTATAGCTAACTTCGTCTGCAGGCTGAAAGAGCTCTCGAGTGGATGATTATGCGTGTTAATGATCCAATCAAGACTCCTTTCAAGAAGCAACTCTCTGAACACGGCACAATCCTAGAATGGATCGCGCGTTCACGTATTGAGATCGACGCGTCTCGTCTCGTCGTCCTCAACGCCGCCATCAAAATCGACGAGATCAACGCCAAAGGCGCTCTTAAGGAGATCGCCGAGGCAAAAATTCTCGTCCCAACCATGACGCTCACTGTTCTTGATCGTGCCATGCAATCGTTCGGTGGCGCTGGTTTGAGCCAGGACACACCGCTAGCAGCCATGTGGGCGCATTCTCGTACATTACGTATTGTTGATGGCCCAGACGAGGTCCATTTACAGCAGATGGGCCGGAATGAGAATAAGCGTAGTAAAGAAGTTACTGCGAAGATTAAGGCTCAGAAGTCAAAGACACAAGCCTTATATAAGCAGTTTGGATTCCCAACCGAAGGCAGGTTCTTGGGCGATGACATTTTGAAGTCAAGACTTTAAGATATAATAAACAACTAGCTTCAAGTGTGGTGATTTAAAAAGGATTGGTGCATACAAATGCGATTATCAGTTCCCTTCTTTTCCATACTATGCTATGGCTGTGCTATCATATTCACCTATTGTCAGTGTTTCCGGCTCCTCCGAGTTTTGATCAAAGATATTAGGCGTCCTTCAGCTACTATCTAGTATTCCATGTTCTATTGACCATCATCACATTACATAGTCTCGAAACCCCACGATGTAGGAGTGCAAGAAGGTGGTTATCACGTGGTTGCTAACTTATACAACAATATTTATGCCTCAGGCTTTGCTCGTGAAGCCTCGAAATAACGTAAGTGAGACTGAGTCGGAAGCCCGGCGTACCCGGACGCGAAACCTATATGTCGCCAATGCTTGGTTGATACTAATACATATAAACGGCATGTACATGTAGTCCTCGAGGCTGTCATTTACTGGCGTATGGTTTGGTGCTGTCCAAAAATACTACCCGCCGCTAATAATGAATTGCTGGGCAGCAGCATTTGCTTATGGAGCCAAATCCACCACCTCCATATACTGAGCGTGAGCCAGATCCCGCCGCCCCCAGAGTCAGCAATGGTGTTCCAAAGCGTCCCAGTATTCCTCGTAAACCAGTGGGTAGCTACAGCTCAAGGCCGGCCCTTCCAACGGAAAACGATGGAGCTGCTGCACAGCACAGTCAGGAGGCGCGAGAAGATGATATGACGAGACAGCTTGATCGCATTGATTTGGAGAATGGATATCGACCACCACCACCACAACCACCTCGGCCGATTTCTGTTGAGACAGATTTTCATAGAACTCTCACGGAGCATGCAATTTATTCCAGCCCGGCTCACACTGACACAGCCACAACTGGTACAATGTCACCCTTTCAATCGCGCACACTTCATTCAATATCAAGTACTGACTCGACTCCATCATCCTCTCGTTCAAGTACGCAGGAGTATGTGCAGAAGGCCTTCCATGAAGCTCGTCATTTTGCTGGTGGCCTGATTAGCCATCCCTATGAAAGCACAAAGCACTTCTCCATCCTCCGGCATTCTCATGGTCTGGTCTTCTACCAAGGTGCCACCACCTCTCTTGCGGTGTCAATATTCTCGGATGCACCGCTACCTGCTAGTCGAACACTCTGGCTACAGAGTAAAGGCTGGTCAGGCAATCTCGGTATGCGCGCAAGAGCTTTCGTAGGGCGGAACGGGCTGTGGCTGGATGTGACACCCTCTACCGAAGTAGCCGCAGCTCAACTAAATCCGAGCAATGAACGCGCATGGCAGCGAGACATTGCCAAGTTCGTCAAAAAGGCAGATCGCCACATAGGGAACCATAGGCTCAGGGAAACCGATATTGTGCGCATCCCAATCGAGGCTCAAGATGGATACTGGCGCTTAGTACTCTGTGTCGGCGATAAGAGGAAGGTGCTCTGTCCAAGCCCTGTATTTCGGATACTTTCGACATCTTTGAGTCCCAGCTCCATCAAAGGCGCAAGTTTTGCAACTCTGCCCTTAGAGCTTGGAGCTAAGATCATCACGACTGTGGCTAATACAGTGGCTGGGAATGCCGTCACACCCCTTGCAGAGACGGTGCAGGACAAAATACAGTCGTATATGCCATCAACGGTGCAAACGGCTGCCTCGTTGGCTTATGATGCTACTGCGGCGGACAGAGTCAGTTCAACCATCGAAGATGCCAACGCCCGGTATGATCAGGTGCGGGGCTCGTTATATAACCAGCTTGATGGCGATGACGGCCTTCCCGATGAGGGTCCGAAGCCACCTTATCCTGTTTGCTTTGTCGGACGTGTCGAGACTGGTTCAGGCTATAGCACCGCGCAGTTTGGTATGCCGACCGCAAATCTTACTGAAGTACCTGACAACATGGCTCGGACTCTCCATGGCTATTACTTTGGTTGGGCGCGGATTCGATTAACGACGAAGCGTCAGCAACCGCCTATTGAAAGTGATAACCCATGGTACGAATGTATAATCTCAGCGACGCCACTCAACCCGAAGCAGCTCGCTCGTGTTAACGTCGCTCAGGCAGGAATTCAAAACCTTGCGGTACATCTTATTAATGATTTTGGGGATATGTCTCTTGTGGGTTTGAAGATCGAGGTCCGCGTGATGGGATTCATCCGACCTTATGAGAAATTACCAGAGCGCTCGAGCACCGAAGATAGCGACTTAATCGAGGATGAAACAGAAGCGGCCATCTCAGCTGGAATCAGTGATGTTGCCATTACACAAGCATGTCTGGCCCGACCTGCTTGGGCTGCCGACCCCGTGCTTGAGCGGAGCGAAACCAGTAAGAGTGGAAGCCTGGAAAAGGTCAAGTCTGGCTATGCCACAACGAGATTAGCGGCCCAGAGGCAGATTGATAGGATGCAGCTACATAGAGCCGGATTCAGAGTACCGGTGGATGAGATGAAGGATAAGGCGATTGGGACCGGTGGGTTGTATGTGGTAAGATGAACTGGTCATCGGATGATAATTGATACACGCAACGGATTTCTATGAAGATCAATATAACGATTCACATTCACAACTTCATACTACAATTTGAGGAAGGCTTTCTAAATACGTTATGAAGCTATTTAATAGCAGAGGATAAGTATAAATATGGACTGTCACGATTGTGTTTTCTCTCTTTTGAGCAACTAACAGATCTTTGATAGTCTCTGTCGTATCATGAGCCGGGCGATAGAAGTCTGTGTGCAGTGAATCGCCAACATTCATCGATATATTTCTATGGAATCTCGCATTACTGGAGAACCTACCCAGCTAGTTTGCCGCATTGTTAGAATTAGCAATTAGGGCCATACTTTACTTTCTAAACATGGAGAACCGAGTAGTATTTACCAGGTACATGCAGAAACCTGGTAAGAGGAACGCGACTCTAAGAAAGGCAGGAGAGTGTGCTTTGGGTATATGATTTGTGGTAAAACTAAAGATCTAACTAGGTAGGGATCAAGCCCTCTATATATAGGCCTAGAGTCCAAGACTCCTATCAATGGAATCTACCAGACCTACCCTTAGATAGGAAAACTAACAAATAACAAATAGCAAACAACGAGGACAAAGGAAATAAAGAAGCCATATTCTGCCTGGACTTAGCTCTAAGACTGTACTGTCTAAGGGTGTCCGATAACAGAACAGAGATCAATAAGTGGCTTCTGGCTTAATTCAACAGTGGCCAGTATTACCTGAAGGATCGCCTCAGAATTCTGCTGGTAAAATTATTAAAGTTATTGTGTTAAAAGGCTGTATAGTTGACTAATGGCTGGGGAATAGTTGTAAGCTTATTATTTTATAGAAGGTAGGGTAGAAAGGGGGTATTACTGAGTCTAGAGTTAAAAGGCCGCAACGCTTCTGTGGTGATTTATAATTTATAGATCATATTATTATTATTATATTTAGTACTATCTTGTATTGCTTGCTAATTCTTTGAGTTATTCAAAATATACCAGGAACTGGCTAATTATACTAAAGCTGTCGTCGTGATACAACAAAGCCTGAGACGCAGCTATGTCAGTAGTCTCGGTTTTCAGTTCCACCAAAAACTAACACTAAAGCTGACGCTCAAGCTGCGGATGTAGTGCCACCATCCCACAGGGATATAAAGACACTCGCCTTCTTCCAGAATGAGATCCACACACTCCGCCGTACTATAAAGCGTGAATTTCCGCATAGCATCCTCACGGTCTTCATTGCTGCCATCCCATCCTTCCAGGATGCCAATATCCAACGCACTGGTATTTCCCATATCCACACCCCCATCTTCAATTCCTCGTGCATACAACTTTTCGCTTTCTCTAGGGGCATAGAGGCGTACATATTTTCGACCCACTACCTGTGTTAGGATGTTATGATATGGGTCGGTGTGCAAGGGGCTGATGGTTCCAGCTGGTCCGAACCAGGCATTTAATAAGGGCTCGTCTAGCTGGGGCAGCGAAGCGTGCCTCACGGCAAGTGGCGAAGAGAAGTGTGGAGGTGGTGGGGAGGTGTAGCAGTAGTCGGGAATACTGATGTCGGCTCGTAAAGATGGTATCTGTGCGAAGAGGTCGTGCTGAGCAAGGTAGCCAGTTGCGGTTATGGGCACTCCACCGTCCGACCCTTGGTCATGGCCGGCGTAGGCCTCTAGTTTAAGGGAAGTGCCTCTACGTAGTAACGGGTGCTGTAGAAGATATTTCTCCAAGAATTCTTTAAATGGGATTATCTTTTGGCCCCAGTCCTCGTCAACATAGCTGCGCCCAACTTCTACAGGCACCAGTCTCCTTCCACCAAGTGTTCTAGACATTAAATAGGACGGCTGGTTCCACGGACGTTCAGCTCGTGCTGGCCAATGTTCAAGTGCATTTTGGATAACAAGTGGCTCTGGTCCTACTGAAACATCTCTTGGACACTGCATGTAAGTCTCAAATGCTTCCATTGACGGGGCAGCTCTTTTGGCGATTGGAAAAGAGACTTGTGGAATGAATGTGCTTGAAGCTGGGAAAGTATCCTTTGATGAGATAAAGTCGCCCTTTTGCCGCTTTGCCGGCCGTGAATCTCCTCCCGGTATACTAGCTACTTCGAGGGTTGGTTCTAAGAGCTTTAAGAATTTCTCGATCCATGGTCGCCTCTCTCGGCCAGGCGCGCCAGCCATAATGACGGCTAAATCAAGAGTTCGCACAATAGTATCAGCCATGTTATCAGTGACACTAATACCATTAATAGAAACGGTCGTATCACTACCCCCAATCTTCCATACACGCCCAGTAACCACCGAGCAGGCTTTCAGGATACTCGCATCGGTAAAGAGTCTCCTCCAGCACTCGGGCACATCTTTGAAAGGATAGGCATAAAACTTCCCATTGGCAAGCGAGATGAGATCATCCAGTCGCCTTTGTAACAGTGACCAGTCCCCAGCCCTCTTGCATAACACCTTTGCTTGACGGAGTAGAAGGTGAATGACAGGCTCGCCACATTGATAGATGCTATCATCTTGGGCAAAATCCGGATCTTTAGCGCTGCCTGGTCGAGTGGAGAAGTGGTCGAGAGATGCTCGTATATTATCGCACAGCTCAATGGAGTGGGCTATTAGCTGGTCAACGGGCGTGGACTCTGTGGATGCCATCGTGTTGTGTATCCATAACCCTGTCAATATTACAGTGACCAGATCATATCAAATTACTGAAAGCAATTGAGAAACTACCTCATTGTATGGTTAACAGGAGAGGCATAAGAGGAAGATAGCTAAACACTTTGGTCCAGATGGTTCACTATTGCATAGATGTAAAAGCACTCACTCATGCACCGGTGTGGTGTTGATGGGAGCACAAGTACTGCTGTGCGATTTTATTGACTCTGCTTCTTCTGAATTTCCTATAAAGTTTCAGAAAATCCTCGTGTCGTGTCCTGGTAGTACTCTCCAATCAAAAATAGGTATGGCTTTGATGGTTATAGGTGTGCCTTCAATTTTAAAATAGCCTCGAACAGACGTCATGGTTGTCATTCCGAATTTAGACATTGACGCGCGAAACCCTGATTTAGATTAGTGCGGATTGAGGGTCGCGTCTCTAAATGCTACTGTAGAGTTAAACGCGACTTGCCGAACGAGGAATATGCCAGTCTTACCAAGCACGCTGTCCATGAAGATATTCTATTCTCCTTTTCTTGTGATTTTCTAACCTACAAGGTTTATTGATATACTACATTATTTACCAGAGCACTACAAGCTGATCGGCATGATCTCTTGTTCTTAACTGTCTTGACGCGACTTCGAAAACGCGTTTTACAGCCGAACACCAGCCCAATTCTTCCACGTTATGATACAGTTGCCGATACCATTGACAGCCATTACAGCCACATTATAGCTGGAATGAACAAGCGGTGCTCAAGAGACACCCGCGATGTATCTACCACGTTCACTGCTGTCCACACTTTACCTTCATCTTCAACGAACACACCATCCGTTGTCGCCGCCGGTCATCATACTCGTGGCCCTCGAACCGGATGCATTATGCGGTTGCCGAATACTAACACATCTCCTCAAGCGTGACTACATACCTCATAAGATTCAGCCAATAGCCGGCTATGGCGATCTGGAAACGGCAGGCCGAGATGTAATCAAACCTATGATGGAAAGCCAGGGTGGAAGCGGAGGTGTCGTGATCTGTCTTGGAGCCGGTGGACTCGTTGATATGACTAGTCTACTAGGAATAGAAGATGATGGCGACGGAGCGGGCAGCTTTAGTGGTGTTGAAGTCTGGGTGGTGGACGCGAGGCGGCCGTGGAACTTAGGGAATGCCTTTGGCGGCTCTCCATCTGTTCTGAACCCTGATCACGGGACCTCTGCACGGAAAGATCCTGGGGTTGATGGGGGACGTATTAATCGCGGCTATAAACCTGGAAGAGGTGGGATAATTGTTTTCGATGATGGCGATATTGAGGAGGATCTAGGTGCAGAGAGAGATGCTTATTTGGCACTACTGGACATGCCAGAAATAGATGATAGGGATGACAGCGATGTCAGTGATACAGAGAGTGAGGATGAAGATACACCGGCGACCATTACTAGCATAATCCCCGGACAGAAGAGGAAGTCCTGGTCAGATCGAGACGAGGATGGCAGTAGTGATGACGAAAATAGGCCACGGCAACGTCGAAGGAGTAACTCTGTACGTAAATTGGTCTTTGGGATGAACAAAACTAATACGAAACAGTCAAGTTCAATAGCAGAATCTCCTAGCCGACCACAAAGACGTGGTCTAATGTCTTTGGAGGGCCCAATAACTTCTAGTGATTCACGCTCAGTATCCCCGACACCAGCCCAGCCTCCAAAACCTCCATCCGCGCGTACACTGAGACGTCGCCTGCTTAAGATTCGACGGAAACATGAGGCTGTTTTACGTGCATATTACTCTTTAGGCGCATCATATTCAGAGCCTATATCTTCAATGATGTATTCGCTTGCATCGGAATTAGGTCGAGAAGATAACGATCTACTTTGGTTAACAATTGTTGGAGTCACCTCTATGGAACTCTATGGACGGACGTCTACGGGTGTAGCCATATCATCGCAAAAGTCCTCTGAGTCTCGAGGTTATTCTTCTGGCTGGCTTGGTATACGAGGTTCTCGAATACGACAGCTTCTCCGTGATGAAGTCCGGCGACTGAATCCTCCAGACCTAGCCGACTGGGGATCTAATGGAAACCGCAATTCTTATGCAGAAAGCACTGGGATTATACCAACAACAGCAAGAAGCCCGACGGATACCAGCATACGACTATCACCCGAGCCCAAGTTTCTCCTAATCAGGCATTGGAGTTTGTATGACAGCATGTTGCATTCTCCTTACTTATCAGCAAGATTGCATATCTGGTCGGATAGTGGGAGGAAGCGACTGCATAAATTACTCGCGAAGATGGGTGTTAGTCTTGTACAGTGCAAACAGAGTTATACACATATGGATATGGAATTAAAGCGTGGTCTACGGGCTAAGCTGCTAAAGTATTCACAGATGTACGGCTTAGACGACCTAGTCCCGGCCACAGACGCAGACGGGAGGGATAGAGCAGGGGACAAGGAAGGTTGGGGCTTCGTCAGAAGTTGGGGCTGGCGAGCAACTCTTAGTGCTCAAGATGTGGGTGTTGTTGTTGGAGCCATCCTTGAAGTAGGCAAGAAAGGTGTAATAACACTAGAGAATGGCGGATGGGACCGAGGCCGGGAAATTAAAGAGACTTCAGATGAGGAAGGGGCATTAGAAGGTGAGGAATGGGTTGGAAGATTTTGGGATGCTTATGATGCTCTTGAGAAGTACAAACTCCATTTTTCGCACAAACCCAGGCCCGGCTAATATATAATAGCATTGACCATCTCAAAGCTGCTCTTCCAACTGCCCAATATCTACATCGTGCCATTTTGCGCACAGGTACCTCCCTCATCGAGAAGCGACAAATCCGCCATCTTCGAGCCTTCCGTATGTGCGTTGTTAAAGATGGACCTGACGTACCCCTCTTTACTCATCCAGCCGCATTAACAAAACTCGCTCTTTGGATCGGCGAGGCAATCGCAGAACAAGAGCGAGAAAGTAAGGGAAAGCTAGGTCATGGTGGCAGAGGTACTCCTCTTGTGGTTGCCGGACTTAATGAGGGTCGTGGTATCTACGTTGTTGTCGGTACAGGAGGTGGCGGCGGCGGTGGCGGCATGGGATTTGGAGACCGCGAAGCAGCCAAAGGAAGGAAGGAAAAGCGCGAGGCTAAAGAGAAAGCGAAGGAGGAGAATAGGCTGAATAAGGAAAAAATTCGTGAAGAAAAGCGCAATGCTCGACATCAATTAAACAATGACGACGAAGATGAAGACGAGACGGAATCTGAGGGCTCGGAATCATCGTCTGATGAAGAGGAAAGCGACGACGAAGATAAAGAAGAGACGCGAGGATATGGGCGAAACAAATTTGGAAACGCATTTCAAGAGGTTGTAGAAGAGACAAATGCCCGGGTTCGAATCGACAGTTTTGAACATTGTGTCGTCGAAGTCAAGAAAGAGGACTTGTCTGGATTTCTGGAGAGTCTAAGCATGAAGGCTGTTGTGGGATAAGGATAGATACCATGGGATGCATATATATGGCTTATGAGTCCAGGATATTCTTGCATGGCGTTTTGGCACGGTTGCATGGCCTGGATATTCGGGAATCATGCGCTTTTTACGAAACTGCATAGCCAATTAACGTCTCTGTTATGCCCCATTCCCGTGCTGTCTTCATCAAACATGACTACATTAATGGCTATTCATAATATGATCCCTTAGTCTCGTTGGGTTCTATCTCCAGATTGGATACCCATCATCATCAAAATCTGCCCACTGGAAAAAGGCACAGCTGCTCGAAGTCAGCCTCATCGTAGCCCATCGCGTGGAACGTAATACTCACCCCTCTTTACCCGGCACATTTCCTGCATGACACATCCAAAAGTACCTTCCAAAGTTCTCCTTCTTTCTCTGCACAACCCGCAGAACGGTAGGAACCCGACACTTGCACTTCGGCGTAAACTTCGGATGCAAAGCTGCCTTGTAATCTCTATATGTAATATTGACCCGCTTAATGCCCCCGACAGGATGGGGATCGATTGCCGCAGCGGGTGCGATGCTGTGTTTCCATTCTTCTTGCATCTCTGCATGCATCACGAGCAGCGAGTTATGTGGCAGATGAATCGAGATCTGTCCTTCAGCGTCTCCATCTTCTTTCGTCTTGGGTCTGGCCTTTGAGGCTGGCAACGCGGAAGAGGGATCTAATTCTTGCGGGACGATACGACGGACACGGAATTCTCGAGCTACACCCAGTGAGATGCTGCCGATGATGGCTCGGGGCCCGAGATAGGTGAGCTGGTCACTGTGGTAGCCGACACTCTCGGCGCCACCGCTATAGCAGTTGACAAATGCGGCGTTCGGTCTCCAGGGGTCAGGAGATTGGTACTTCAACTTTTTGGCATTTGGATAGTGCGACTTAATACGGGAAGCCACCTCGGAATTCACGGCCTTCTGGACTTTAGGGGCAATTTGTCGCATAAGTGGCGTTAGTTGACGGACATCCTGCTTCCTGTTGGTTGTGTTTGAATGAGAGACCGTTGCCACTTACAGTCAGGAGGCCTCCGTTGTATATATATTCAGTCTTCTGAATTCTTTGCTGCTCTACACTATCCACATAAAAGCAAGCAGTGTGAGGACTAGTGACGACGTTATCAAATAACTTGAATGTCATTCGTTCGAAACTAGGCACCTCCCCTAAAAGCTCCTTTAGAAGATCGTTTGCTTCGTCAGTTTCGAGAAAGTTATGGATGATAGAACATGGAGTGTGTACAGCAACATCTTCCGGTGAATAAAGATGCAGAGTCCTGCCCTTTTTCGACAGGAGCTTCGCGTTCTTCGGCGAGGTTTCGTGCGTAGTAGCAAAATTAGTTAAGGAGCTCTGGTATCCTGTAGAGGCCGAAGATTTCTTCGGCGAAAAAGTATTAGGGACAACAAGAGAGGAGGAAGCATCTTCTACCGATCCTTCATGGGCTAAGAGCACATCGAGAAGGACCTGTTGTTCAAGATATGGGTGTAGGGACGCCAGCAGTGTAAGCTTGAAATCCGTAGAGTCATCATCATCAGAAATATTGAGATTGTTGGCCTTTCCAGTAGTATCTGCTGGAGGTGGAGATAGCCTCCGTCTTTTTCTTGAAATGAACCCATCCATAGTCCAGGCAGAGTATAGAGTAGTTCTAACGGGGGAAGTCTACCTTGTAGTGTAGCCCTCTCTTTGATAGTGGCAATACAGGGATGAAATTTGCTGTTAGGCAAGGAACCATGCGTAGGTATTGAAATGAGCTTCCTACATAACATATAAGTGGTGTTAGAGTCTTTCAGTACTTGCAAAAGTTTGAATATTGGCATTGTATAAAGACAGGCACTGAGCGTTGTTGCCTCTTATCACGGACGTGGAGTTTCTGCCAACCGTATAGTGGAAGGGTTGCTGACCGCCCTCGGCACAAGTCGCTCGGTCGGTCAGCGTGGGGAAAGCTGCCCGCTGGACGAACAATTCACAATTCATAACAAGAAGTCGACCTCTGCCTCTCTTTCCCACGATGCGGCTTTCCTCATGATTGCGGCGCCGTCGATACGATTGCAGTCATGAATGGCATGCTCGAGTTCCGCACGCAAGGCTTCAATGGCTACGCAGTCAAATACTCGCCGTTCTTCGATTCGCGCATTGCCGTCTCAGCCTCGGCCAACTTTGGGCTCGTGGGCAATGGACGGCTGTATATCTTGGGCTTGACTGCGAATGGCATCCAGGCCGAGAAATGGTATTATGACCCTGCGCAGGCGACGAGTGACTTGGGGAGCGATGCTGACTTGGCTGCGCAGGTACGACACCCAGGACTCTCTCTTCGATACAGCCTGGTCCGAGGCCCATGAGAACCAGATCGTCGTCGGCTGCGGAGACGGCTCAGTGAAGCTTTTTGACATTTCTGTGAATGACTTCCCGGTTCAGTCATGGCAAGAGCATAATCGCGAAGTCTTCTCCGTGTTCTGGAACTTGGTCTCGAAGGATACTTTTGCTTCCAGCTCGTGGGACGGCACAATCAAAGTGGTATGCTCCTCTCCATCTTCCCCGTATGCTGTTCTCTATGGCCTCTCTGTGATATTAACTACATATCCCACAGTGGTCACCCCAACGGCAGGCCTCAGTCGTCACACTCCCCACCCACTCCTGCACCTACTCCACGGCCTTCTCTCCGCACTCCCCCTCTATCCTCTCCTCTGTCTCCTCCGACTCCCACCTGCGAATATTTGACCTGCGAACCCCAGCTTCTGCATCCAACCACCTCGTAAACTCCATCCCCATCCACTCATCCCAGTCCACAATCGGGCACCCCTCCCTCATCGGGTCGAACCGCCCTGCATTTGCGCCCTCCGAGGCTCTCACTCACGACTGGAACAAATATCGCGCAAACGTCATCGCCACCGCCGGTGTTGACCGTATCATCCGCACATTTGACATAAGGAATCCTTCAGGTCCTGTGGCTCTGCTGTCAGGCCATGAGTACGCCATCAGGAAGATTGCGTGGAGTCCGCACCTAAGCGATGTGCTGCTCAGTGCGAGTTATGACATGACCTGTAGAGTCTGGAGCGACGGGTCTGCAATGGGCGTGCCTGGCAAGGAACCCCCAGCTGCTAGCATGGGAAGAGCAAGTATGGGCAAGGAGCTGGGCAGGATGGGCAGGCACACGGAATTCGTGACGGGCGTGGACTGGTGCCTGTTTGGATCTGAAGGCTGGTGCGCGAGTGTTGGATGGGATGAAAGACTTTTAGTGTGGGATGTCAGAGCGGTCATGGGAGCTGGAGCAGGCCGATGAAGATGCTTCGCGATATCTCCGGCGTTGGGTATGGGGGTTTTTTCATATTGAATATAGGGTGCCGCATTGCATGGTGCTTGGGATAGTCTATAGAATAGGAGCACAGGCCACACCATCGTCGATGGCCAACTACTAGTAGTCAGGATTGAAATTCATGTTCAATAATAGTAAAAGTAGAGGGTGGACTATTGCGTTTGAGAGCGTGTCAACTATGAACCCCGTTATCCTCCCCACAACGCTTTGCAATGCAATATATCCACATATCCCAAAAGGCCCGGGGAACGCCTACCCCGGGAACTCATACAAGCCGTGCTTTTTATACAAGGAGAAAGAAAGCAATGTACCAATACATATAAAAATCAGTTACATTTAGACCGGTGTTCATGCCTTGGCTCAGAAGCTCGCACGGTCATTGAAATCTGATCGACTGCTGCGATCACCATAACTTGATCGCCCGCCACGGCCTCCATAGTCATCTCTGTCGCTACCGTTTCGTCCACGGTCACCACCGAAGCTACGGCCACCTCTATCGCCACTGCTTCTACCACGGTCACCACCGAAACTGCGTCCACCTCTATCTCCAAATCCACCGCGGTCACGGCCGCTAAATCCACCAGAGTATCCGTCAAAATGGCTTTGAGATCTATCAGCACTTCCAAGGCGGATGCCTCGGATTCTGTCTATGCCAAGTTTTCTTGCCAGTCCAGGAGAAATAGAAGGGGGGGCTTCCCATCCCCAACCAAATCGTGTCCATTGGTTCAGTAACTCCATCAACAGATGCTTGTCTGGTACTGATTGCAATGAGCCGAGCATAGCCATGTACGCGTCAGCCTTTGCATCTCGGCCCACCATCTTCGTCGCATCACCAACTTGACTTAAAGTTGTAGCCAGGTCTGCTGAAAGCTGGGCATCCTTGGTCATGTCAACCTTTGCGGCTTCCAATGTTTCGTCTGGGACGAGAGGAAGACCTTTCAGAAGGGACCGAGCCTGTCTCTTCTCCAGAGGGGTCACAAAAGTCCAGCCTTCTCCTAGCTTGTCACCCCGTCCAGTTCGCCCAATCCGATGGATATACTGGTCACGATTGGGTGGCAGGCCGACCTGGATAACATGTGTTACACCTGGGAAATCCATTCCTCTAGCCGTGACATCGGATGAAAACATGATTCCTGACTTTGTGCGGCGGAAACGGTCGGACACACGACTTCGAACTTGCTGAGTGTACTTGCCGTGCATGGATGAAATCTCACATGGGAATAACGGGTGCTTGCCAAAAAACCCACTATTAGGGGACTTCAAAGCCTCAAAGATTCTCGAGGCAAGTTCGACGTTAGCAGTAGAGCCAAAATAGACTATGGCCTTGAAAGGCGGTATCTTGCCATCAGAGTGCTGGGATTTGTCAATCTCACGCTTACAGAGCTCAAGAAGGGTTGGCATTAAATTCTCGAAACCCAAAACCTCAGTGAGCTTCTGCGGGACCTTTTCGTGGGTGGCCTGCTCGCCCTCATGCACGGTCTGCACAAACTTGAAGTCCGGCTTCAATGTTTGTCTGACCAAACCCATGACCTCTCTCGGAACCGTGGCAGAGAAGAGTAAGGTCTGGCGATCAACGACGGACCTATCTGGTAACGATCGCACGATTTCCTCAATATCTTCGGCAAATCCAGAATCCAGAAGTCGATCAGCCTCATCGAGCACAAGCGCTTTCAAGTTAGGAGCAGCCACTCTGCTAGACGGGTCTGTCAAAAGATCGTTGAGACGGCCGGGTGTTGCGACGAGGAGATGGCATCCTTCACGCTGCATTTGTCGCAGCATAGCGGTCTTGCTATTCCCACCAACCGCAACTTGAACCTTCAGGCCCGTGTTTCGGGTGAGTTTCTTCGCTTCAACTGCAATCTGTTCAGCTAGTTCTCGAGTCGGAGATACGATGATTGCACGGATATCGGAGGGTTTGGAGCGGTCGGAGTATCTCGATGGGTGTGCGAGTTCAGGACTGTGTTTGAGAATGTTTTGGACGACAGGAATTAGGAAGCCTAGAGTTTTTCCTGTGCCCGTTCGTGCTTGGGCAATACTATTCTCAAATCAGCTTTAATCTCACAGGCCTAGAAGAAAAGAAATACTTACACATCTATGCCTTTTAAGGTCTCGTTGATTGTAAGTGCTTGTACTTGAGTCATTGTATGATGGCCCAGTCCCTCGGTGATCGCGGATATAATGGATCGATGCACCAAACCATTGTCTGCCAGGTCATGGAATTTTGTGAGGGGACCTCTCGTCGCTGCTACCTGGTCATTTTCGTCGACCTCAGCTACTCGGACAGGAGCGACGGCATCATTGTATCTTAAGGCAGCTGAGATATGAATGTACCTTGCGGCTATAGCAGGGCTAGACGTATTTCTTGCGGCGAGGGAGAATGAAGAAGTCCGCGATGCTACCGGCGCAAAGGAGGTCGAGGCAATCCGGGCGAATTGGCATATTGAGGCAGGGCCTCTTCTGCATGCATTGAACATCGTGGTGTCCTTGGCTCCCAGTAATCAGGGTACCGTAAAGGAAATCTATAAAGGATGCCGGAAACGAAGTTTCAATTGCTCGTTGATAATAACGAGTAGAGGTCTATCTCCGGGACTTTCTACGACTTCTTCGCCTGTAACTTTTTGACGCTAGTTTAAGGCTAAGCGTTTTTAGAGCGCGTAGGCGGCATCAATTGCCACCCGTACCGTCACGGTCCGCAGCCATAGGTGGTAGCGCTATCTGTCAGCGGAAATAGAATATCAAGAACTTCTTCAGTTGTCTTTGCATCTTCTTGCAGAGTGTAGACAAGTGACAAGCATCTAATGTGTGTCTTAATGGCTGCGTAGTATTACATTGTAAATACACATGATAGAAGACGAGCATATGGCTGCGTGCTATTACATTGTAGATACACTTGATAGAAGACGAGCATATATCAGATAAATCCCGTCTTCTAGAAAAGCTACCATTGTAATTTGTAACTTTGTAAATTTGTATTCGTTGGCTCGTTGCCCAGGTGTCTATTCCAACCAAGTTTATATACGCTCTACCAATAAGTCCACTCTAGCCCCGTATCCCATGCAGACGCCACCTTAACAAAATCCCAAGACCATATATCAGTATACTACTGGGTATCATAAATCATCTACTATTGGACATGAGGACCAATTAGCCCAATCACACCTCAACTATCTCCTCACTATAGCATCCTTCTTTCGAGCTCCCACGATCACCATCCCCTCTCCTACGCCCTGTTGAATTCCACCCGTTACTTCCTCTACTACCCACGCCATTATCTCTCCTAGTCCCAGCCCCCATACCGCACCGGTTAGGCTCAAGCCTCTTCTGCCCACTGAGTCAACCGTGTCGAGACTTGATGAGAGGACTTTCTCGCTGATCCGGTGTGTACGGTCGTATTGATAGACCGTACGCAGTATGAGCTTCAAGTATGGGAGGATAAATTGGAAGAGAACGAATAGCTGGACAATTGTATTGGCCAGGGTGCGGTGAAGGAATGACGGTTGTTGTCGAGGTACAGCCGCCGTCTGTGATGGGCCCAGGAGTTGTTGCCCATCCACCTCGACGCGCAGAGGTGCCACTACACCAGGCGGTAGAGCTGAGCGGACACTAAGCTTCTCTTCTGTTGTAAGATCAGAGGGAAGCCCGCGCAACAGATATGTTAGGCCATCAATATAGAGCTGGCGAGAGAATGAGGCATTGCCATAGGAATCACCCCTAGACAATATCGAGGACTCCTCTACTGAAAGGCCAATTAATGACAATCCCTGTCCAGCAAATTTCCAGGCAATGCCGCTTTTGTTTTCTGATACTTCGAGTGGCGGCTGTTGAGGTCGGCCAAGAGGTTGACGCACATTCTCATCTTCCGACTCCAAGCTGTCGCCAAAATAATCTGTTACCTCTGTGCCACTTAGTACCATAGCGTTTGTATATCCTCCGGGCGGCGTGCTCGGGCCAGATCTTGAGCCAGATCGTTGCTTTGGATCCCTAACAATGCCATACGTGCTGACCGATCTTCGCAATGAGGGAAGCCGTGGAAGCCTGCTCTGTACAGCGTTTGGGAGCATAGAGTATAGCATTGAGGAGCGTTGCGGGCGTGCAGAAGCGTATCCGTAGTCGGCGAAGTCTGCAGAGAGAGGACGGGGTCTTTCAGAAGCACAAGGCGAGGAAACAGGCCGCCTGGGTCTTGCCTGGGTCATTGTGGAGTTTAAATGGCTTGTCATAGTTTGCGGTTGAAGTTGCTGCCAGTACGGAATGCTCTCATAACAATATCACAGCACAGCTGGAATGTCAGGTAGGTTCGTAAGCGCCTATTTCCCTGGAATGTAATATCGACAACGTTATCGCAGACGCGGGGAAGTGGGTGGTATTCCGATTGCACGGCAATAGGTGACCCTCTTAAATGTCAAGGCCAAGGGGCAATACTCGCAGAGCAGAGGGGAGATAGGTGTATAGTAGGGTACAATGCAAGACGATGATCATGGTACTGATGGCAATGAACGAAGAGACATAGTCACGGTGAGGGAGGCGAACTTGCAGCTCGAGTCAGGGAACTCGGGGCGAGGACGTCAGATGTAAGATGTTGCCGTTTCGCATAGCGCATAGTCCGAGCTGCAATCGGGATCCGGGAGCGGGTGCAAAGGCAGAGCAGAGGCAGAAGGGGGGGACCGGCGATAAGAAGGAAAAATGTTGAGCAGCACAGCCGGGACCTCATTGGCATGTGATTGCGTCACACGCGTGCGAGACGGCGGAGGACATACGAGATACAGTATGGAAGCATCGACTCGGCTATTGCCGGATCGATCAGGTCCGTCGCCCATTGGCTCATGGCTCATGGTTCTTTCGTCATATCTGTTGATCGGCTTCTTCGAGTCACGTGCCTGTACCTAGTAGAGACATCATGCTTCTTATCCATGGGAGTTCGATAAGTCTGCAACCTATGCTAGTCCAGCATACCTACTTTCATCACAGCCAGGCTGATCAGTGGCCAGTGGCCGGGTCACCTGTGCACTGGTCCGTTGGCCATTGAACAATCAGTCTATCACATTTTATCCTTTTTCCAGTTTGGCAATGCCATAATAATTCGTGCCACAATGTGCTCTACTTCGCTCCTCATCCGTGAATGACGCAAAAGAGAGTCCTCGCTATGTAATTTGCTAATGCTTCTATAATGCGCCAGCAAGACAGCTATTGCCCCTGGGTACAATATCCATGCCGAAGATGCACCCGCTTCGTAACCTCAATCATCAATACCATAGTTTTTTTTTCATCCATCATCACGTTGTTGCCAGATGTGCGGTGCTATGAGAGCATGTCCTGTGCTCGCGGTATTATAGCCGTCCCATCAGTACGTCCTTCCTCCATATCCGGACCCCACATATATCATAAAACCTGACTCCTTCCAAGCTCTCCAGCTGTAATCCAGGTCCTTCGTCATCACTGTTTCCATCCTCTTCATCACTGCTATCAATATTCGCAAGCGATGCTGGTATGGTGTTAAGTGTGGGAAAGGCCGAGGGCGTCGGATGGTCCCAGGCTTCGTTGTGCTTGCCCTTGTCAACTGCTTTGCCTTTGCCTTTCTGCTTTGGCTTCTTAGCTCGCCTGACCAATCGCTCCACGCTGTTTTCAAGTGCAATATATTCGAGTTTAATCTCTGGGTTATGGCTCACACTATCGACGATAAACTTTCGAACCTCTCGAATTACCCAGTGGCAAGTGTCGTCATTGCGGAAACCGATAATGTGCATGGCTCGGAGCTTTACTAGACCTGAAAGGAACTGGTTGAAGGCATGCTGGGTTTACAAGTTAGCATCTCTTAGAGCCCGTGAGATTGAAATTACTTACAACAGCTCGTACGCCAAAGCTAACTGCGAGTTCCTCTAACTGCTTGGCTCGCTTACATAATAACTTGAAGACTTGCTCGTTGGCGTCCCAGGAGTAATCGTTTTCATTTTTTATCAGTAGCCTCCGGAGAGTGCTGGCGTGCTTCCTCAATACTAGCTTGGATATCTGGTCGATTGTAACAGTAGTCTTGTCTGCAAAGCTGTATTCAGGAACTTTGGTACTGCGCTCGAGGATGAACAGTTCCTTCAAAGTCTCCAGCTGGGACACAAAAGTAAGGAACGGAACAGTGACATTGTCCGTATGGATCTTGCACAGCGGTAGAGGTGAGATTTGATTCTCCTTGGCCAGACGATTCCAGAATCCAGCTTGCTTTCCAACATTGAGGAGGCTTATACGCCTCAGAACTCGGAAATCGATCGATTTCAAGAGCACAGAGGAGTTGATTGGGATTAAATAGATGGCGAGAGTACGCAGAGCGAGCCCACGAGTGTTGCGGATGTATTCGCTCATCGGCGCATTCTCCGAGTCCTTTGAATCGTCATGATGGCGAGAGGAGCGTTTGTGAAGATCAGTGACTTCCGCATGAACAATGTTCACTTGAGAACGGACTATCTCCACCTGTCTTTGTAGTTGGCTAATTTGCTTATGTGTTTCAGCGATAGAAACGTCTGCTCGTGCTGCATTTCCATTTACCTCTTGTACAGCAGAGGTCATAGGTCCACGGAGTCTCTCGGCCTCTTCGACGACTGAAGATAACTTGTCTTTAAGCGAGATATAACTTCCTTCCTGTGCCTGCAATTCTGCCCTCCTTGAATCAAGAATCTTGGCTTCAGCATCAGAAGTATCGACTTTCACATCTTCCGCAGTGGTCTCGGGGATTTCTGAGGACTCCTCGGTCTGGTTAAAAGATTGTGCCGGGCTATCTTCGAAGTCCTTAAGATCGACTTCTACTTCGGGCGCGTCTACATCAATGTCATCCGGATTTGGGCCATCTAGGGAAGACTGATTTGTCCTGCGACCCTTCTTCTCGTCATGATCGAACATACCCGATGACTTCTCCTCTGGCTCAGCGTCTTTGGACTTAGCTTCCGCAATGTTGACTTCGTCGATTTTGTCCGTCACACTAGTAGTAGACGATACCGGTGTTGCCTTTGCAGTACTGCTACCCTCGCTAACACTTTCATCGCTGCTCTTCTTACCAGCTTTCTGTTTAGCTAGTTCTTCGATATACTTCTTCCCTACAGTTTCGATGATCTCTAGAGCTTCCTTCTGCTGTTGTGTAGGCAATTCAGAATTGGCGGAGGACGTGAACTTTTTAGACAAAGCTGTGAGATCCTTAATAAAACATTTGACAGCACGGTCGTATGCATTGCTGGCTTTGCCCTCCTCATCACTGGAAGAAGGACTAACATCTCCACCATCAATATTTTTCTTGGACGGAGTGGGCTCGATACCAAAAATACGACCGAGCACCGCTTCTTGGGCCTTCTTTTCTTGCGCTGCCCTATGCGCTTTGGCTGGACCAGTTGCATCTTCTGTAGTAGAAGCAAGTGGCGGCGGTGGTGGTGGAGGGATCATGTTGCCAAACTCGTCTATCTCCTGATCCGATTCATCGCCCGTATCCTCGCTAGGTGGCGGCTTGCGTGCTTGACGGGCTAGTCCTTCAGAAAATGACAGCTTAAGCTTGTTCAATGTTGATGATGATTGTTTCACACAAGCATTTATCTCTGCAATATAATCTAAGGTGTCCATGTCCAATACCGACAAGGTTTTGAGATTCTTAAATCCAGATATAGTCGGCGGTACCTTAGCTGGGGGGGCGGCCGTTATGGCTGTCGTCTTAGCCTTTGATTTCGAGCTAATATTGTGCTTTGCAATAGAGTACGAATTTGAACCATGATTGAATGGTGGGTCATGAGAGGAGGATGGATCCACATCAGATTCAGCGAGTGAACGAAGTGGCGGCGGTGTCTCGTAGATGGAAGGTCCAGTTTGCATACGCAAGTGGAGATGTTGTAACGATGGTATTTGGTGCAAGGCTTTAAAGACGGGACGACTTATCTCAACCCGAAGGTCCCACCTAGGACACATATTAGCACATTGGAATAGCTAGATATATGCGCCCCAGCACCAGAAGTTATTTGGGCGAGTCAGCGGAGCCTTACTTGAATGTCTCCAAGGCTTTAGCCTTCCGCAATGTCAACAGGAATAAGGTATTCATAAACTTGCCGCAGCTCAAGTCATAAGTGTAGTGCCTATATGCCCGTTCGCCTTTTGCTCCACCGCTAAGTGTACCTAATACGATCTCCCTGAGATGCTTCGCATAGTCGTACTCGCTGGTAACAAGCGTGTCCAACCCACCAGCCAGCCCGTCAATGGGCGATTCGTAGGACGGGTCATCCTCATCTGGGAAGACGATATGGAAATTTCGGTAAAGCAGTGCAGCAGCAAGATCTCTAAAATGCCTCGAGACAAGAGATAGTGCGATCAGGTCTGTGGGCAGGGCCTGTGATCATAGGCAGATGCGTTAGTACAGAAAAAAAGTTGCGATTGTCAAGCTGGAGAGATTAAGTATGACGGGGCACCGAAAGGGGAAAAGAGAGGATCAGGTATACTGACATGCTTGAGGATCTCCTTCTGTGCTTCGGGCGGTAAGTCCAGAAAGGTGAGCTTTCGAGCCTTGGGCTCAGAGTCGCTTTGGCTAGGCGCTTCGACAGCATCTGCGGACGACATGTCTGGGATGATATTTGAGGGGAAAGGCGTCAACGGCGTAAGTCCCATGAGCTTAAACGTGCGCTGCCATACCTCATTCTCGTGCAGATTGGCAATTGGGGTTACATGGCTTCGCCGCGTTGTCTTGCTGATGAGCGCTGGCATTCTGACAATGCCAAAGGGTAGGATTCACTGCCAGGCGGGTATCGGGGTCGGCTGCGATAGAAGCGATAGAGGCGATTAGAGGCGATAGAGAGCGGAACGCGGGCACGCGGGGGGATAGCGAGTAGCTTAGCTTGCGAGGCGGGTGGGTGGCTCCGGTCGCCCCTACCCGTTACAGCAGGTTAAGGTACCTTTCCCTCCGCACTTCAGGGCACTTCAGGGCACTTTAGGGCACCTTAGCTATGCCTGAACCTGCCGTAGGGACGCGGGCAGTGGCGGGCTCACTGTACTGTACCGTGTGCACTGCACTGTAGGCTGTCGACCGCACACTATACGCCGGGCACCGTGCCTTCTGTGTTGTATGTACTTGTACTGTACACCGCCAGCTCGCAACTCAGGGCGTGATGGACGGTAAAGCGAGGCAGGCCAGGTGGGCGACTCTCGACGGACAGAAGTCAGGAGGCAGTGCACTTGTATTGTATTGTGCTGTCCATGTGGCTTGTAGCTGGGTTCCGAGCTGGGTATCGCTCACAGGGACAGTCGTCGTCTTCTACAGACTTCGATAGGTAATGCGACGGGTAAACAAGCAGTGGTAAGGTACGAGAAGGGAGTTTTTGCACCGACTTATCGACACCGCAAGTTCGACGCCCAGCTGTGCGCTGGCGCAGAAGCCCTTAATGCGAGATCTGGGCTCGAGGGCTGGGGCTGAAGGGCTCCTGCTGCTGCTGGCTGGCTGAGACACCGTGACTCGCCCATGCAGGCAGGCTGGCTTGGCAGGGTCGCCGGGCGAGAACGAGTACAGTACAGTGTACGTGCTGTACAAAGACAATGCAGTACTGTAATGCGGTGGCGAGTCACTTGCAGGGCAGCAGGGTTGCAGGCTGCGTGGGCGCGAGGCTGTGCCAAACAAGCAACAGCCAACAGTTCCAGTGGAGTTGCCGCCAGCCAGTTACCTACAGTAATGTACACACTGCCCCACAGGGATTGCTGTCCGCTATTCTGCCTACCTATGCTCTCCGTCAAGTACCTAAGGGCATGCTGGCTCAACTGCTGCAACTGCTGCAACTGCTGCAACTAGACAACACAAAGACTCATGATCCACCAGAAGACCACCAGCGTGCTTGTATCTCATGGCGAGTGTTGATATCCCTGCCGTCGCGGACAATGTCACTCGGGGGAATTGGTTTTGGAAACTGTTGTCAACAGCAGCTATGAGGTAAGCAGTACACATTTATTATCTATTAAGGCTATCATAAGAGGCATATCGTGACGCCGGGTATTAACATATTTCCTCCTTCTCTGCCACAGGCTTGCCAACCCCGTCTTCAAACTAGTTCCCATGCTGCTACTGTTTGAAATCCCATTCCAGCTTTGCCTTTCTTCGACAGATACTCTCTTCTATTCATGCCCCTCGCATCCTGGCCATTGACACTTGTAACAGCAAGAACACTGACTTTCTCGCCAGCACAGCCAAGATGCCTAGTCCCGACATCCGCATACCAATACATATCATCAGACTCAAACGCTACGAAATCTTTCTCTTTTCCATCAATACCGTTTATCGTAAGTACCATACAGTATGGTCTGCCGCCTCCGTTTTTGATGTGATCCCAATGCACACATTTCTTCGAGAACTGAAACCGTATTGGCCCGGGGTCATTGGCTGAGATCCCTTTCTGTAGAGGGAGAAACGAGTTCCTATTCAAGCCATAGTCATCGACTACTGAGAAGAGTTGAGGCGGCTCGCCATTCAAAGGCATGATATATTCTTTCCAAGTCAGACTGCGGCCATCCTTGCGGAAGAAATATCCACTATCGGCAGGATAATGTCTTGTGCCAAAATCCTCGTTGCTTGATGTGAACTGCGACGGATTGAACTTTCTAACATATTGATTATTAGATAAGTGGCCTGCTCCCCAAGTAGCATCAATTAGTTTCCAATGTCCATTATCAATCCTCACCGCATTCCAAGCATGGCCTGTGGGATTGAAAGGAGGGATTGGATCGCCGGTCTTTGGTTGAGCAAAACCATAGCCTTTTCCGTGTCCACTAACCATTACACATTCAAGACCAGCTTTGAGAGCGATAGCCAGGAATACCCCAGCGTAGCCAGCACAAACTGCAAGACCTCTTGATATCGTATTTTCAGGTGTCGAATGTTTGACATTGTGCCCGAAGAATGCTTCACAATCATAGTCAATATTATGATGGAGCCACGTAAATATAGCACGGGCTTTATCTGTTAGAGATGAGAACGGTCCGCATAGCACTGCAGCCAGATAATCTATGCTATTGTCCGGATTTGATTCTCTAGGATAACGCGCCGCAATTTGATCGGGCGCAGAATAGTCGCGGCATATGAGGCAGGTTTCTGTGGTAATCGGTTCTTGATGAGCCTTTCGAGCTTCAATCTGGGCTATTGACGGTCTTGACGCACGCGGGATTGGAGGGGGTATTTGGCCAATCGTAGTTTCTGGCGATGTTGTCGAAGGCCGTTGTGGCATTGGAGGCGGCGTTTCTGGAGGTAACTTTCTAGCACCTGGAGCTACTCCAATAGTATCACTCCGGTCGTTCATGAAGGAGAACTTGGTGGATTGTACAGGGTTTCTATTTACCGGTGACATTTGGCTTGGTCGAAGAGGCAGGCGAGGTCTGGATGGCAACTGAGGTGGAGTAGGTGTGTCTACTGCAATTTGAGGAATAAAGGGCGAGGATTTAGTCGATAGTAAAGACTGCCTATCCTCTTTGGCCTTCGCTTCAATCTCACATCTTGATGGAGGTAGTGGAGGGAGCTTCGCCTGGTCGAATGGTGGAGGAAGTTTTCTACCAGTTGTTGTGTCCATAGATGACGCACTTGATCTCTCAGAATAGCTCATAGAAAAGGCTGATATAGCGGAGTTCTGTGACGCCATTGATTCATTTGAGCCTCGCCGAACTACCAGTTGATCTGAGGCTCTTCGTGGTGGTAGAGCTGGCGAAAGATGGGAGTCTTTCCGCTGTGGCAAAGGAGGCGGCTGTTTTCTGGCAGGCATATGTACCGGTGACTTCTTCAGGAGATCTCTCTCAACAGGAGGTGGTGGAAGAAACTCAATTGGTTTGGAGCCAGCGGGCTCATTATGCACTACCATTGCCATAGCAGAGCCATTGCTCGATACGGGAGGGTTGTTCACTGACTTGCTCCTAGACTCGATTTGAGGGCGGCTCCCAATATCTGGCGCTGGCTTACGAGGAGGCTGAGGAGGCTGCCTTTTCTTAGTAGCCTGATTAGAGGTATTGTGTCCAATCTGTGACTGGTTCAACGCAGCTATACGCTCGGCCAGTGAGGTGAACTGCGGCTCCTCATCATCCGCCATGATGTTCGGATATGAGGCGAAAACTTTGGACCAATCCACCGCGCTTTAAGCCTATATTTGCTTTTCCAGCATACCACGTAAGTGGAAGGATAAAGTAGCGGGTGGACGAGGCTCTGTCAGTAAAGAGCGTGGTATGGTGCCGGTGTCTGTAACCTCAGCAAGGAACAACTTCAGTCCATCAATAATATATATTCCCAGAGGAAGGACAGAGTTGTAACAAGGCGGTACCGGCCGTGGCAGAGAAGAAAGCAGCCGCCAAGTTAAACATTGGCGAGGCTGTGGCTGCTGTTCTCGTACCGCCCACTGCGCCCCAGGGGCATTACCTAATGAGGCACCAATTCATATTTTCAGGTTTTAACTCAACAAGGCTCCAACGACGCTACCAGGATCTCGCTCGTTAATCGTCCAATCGTCATCTCCCGCCGCGCCAGCGAGCGACGACATATAATCCTTATCTCAGCCTCGTCACAGCCTCACAACGTTATGGTGCTATCAAACGGAAGCTTATTGTCAGTGCAAAAGGCTTCCAAGTGGTATCACTGTCAATAAGGATCGGTATGCTACTCATGGTAACCTGGAAGCATGGCAATACTGCTGTCGCAATGCAATTGTGAAGGGTCAGTTCTTGTCGTTAGAGAGGCTAGTTTAACGGTGAGGAAGCATGCGATGATGGTTTCTGATATTCAAGACAGGCTAACATTGCTTAACTTAAGCAGTATAGAAGAGACCTCCTCCCACCACTCATTGCCGTTTATGATGCGCTATTGAAAGGATAGCCCTTGATATCAGTGGCCGTCTCGTTCTCTGGGAGAAATCTGAGAGGGGCCCTCTTCCCCCACATCGTACTGGGGCTGAACCGCCACACTGATCGATATTTACACCCAAAAGCATAGTGCACGAGATACCGTACAAATCCTAGGACGACTGGCCAGCTATTGCCTCCCTCATAGGTGTTGTCGCTAGAGCTAAGTACTACCGGGTACAATATGGTCTAGTCATGTTAGTTAACTTCCGATATTTTGCTATGTACCCAGCTTACCTTCTCTCCTTGCCTGAATTTGATGCCAAACTTGATGAAGGCTTTCTTCACTTCTGCGATGTTGCCATGTCTGTCTAGTGCGAGTAACGTATTAGTCTCTTCGCTGAGATGAGTTAACAACTATAGCCCGAAAGCGTTAATCAAACCCCTGAATTTCGCAGTTTCGAATTTAGTGGCTGTTTCCGCATTCATACAGCCCCTGACATATGGGCTGAAAGCTTCAATGCCGGGCATAAAGGCATGATGCTGCTCCACGCTTCGAGTCATCAGACCCTTTTGGCCCAATATGCGTTCGACTTCAGGGAAGAATATAGTCTCCTCGGCATCATGGTGATGCTATATTGCTAGCCACTTCTATCATGCTCAATCAAGTATAAAGAGCTGTCATGCATGGATCTAGTCTTCCCTATTGATTCAATATTAAAATACAGTCTATTATCTGATAGGTACGCTCTTACCAGAAAACCACATGTTGGAGTAAATCCTGGATATCTTCCGCCAATTTCACAAATGGCGTCTGTAAATATATGGAGTTCAAGGAACGTATCAATTCATTGTAAGCGTTTAACATCTCATCAGCCATCCAGATGACTTCTGTACTTGTTTTTGGTTTAGATGTTTTTGACGTAGGAATGAGAACAATCGGCCGGTCTGCCCATGGCGCCATGGTGTTCTTGATAGGATAGATAAACGTAAGTTGGAAATTATTGACTTCATAGCACAATGATTAAGAGCTTAATTAGCAAGCAGTTCAGAGCAGATCTCCCATACTTTATAGATAGATCCGAATAGCTTTCTACCTTACAGGCAGGTAGGTTTAGCACGGTAGCACGTACTGTACCTTAAGTAGAAATTCTACTGGCGTCCTATTTGGGCGTCACGATAATCCCACCTCCTCGGACAGAACCCTTCACCACGGGATTAAACTACAGTAGTATCAATCAACTGCCAACTGTTCCTCGTTGCATTGCTGCCCTAGAGCTTATTAAGCTAGTCGAGGGATTCGGGCCATATCGTGTAATTAAATGGCAGGCGGCCACTTGTATAAAAGAAAGGGGAGATACGTTACCCGTGTGCCAGCGATGTAGATACGAGTGGCATGATTCTCGCCTGTCAGCCCTCATTAAAGCCTCTCTGGCCGTCTCTTCTATCCGACGCTGTTCTCCTAAATTAAATTGATCGGTCACTCTCTTGTGGTTATTATATGATCACAAAGGCCTTCGCTACCTTGGAGACTTTGCTCGGCGGATATCAGCATTTTGTCAGGCTGGCCGACAGTAAGACGATAGATGTGCTTTTCTGCTGTCATCTATTTGCCATTTGCAGGAGATGCCAATTGGCGTACGAGCAGAAGTTGGTTGTCGCTCACGGCAGATAGGCAATGGCGGCTCGGTTTACCCACTGGTTGTTTCCGCTGCAGGCCTTCCTCTGACTGGCCGTCAAACGACGAGGGAAGCCTCGGCACATTGGCACATTGGCACATTGGGCCCGATCAACCCCACGTCCCCTCTCGGTCAACACCCAATCAAAAGTGACTTATTGCGCATATTTAGTAGCTACCCCGCTACGTGTCGGTGCGCGTACAGCACAGCATCCCCATCGTGAGCTGCGTACTTAGGTATCTTATGTCGGTAGGAGGGCAAGGTAATGAAGGTAATATAGGATATAGGATATGGGATATGGGGATACGGTAGCCTTCAGCGGGGCATACGGCACTGTTCCCCATGTACAGCCATTACAATGACAATGCTTGAATACCTGACTACAGTAAGGCACGGTAGTACCTTAGGGAGGTGGCTTCCTCTATCCGATGCATGCTATGCTCTGTACTACCATGCCCACCCCTCCTCTATCTAGCGTGATCTCCGGTCCGCGAGACGGAACAACGTATCCAGCCCAGTTATATACTCCCACCTCTCCATAATCCTATACCGTCCCTCTTCTCCACACTGCACTTTCCTTTCAGCATCCATGTGCATGAACTGTCATCGCTGTTGCTATTGCTATTGCTGTGTCGCTCCATTGCGAGACATATCATTCGTCGTGCAAGCTGCTGTATATTTCCATTATATAGAGAACCATTGATAACGTCATCATGGCACCCCCCTCAGCGATGGGAACAGAACAGGACAAGCAGCAGCACGGAATCGTGATGTTTGCCCATGAGCCTGGGCTCACCAAGGAGCAGGCACAGACGTCTAAGCACGCACGTATTCCAAAGCCTAACCCCATGTATGACGACCCATATAAGGAGCGGGAGTACCAGAAGCATCGTTTGGCGTTGGCCTTCCGTATATTTGCAAAATGGGGGTTTGACGAAGGTGTTGCTGGTCACATAACCTTGAGAGTACGCAGGCCACTATATGTCTCGAGGACAATCTACTAACAAGATCTCAGGACCCTGTAGAGCCCACTTCTTTTTGGGTGAACCCTTTTGGTCTGCTTTTATCTTCGTTGCTAGGAAATAACGTGTCCTTACTATCTAACAGGTCTTCCGTGGCCTCTCCTCGAGGCAGACGACCTTATTCGTGTCAATGCAGAGGGCCAAGTTATAGACGGTGGTGAATATCGTCTACTTAATACAGCCGGTTAGTTAGCACCTATCCACATGCCCGGTACTTTTTACTGATTGGGCGCTTCAAAGCATATATGATTCACCATGCCGTCCACGCTGCTCGGCCGGATGTGAACTGTGTTGCGCACTCACACACAATTTATGGGCGAGCGTTCTGTACTCTAGGTCGTCCGCTTGATATAACTACCCAAGACTCGTGTGCCTTCTATAACGATCACGCTGTTTATGACTCGTTTAAGGGCGTCGTTCTGGTCGAAGCAGAGGGCAGAGCGATTGCAACAGCCCTCGGAAATAAGAAGGCGGCTTTACTACAAAATCACGGTCTTCTGACATGTGGTCAATCTATCGAGTCAGCCGTGTTTTGGTTCATCAGCCTCGAAAAGTGTGCAAAATCGCAACTGGCAGCGGATGCTGCGTCTGCAGGAAGGGGTCATGAAACGATTAAGATCACTGAGGAGGAGGCCATATCTACATATAAAAACATTGGAACTGAGAGAGCAGGATGGTTTAGTGCAAAACCTGTGTTTGATATGGCCGAGCATGATTATCAAGCTGGTATTCATAAATGGTAAATTGGATTTCAATCGTATCCTGCTGTTAGATAATGACGGGAACATATGACTTTTAGGCCTTGAGGTCTACCGATCTATCTTCAGTTCTTAACTCTAACTATCACGAATATTTAATGCAGGTAGGATTGAGCTCACTGCTAAATGTAAAAAAATAGTCCAATATGAGATTGTTGAATTGTTCTAATTGAGAAGATAATCAACTTGCGATAGTGTTCCTCGTTCCAATATATTCCAAGAACTTATTTATTGCCGATGCGGTACTCTCTGGGGCTTCTTCAGGAATAAAATGCCCAACGTCTTCATCAATACTCTCGATTTGAAGATATTTGGAATCCTTCAGCCAAGGACCCCAAACCGCTGCAACATCTGTACCCAAATAACTCGCTGAATATATGATGAGTATATCTATGGCGATTTTCTTACCGGATTGCTGATCTTCTTTCTGGAGATCCACGTCTTCCTCTGCGCCCGCCCGATAATCGTCACAGCTTGATCGGATGACAGACTCGCGCTTGAAATATTCGCTGTATATCTCGATTGCATTGTTTGACTTCAATGATTGCAAGCCTGTATGGTTCTTGCCTGCCCAACGCTCAATCATAGTGCGGCACCACACATCTCCGCCAAGCTCCTTGATCACTTATAAAAGTCAGTGAACGATTCGTCAATAAATGGGAGCCATGACTCTTTGACGCATATTAGCTTTTCGATTATAAGCTTAAAAATATGCGTGGCAAAGTCTTCTATAAACTAAATGGAATAGGAGGTCGCTTGTCAATTATATCTTTGACCTACTCGATGTTGCAAGCTCAACATTGGCCAATAGAGGCCAATGAAAGGTTCTCATAGCAGCTCTACCACTTCCAAGCCTATTCCACTGTACCTGTGTAGGCACGATATCGAAAAGTATAGCGCCTTGGATGTCAAAGTTGTGGACTCGCTCAGGAGCGTCGACGGCCAATCGATGACAAATCCTAGCCCCCCGATCGTGTCCAGCGATGATAATAGTCTGATCTGCATTTGGACCGATGAGAATCCTCAGGGCCTCTAAGATGGCTCTTCCTATCGTCCTCTTATCATTGCCTGCTAGCGATGGTGAACTTCTGCCGTACCCGGGGATGTCTGGAATAAACAGCGGGATATCCTGTGGCAGAAGCGGTATTATATGACGCCATATAAAACTTGTTTGTGGATAACCATGGATCAGAAGAAGTATGCTACGCTGGTGACTAGTTTCAATGCCGCGGTGGTAATAGAAGACTGTGCCAGAGGATGTCTTGGAAGAAGTACTCTGAAGACCGAGGCCTTTGTAATGCTCAACGTCACTTCCTTCCATGATAAAATCGATTTATGAATCTTCACCTTTATCACAGTCAATGTAATATTGTAATAACTATCAAAACTACGGGTAACGTAAGGTGAGCCTTTTATATGTCAGCCAACCCCGCAATTATGATGATGCCATACCAAGTCACGTGTGCATATCGGAATCGGTCAGATTATCTACCGAAAAATCTGGGGAGCTGATAACATTTTTGTGCGCAAACTCGAAAAGTTTCGGCCATTTTGCCTCGGACGCAGACACATATCTCACCAATTTTTAATCGATCTATAAATTTTTAAGAATGGGTCGAGGTGGTAAAAGAGTAGGTACAATTCCAGCTGAATTATCTGCACAGACTAATATATACAAGGGTGGCCGCGGCGGTGGTGGAAGAGGCAGAGGTCGTGGAGGTGGAGGAGGCGGGCAGCGAGACAACCGCGACAATCGAGTCAGCTACGACAAAATCGAAAAGAATAACGAGAAGTTTGAAAGGTTCTATAACTCGATCATTGATCTGCCCGAGGCTGAAAGAGAAGATTTCTGGGCGGCGTTGAGACGAGAGTTGCCCAACAGCTTCCGTTTCGCAGGATCAAAAGGGTATGCTTCCTATCTCCCTTACACTGCGCCTTATAGCTAACCTCTTGCCGCAGGCATGCGCTTGCTGTGCAGAAGAAGCTTCGAGAGCGATACATTCCCGAAATAACAAAGATCGAGCATTATGACGGTACCAAGGTCGAGCCACCCATCCCAGTGCCATGGTATCCCGATAACCTTGCTTGGTGGATGACTACTCCAAAGAACGTTATTCGCCGTTTCCCACCTTTTGCTGCATTCCAGAAGTATCTTGTGTCCGAAACTAGTGTTGGAAATATTAGCAGACAAGAGGTTGTAAGCATGATTCCGCCTTTGGTCATTGATATCGAACCAGGCATGACTGTACTCGACATGTGCGCTGCACCAGGTAGCAAGGCAGCCCAGCTTTTAGAGATGGTACATGGTGGAGAGGAAGCACGCGTTCGTGCCGCTCTCCGTAAGCATGCACAGGAGGATGGACGGGAGGTCAGCCCTGGTCTTGAAATCGTAGGAAATTATGACCTAGAAGTTGACTCGAGCGACTATGGAAGAACCACTGGCCTGCTTATTGCCAACGACTCTGATTATAAACGCAGTCATATGCTGATCCATCAACTGAAGCGTTTATCGTCTCCAAATCTTATTGTCACAAATCACGATGCGACAATGTTTCCTTCTATCAAGTTGCCATCTACGAAGGAACAACCTGCTACAAACAGATACCTTAAATTCGATCGAATCTTGGCAGATGTACCGTGTTCAGGAGATGGCACATGCCGGAAGAACCCAAATCTTTGGCAAGATTGGAACCCAGGCAACGCTCTCGGCCTGTACGTCACCCAGGTTCGTATTTTGGTTAGGGCACTGCAGATGTTGAAAGTTGGTGGTCGTGTCGTATATTCTACGTGTAGTATGAACCCGGTAGAGAACGAAGCTGTAATTGCCTCGGCAATCGAACGATGTGGTGGATTAAAGAAGGTCCAACTGCTCGATTGCAGTGAGAGGCTACCTCTTTTGAAGCGAAAACCTGGATTGACAAGCTGGAGCATCATGGACAAAACAGGAAGGATATGGGAAGATTGGAAATCGGTTCAGGATGTAATCGAGAAAAATGGCCCGAATGCTGCTCCCGGACGTCTCGTTGAAGGCATGTTCACACCTCTTGTTGATAATGATGCCGAGAAGATCCCCTTTGAAAGATGCATGAGAGTGTATGCACATCAGCAAGATACCGGTGGTTTCTTTATTTCTGTCCTACAGAAAATGACGGAATTCAAGGCGAAGCCAGAATCAGAATCCAAGAAGATTGAAGCCAAGCCTCCAATAAGCGCAATTGTCGACGAGATCGAGTCAAGGCCGGCACCTGTGGATGGAGAAAATGCGGCACCAAAGATTGAAGCTGCGGACCTTCTGAGCTGCCAACCGGCCACGAATGGTCACGATGAGGTCACGCCAGTTGCCCGACAGAATCAAGAGTTGATTACACGTGAAGCCAGCCCCGTCAAACGTACCCGAGAAGACGATGACGTCGATGCAACAATACCCCCCAAGAAGCTTAAGACCAATGAGGATGGTTACGCGCCAGTAGAGACTATACAGGATCGTCAGGTTCACTACCCACCTCCTCCGGGTGCCGAACTCGATCTTACCACGAGACCTGGTGATTTACGAGGTGATTCTGCACAAAAGCCCCCTCAACTGGAGAGAGTAAAGAACAGAAATGGGCAGCAGTTTGAAGAGCCATTCAAATACATTCCCACCGATCACGTCGAAGTTCAAGCGATTGAGAGCTTCTATAAACTAAGTCCACGATTCCCGCGCGACCGATTCATGGTCAGAAATGCTATGGGCGAGCCCGCCAAGACTATCTACTACACATCTGCCCTTATTCGTGACATCCTTGTTGAGAATGAAGGAAAAGGCATCAAGTTCATCCACGGCGGTGTGCGGATGTTCATGAAGCAAGATGTGCAAGGTGAGGGTGTCTGCAGATGGCGTATTCAGTCAGAAGGTATGCCGATCCTCGAAGGATATGTCGGTGAAGAACGAGTGGTGCGTCTATATAAGAAAGGGACTCTCAAGAAGCTGCTCATCGAGATGTTCCCGAAAGTCAACGATGGAGGATGGGAATCCCTGGACGAAATAGGAGAGCGAGTCAGAGATATCGGAATGGGCTGCTGCGTCCTCAGAGTCGAGCCTAGCGATGCAGAAGATGGATTCGACGAGCGCATGGTCCTTCCTCTGTGGCGCAGCCTGCATTCCTTAAACCTGATGCTGGCTAAGGAGGACCGAACGGCAATGCTGCTTCGTATCTTCAACGATGCGACGCCATTAGTCAACAACCACAACCCAGGAAAGCGCGCGGACCGAGCCACAGACCCCGCAGATCCAGCAACTCCCTCTGTGGCAGCAGATGTCAAGGTGGAAGACGGAGACGTCAAGGTTGATGTAGAGTCGGGTATCGAAGCTAGTACCCCAGTTGACGAGGTCCTGTCAGCTCAGGATAATGTAGGGTTCCAGGGCAAGGACGTCAAGGCAGCGGATGTTGAGAAGGGCGAGGAGACGGGAGGAGTCGAGGGTCAACAGGGAAGTATCTCATAGATCAAAAGGGTTCTAATAAAGGACATGTAATAGACGGCGTCGGGTAACTATATGGCTTTTGCTTCTGCTAGTATATTTAACTAGCTTGTATCATATGGTACAGTCATCTAAAGCAAGCTCATTCGCCCAAGAGTCCAACTGTAAACTCCGTGATGCGTTCTACGCCGTGACCATTGATAGCGCTGATGGGTATAGCCTCCAAAGCCTTGAGCCAGCCATTCTTCTGGCCCGACGGGTGAACTTCGTCACCACTTGAGACCTCGGCCAAGTAAGCCTTGAGGGACTCATAATTCTCCTTGGTCCCGGGTAAATCAGCCTTGGTGGCGACGACGAACCATGGCTTGCCAGCAATCGATGGCGCCAGAGGCCCGCTTGGAAAGTCGGTATTCATAGGATTGATGATAATCGTCTCTGAACGATTCGACAGGGCATCCTCGGTTGATTTGAAGGGGCTCCATTCAACAAGAAGCTCTTTCTTGTCCTCTTCCTCTTGGATCTTCATGCGTTCATACTCGCCCACCTCTTTCCATAGCGCCTTCAATGCCTCCACAGCATCGCCGGCATTGAGATCGATCACGAATGCAAGGACTCGAGCTCGCTCGACGTGGCGCAGAAAACTGATTCCGAGCCCGCGGTCAAGATGTGCGTCTTGAACGAGGCCAGGGATGTCGGCGATGGTGAAGTGTGTCCTCGGCTCGCCTGTCTCGTAAGAAGATGCAGTCAGAGGCCTACCGCGGTGGTCATCGAGAATGACGGTTCCAATGTTTGGTTGTAAGGTCGTAAACGCCCAGTCTCCAACTCTTGCTCTGCTGTTGCTCAATGCTCGCAACAAGGTGCTTTTTCCAGCATTTGGCAGACCAACTAATCCCACGTCTGCCAAGAGCTTTAATTCCAACTCCAGAGTGACCCTCATTCCCTCTTCCCCCTTTGTCGCAAACTTTGGTCTCGGTGCCGTCTTCGTTACAAAATGGGGATTGCCGAGACCTCCGACGGCACCAGCTGCAAGTAATATAGGCTTGTCCATCGGCCTCGACAAATCCAGCGTAATTGGTGACGGAGCTTGTGCAGAAGCTAGATGTGATCTCCTAGCCCTAGGAAAAGAAGGGAACTCCGCAGAAGCTATATCCTCTGGGGTGATAGCAGGATAGAGCAACCACTTATCCTTGCTCCATTTGTGCGGCCCAGTACCCCCAAAGCCTTCTTCTCCATCCTCCTTGCCAGCTTCAAGCCTCTGTTTCTCTTCCTCTATAGCGACTGGGTCCACCCTGTCTACTTCTCGCACTACAGTCCCCACCGGCACCTGTATGATTATATCATCTCCCCGTTCTCCTCCTCTAGTCTTTCCCTGGCCGTTATTTCCCCGGCCGGCCTTGATGATGTTCCTTCTAGCTAACTTATGCAAACTCGTCTCGCCGCGCACGGCCTGGATATATACATTTCCGCCGTAGCCACCGTCGCCACCGTTTGCAGGACCCGCAGCAATGTATTTTTCGCGCAGGAACGAGATACAACCGTGCCCGCCACTACCAGCATGGAGGGTTACCGTTGCGCGATCGGCAAATACTGTACGTGAATAGTCCGAAGGGGTGGGGTTGAGATGTGAGATGGCATTCTCAGGAGCTTCGGCGGTAGACGGTGGAGCTTCCTTCAGAGCTTCGCTGGAGCCAAAGCTTCGCTGCGAGAGCCGTGGAATTACACAACGAGAACGGGACACGAGAGATGGATATAGAAAGGGCGTTAATGTCCCCGGCAGACTGGGACAGCGAGGCGGCATATTGGCACGACAATTGTGAGGCTGTCGCCAGGTTGCGAGCCCTTTTTTTGATATTGGCGGATTAAACCGTCCCGGCGACCGTACAGCGCCGATAAGCGTGGCAGGCACATCAGCACGGTCAGGTAAGTGGTAGGTACCCTCTGGCACTCTCTGGCACTCTCGGGTACTGAAGTACTGCAGTCGTACAGTACAGCAAAGACTTCAACTTCAACCATGATGAGGGACAACCATAGGGTCGTTATAATCACCGGGAGATGCGTATTATTTCCAGCCTCACCCGGAACTGCGCTGTCGCTACCTCACGCTTCCAAACCACAGCCTTACTGAGCAAGCTGGGCTCTAGAGGCCCACAGCGGCTTGCGGCGGTGAGAATGATTATATGATTACGATTACGATTACAGTGCCAATGGCCCATTCCGGGCTTCTCCAATCCATTCATGCAGCTAAGACAGAGGACATGAAGGGGCATGGATGGACAATGATCGCTCCGCATGATGGTTTTCGCCATTGGCTGCGCTGATGAACGGTCTCCAGCCAGAGCATCGCAGGCGGAGACCGTCTGCAGGACACCGCACGCGATGCCATGGCATTCGAGCCACGACAGCAGCACGAGCATGCGAGCATACGAGCATACCGCCACGGCAGCTACGTGATCCACATATGCCACCATCCGCGACGACACGCCGCGATTATGGTTTGTCCTCGTCTTTTTGCTTTCTGTGTTTTTTCCTCATTCTGCTCTTGAGCCGCTGTCTGTTTCTCCCAGGGCCGTATCTGGAGCTATCTCTCGTTCCTGCTTAACACGCGCAGACAGCTTCCTTCTCTGCCTTCGGAGTGGAGTGGTGATTGATCATTCTGCATACTGCATTCTGTATATTGCATTCTGTATATTGCATTCTGCATGCAAGCTATAAGGTAGGTCGTACCGTTTTCTCCCAAAGTTACACGTCGTGCGTATTGCGGAACTTTGGTTTAGATGACAGCTCAGACCAGATCGGCATATTTGAGTGTGGCCGGGATGTCTCTATCTGAAATACTTTTAGTCGTTATCAGAACGCGGTCGACACCAAAGTTAACCGTGCAACTGTGACAGAAACTCGTCCAGCAGAAGATGGACCCAGACTGTGCAATATGTTCGAGTCCAGCAATTGCAGGATGTGACTGCGAGGCGAAAGGCCTCGATATTGCTGTCCGACAGGCAGAACAACGCATGATGACCTCGGTATTCAGCGATATTCGGTATGGTTTCTCATCCTCGCTTTCCCCAAACCCGCTCCATGAACATTCAATGACTCCCTGCAGAGCCTGGGTCCGCGGTCACGCCCAAGATTATATCCTGACCTATTACGAAGTCCTCACCACGCGACGCAAAGAGGCACACAGCGCTCACATCGCTCATCTTACTGACCACGCCGCATATTATTACCGCCAACGCCCTCACCCTTCCGAAATTGCTACAGCAAATGCAGAGCTGAAACGAGGAATTGATGAAGATTGGCGGGCCAGTGTGCAAAGATATCCAGAGGTATTGGAGTACTTCTATAGTTTGGTGAACTACACCGTCCCTCGAGAAGAGGAAGCGGCTGTTAGAGATCCCCCATTGAGTGCCCTTAGTGGTGCGAGAAAAGCACAGAGAAACTCGGCTCTTGAGGAAGAAAGAGAAAGGCGTCAACCTATGCGGAGGCCACCGCCTTGGAATGTACCACCGCCTCCTCCGGGATACGCATACGCTGGAGCGCCGTAAAGGCTTTATTCAGGAGAAAAAGCACCGTTCATGTCACTTAGATCATTGTCAACTTTTTTTGGCGATTTAGCGTTCACATTGTCATTAGCGGCATTCAATTTGGAATTATTGTGATCGATATGATATCCATGCCATGCATTTTCTTTGTCCAATGAATTGTGTAATATATGTACAGGCAAGGCTAATGCAAGAGCCAGAATTGCCATAATGCTACTCGGGCCCTCACTTACGTCGTGGCCCAGCCGCCAAGAATATTTTTGAGATACATGAAATGCTATGCTAGACTTTGCGAGGGTCCCATCTAGCAGATTCGCCTTTTGTAAAGTAGCTTTACTCCTTGTCCTCGACAGTAGCTGATTTGAGGCTGTCTGCAACATCTGAGACGGCGTTCTTGACTGCTTCGACAGCGTTTGCAATTATGCTTCCTTCCTCGGTCTTCTTTGCATGTCCGTTAGTAGTCGGGGTGCCAGGTGAGGATGTCTCCTCAGCATCCAGTCGCTCGATTTCCTTCTGGGCCTTCGCGATATTCTGTTCACGGTTAGCGTCAAGTTGGTAGTAGTCAAGCAACAAATCTTACCTTCTCAGTCTGCGACTTCTGGTCAGCTTTCCAGTGAGCTAGCTTCTCCTTGACCTTCTCGGTGGCGGCTGGGATGTCACTAGCACTCATTGGTGGCTCAATACCCATGGAGCTGCAGTCTTCCATAACCGAAGGAGGGCAGCTAAACTTGGTAGTTGGGGTGATGGCAGGCGACGATGCTGCAGCTGCACCTTTTCGGGCCTTCTTGCTCTTCTTGCCTCCCGTGCCTGCGAAATAGTTGTCCTCGCGCTCATCCTTTCTCACAACACGCGTACCTTTAATATCTGTGCTTTCGACAGTTCTTTGTGGTGTTGCAGAAAGTCCGCTAGGAGCCAAAAGGGGTGCGTTGACGGTTGTGGTGGTGGGGTCGAGGTAACGAAGAAGACTCTCAGCACGTCGAATCTCATCCAAGTATGCCGGATCCCTGGCGTCTGCCAGCAACTTTTCTGCACGCTCTCTTCGCTTTTCTCGTAGGTAGTTGGCTTGCTCGGCAGCCTGGCGCTCACGTGCCTTCTGTCTAGCCTCGTATTCCCATTGCTGGAAGGCTTTCTTTTGGTTGTAATAATCGTCCTTGACCTTCTTAATCGCCAGGTATTTCTCTTGTTGTTCTGTATGAAGCGTATCGCGCTCGTTTCGGAGTGCATTGATGCCTTTATATGCTTCGTCTTGCTCAGCTTTGATTGTGTCAAGTTCTGCCTGAATCTTGGCGTATTTCTCGCCGAGTGCCTTCGCCTCAGGATCCTCTAGACTATCACGGAGCTCCTTCAATTTAGCTTTGGTGGTATCGATGCCCTTCTGAGCTTCTTCAAACACAGAGAACCCCTTGCGTTGCTTTCGGAGATTCGAGATTTCAGTGAGAGCCTTCTTCTCATCCACGAGTTTCATCAAGCCACCGTTGACCTGTTTTTCAAGGCGGTCAATCTCACGGTCCACCTCGTCAACATTCTTAAATGCAACTCGGCTGCGTGCAATCTTTTGTTCGGCAATACGGCTCTTCAGTTGCTCATCGAGCTTCTTGATCTGGTCGAATACTTGGGTTCTTCCAGCCTTTCCACCAGCCTGTTGTTTCCTTATTTCAGTGAGCTGTGCGATCAACTCTTGCCGGCGTTTAGCAGTCGGTGAATCCTTAGACTTTGGCTGGGCAATGTCCAGTTTTGCTCGGACGGCATTCTAAAATAGGGGTCAGTTTCATAAGACACATCTCCTATCAACTAACCTGCGAAGTGAAGTCGAGGGAAGAGGTGAGTTGTAACTTACGAACTTGGTCATAGAATCGGCATGTTCCTTCTCGGCCTTTTTTAGGCTGGTCTTGTAGGCGTCCTCTTCCGGCTTCTCGGGCTTCTTCTTCTCGACGGGAGCTGTGTCGTTTTTGGCATCGAACATTGCGGCCGCGGAAGGAGTTGCGAGTTCCGCCATTCTGAAATCAATAAAGGTGCAAGCTAGAATATAATATTCTCAGTGAGAGGCAATCAATTAGCCCCCAAATTGAGCAACTGAAGTTCGTAGATGCTCGAGGAATTGTAACTGTAGGCAGAGTACAGCGAGTCTCTAGGACACAATTTCAAGTGCGATTCAATATCAACGACAAAATAAGCGAGCTTTTATTTGGGTAGTGCCGAACTTTTGTCTAGCCACTAGTGAGCTTGACCGCGGCCGCTTCAAGTCTTTTTGTTTGCTCCGTCGAGGTCACAACTAAAATATCCAACGCACCTTGCCTATTCACTGGCTCTACGATCACGATGGCTCCACAAGAAGATGAGGTCAATAAGCTGAGGGAGGTTTCAGATCGCGAGTTTGCGCGACTATGGCGCGCATGGAGGACTGTGCACGAGATGGTGCAAGATCGAGTATGCGCCGGAGATTTTGAGATCCCTTGAGGAAGTTACTGACATGGCATTGAAGGGCTACGAATTAGCAGAAGACGAGGTTCGGATCTCACTCGAAGACTTCATGCAACAGTACAAGGGCGCCGATGATCAACCAGAGTACGTAGAAGCGGCCGGGCCTTTCTGCCCTCCCTTTCATAATAAATCACGCAGCTGACATCCTCTGCAGTCGAAGAAGAATGAACTTTTCAGCTCGTCCAAGTGATGTTATGTTAGCAAGATATTCAACACCTGCCACGCCTGAAAACCCTAATCCGCCGCCACCAGCTATCGGCACTATCTGGGTTGAATTTCTGCCAGATACATCTGTAGGTATCAAGCAAATGCGAAACTTTGCCCAGCATCTGTCAGCGAACAACTTCCACACCGGAATCCTTGTCACAAATGTCAACATCACCCCTGCAGCGCTCAAAATTATTCCAGCAGTTGCCTCTCAAACCCGCATTGAGTGTTTTGTCGAGCAGGATCTGTTGGTCAACATCACCCACCATGAATTGGTGCCAAAGCACGTTCTGTTGAGCCAGGAGGAACGAGCGAAACTCTTGCAGAGATATCGCTTGAAGGATACTCAGCTACCTCGTATCCAAGTTGGAGATCCGGTAGCGAGGTACCTAGGATTGAGAAGAGGGCAGGTCGTGAAGATTATAAGGAAAAGTGAAACGGCCGGTCGCTATGCCAGTTACAGATTGTGCGTCTAAACCGTGTGTGCATGGAGAGCTGGGATCGGGAGTTAGGACAGGCGTTGTGAATTTGAGGTCAAAAGCATAGTCGAAGGCGTTCATGTCCTGAGTGGGACCACAGAACGAGAGATGAAGGGGCTCCATAGGTTCTGTTCCCGTTGGATTGCTCCTTGCTAGGCTTGCAAAGATTAATCTGGACGAACGAGAAGTGGCTGGCAGCGTATTGCACTCTTCGTGCCCACTAGGTGCGATGAGGCCTCTACATCCATGTTCAACGTAGATCATATATATCAATATCGATACTTGGCAAAATCAGTGGCATTTTGCAATAACTACTGAAGCACGGTGATAGATAGGGTTTGTACAAGATGGCGTTTTGAGAAGGGCATATCACCAAGCATATCATTCAAATAACTGTGTATATCGTTAGTTGACTGAGTAGACAGAATAATAAATAGCTGTGGCCGTTATTGCCGTGTCTTGTGCCCGTGCTCGAGTGTTGGCAGGCTAGTCTCCTTATAAGGTGACTTAGTACCATCCTCCCCCCTGATAATTGTTCCTCTGTTTTGCCCAGGTCGTAGTATTGTTGCATGCTGTTGTGCTCAGTTTAAGTCATTTCTTACAGTAAACTGTTACAGTTTTACAGTACAAGGCAGTGCCACACTGTTCTCCGTATCCGCACAGTACTCCGTAGTGGAGCATGCTGTCTGCCCCGCATTGACGACCCCACACTCAAGAGTTCCTTCTATCCCTACGTTCTTATTTTCCAGCCCAAAAATTTCTTTACTCGTTTCGGCCTCGCCCGCTATAGTTCATTACCCGGCGCATTATTCTTCGTCCGCTGTCTTTATTCCCTTTCATAGAGGACACTTCTTCTTTCCTTATTTACATTTATCCTGTGTATGGAGGATAGAACAAGAATATATAGCAGGGCGTAGAGCGTAGGCGCATACTCTCAGAAGATCACAATTGGATTCAAGCACAACGCCATGTTTATTTAAGAGTACACAGCCAGATATACACTGTAAGTTATAAATTAGACTAAAGAAAGACGGGCTTCTCAGGTGCTACTGAGATCTAATATATTGATAGTACCTGAAGATGTCGCGATATGGACTTGGTTGTTTGACTTGAGGACTTCCCTTTCGTCGCAAGTCCTCTCAAAGGACATCAAAGGCTATACATTGTGCAAGATGGCGTTAAGGTGAAAGCAAAGTTGTAGATAATTGAGGGTATAGATATGCAGTAGCGTAGATCAACACCTATCCAAGGCTGTATTACTCTACTACATGATGAAGGCAATGAAGGCGATGGAGTTGGTGGGCTGTAGTGCTCAGTTGAGCACTATTGCCCTCTCATTGATAGCATGTTGTTTCTGCATTGTCTGCCATTTTCTATACTCGCCGCTTAGTCAGGTAAGACAAGAGATTATGGTTGGAATCAGGAGTTCTCAATATTGCCAGCATATTTGTACTCATTGTTCCATTAACATGGATATATGTCATACTAACACCACTGGTAGCTCTCCCAGACCCCTCATGTTATGCTGTCATCCTCCTATAAAAGGGCACCGCCTTCATACTAAATTACTAATGAGATGGCTGCTTCTGCCAGGGCTGCGCCTGCTTCCTTTGCACTTAACCTCGATGCGCTCTCATATCTAACAAGGCTTTTGACCAGATCTCGTAAAGGTACTGGAGCGTCCGACAGTAACTGCTTCCACGAATGTCCAGGAAATTCTTGGTACCACTCAAATGGCGGTGTTGAGAAATGAACAGCTTCTGGCCATGTTTCCTTGGTCGGCGTTCCTATCGTTTTGAAAATGCTCAAAATGAGCCCGAGCTGGTTCCCGTCTTCGGAAGTGTTTCGAGATTCAAATAATGATTTCGGAGGAATTCGAAGGCACTCTGCGAGCATTGCTCCCGCACCCCACATATCTAGACTTGTTCCGTAAGATCTGTTGCCAAAGAGTGTCTCTGGTGCTCGATAGCATCCTGTGCCGACTTCAAGGACCTTATGAACGGCAGGCTCATCAGACTTTGAAAACTCAGGATGCCAGGCGGTGCCAAAGTCAGCAAGATAAGCTGGGCCGGAAGCTGAAGCAAGTAATAAGTTTGAAGGTTTTACATCGCGATGTATAATTTTCTGCTCGTGCAAATATTCAAGGGCCGAGAACAGATCCTTGAAGTGGGAGTGAGTGTCTTTTGCCTTCAAAAGGTGTGATTGAATAACATTTGCTAGTGTGAGCGGCATGAATGGAAAGACCAAGATAAGTCTACCATCTTCATCGTCTGATGTCTTGATGAGCTCGACGATGGATGGATGAGACAACTGGCGCAGGATTTTCACTTCGCGAGTAGGATTATGGGGCTTCATCTCCCGTTTTTCGGTGATGATTTTAAGAGCAACGGTGTCTGATCGATACACCTCTGAGATAACACCGGATGAAAAGTAATGACAATCCTGATACGGCCCAATTTTTATACCAGCGCGAGTCAATGGAGTCGGATTTCCTGTTTCCTCCACAGTCTCTATCAAGGTGAAGGCATTGCAGATACCATCATAGGCAGTCTATACAAAAGGCTTAGTCGACATCTTCAGAAAGCTATATTCCTCAATAAAGGGATATTAAGATTTATTTAAATTAACAGTCTCACATGCTACCAGGTGATGAAAAGTCGTGTAAACGCAAAACATGTTGTAGTGATACAATCAAGGACAACCAGAAGCGGTATGGTATAAGGTTCCACGCCGAACACACAAGATAACAGACAGGATTGATTAACTTACGCGGGAAACAGCAACGTTATAGGCCTCGGTTTCTGCTGCAACGGCGGCCTTCTGAGCCTTTTTCCTGGAGGCTTCACCAGCCTGCTCGATGCTTCTCTGGCTGGGTACAGTCAGCTGATGATAACGAGTGAAGGAAAGTTGGTTTGACAGCAACCAGAGCCCATACACCTACATCTTATGGACGTTTTCGAAGCGCGTGGCAGCTCCAAGGGCGAGTCGCCAGTTGTCCGCTTGGGAGGCCATAGTGGCAGTCAACTACGTCAAGCACGTGCGGGTGATATATTACTCATACTACTAGCGTCGCTGTTGAGCTTCGTGCCCAGAGCACGTGAATTGAGCCGCAAACGGCAGCACGGGGAATAATTCTTCTCCAGACGCAGAAGATGGACAGAGAGTAAATGGATGGCGACGTCAATATATGGATATATATATATATATATGTATCTGTATATATGTAACATGTGCTGGAGTCGTTGACCCCGACTTGTTGTACTGGCGTGACTGCCGAGACGAGAGATCACACTTTCGTTGACGCCGGATGCAGGGTTGCGTGCGCGATGCGCAAATGGCAAGGGTTCCGGGATTAACATTATGCCAGAGCCGGCCGCTCTCGAGGGACAATATGAGATGAGCTTCGCAACGAAACAACCTCGACCTCTCGCTGCTTTACATCATCGCCGGCTCCATATTCTTATAACACTGCATGACTGCCTCCTTCCTTGAGCCTAGTTGCACATTTATATATGCAAAATGGAGGCTTTATCGCGGCAGGAGTATCCTGCAATGCTGGTAAGCAAGCTTGTCCCGACGACGAGCGCAAATCTCGGGATTCGCGCAAGCACCGATTAACTTCCAACAGACGGTGTTGCCTGCGGCAGAAGCAGTCTCTGTTCTCAACGAGCGCGTGAGGAGGATAGGGAGGGTAAACACCGAAATAGCAGACTGGCTTCAGGTATGCCACACATCCGGCGGGGTATGTCCCGTCGCCCATCATTGACAATGCTAGGAACGTCGCAAAGTAGAGGAAGCATACGTACTGGGCTTAAAGAAGCTTGCGCGCAAGCAGCCTCCCGATAGTCAATCGGAATTAGGGTACTTCGATGCCCTCGGTTTCTCTTTGTATACTCAAGCTTACCGGCCTACAGAGTTTTTACAACAGCATGGCATAACATCGTTACAGCTACCGACTCGATTGCCAATTCACATCATACTTTTTCTACACGCATCGAAAAAGATGTCGAGCAAGCGCTGCGAAGTTTTACCACCAAAGACAGGGAGATGCAGGCGATATCCACGATGCAGGGCAATATAGCTACTATAGCGAAAGAGCTAGAGGAAGCTCAGGAAAGAGCGGATAAATTGAGCAGGAAGGGAGGGAAAGCAAACACCTTGAAAGTCGAAAATGCCAATCAGAGGCTAGAAACCGCCAGTCAGCAGTGGGATTCGCAAGCACCCTTTGTGTTCGAAAAACTCCAAGCCGTCGACGAGACCCGACTCAATCACTTACGGGATGCTCTCACGCAGTTCGAGACGCATGAAGCAGACCAAGTTGAGCGAAATCGCGTGACTGCAGAAAAGACGTTGAATTCATTATTAGAATTGGATACAACAACTGAGATTCTAAACTTCAAAAGTATCACAATGCAAGACAGGCCAAAGATTGTGCGGAATGCCCGACAGCCAGCGATTAGAGCAAGCTCTACAGCGAGCAGCAGTATACAAGCACCGCCTCCTCATACTCCTTCTGAGGATAACGCAAGTGAGAACTCTGGTGTAGAGAAAGAACACAAAGTCGGTGGTTTAAAGCGGTTCGGGACAATGCTTGGTCGCAATCGACGCCAAAGTGTTCATGGTTCCGCGTTCGGCCGCGCCCCATCACCTTCGAAAGGCTTTACGGCATTGGGCAGAAACAATTTGAGCAGGGAAGGGAGACCCTCGCCTTCTCCACGCGGGTCATCCAATAACTTGCGAGAATCGCCAAACCGGGATAACAGGCTTTCGTCTTTGCCAGAGTCACCAACATCCCCAACGTCTAGAGATGCTACCAATGGTAACCTAAATGGACACCAACTCATTGATGAGCGACTACCAAACTTGCTACCTCCCATCTCTGCGAACGGTGCTACATCCAAGGAACTCCCAGATCTATCAAGTGTTCAGGCTCCTCCAGGGCCCCCACCGTCGCATTTTTCCTCGAATCGACAAGCGGCACGTGATGCGGAAGGGTTTAGTGTCCCTGCAGCTGCCAACGACCCTATTTCTCAGGCACAACAAGAAGCTGCAGATGAAACCGAACAGTCGCAATTCAAGCTTGATATCCGAAAGGAGCCCATCCGAGAAGAAGATGCAGACGCTCAAGCTGCATTGTCTAGCGTTGCAAATACGCTACGCTCGTCATCGCTTGCAACCCCGTCTCGCAAAGCAGGCACAATACGGGGCCGGAGGGATGTCAGAAATACGATGTATGTTCCAGCACCTGAGGCGCCTGATGTCAGAGGCTTGGACAGCAATGTCCTACCGTCACCAAGCCATGCTCCTGGTGGTAGAGCAGCAGCTTTAGCAGCTTTATCTTCTGGCGATAGCACTTCAGACACTCATTCTATACGCTCGTCGCGCTCTGTGGCGAGCCATAGTATTGCTAAACATCCAGAGCTGCAGAGGCCTGGTCTAAATTCATCCATTATTGAATCAGTAAGCGCGATTTTCGAAAATGGAGAACTTCAAACAGTGTCTGTTGTTGGAGAACTTGCTCTAGTACATGGGCACGATGACTCAAGTCCATATGCCTCATCGGGTATGTATTCCAACGATATTATCTTCATGGCCATCCCCAGTAAACTAACAAGTATTAGGAACTGAGATTATTAGGTTGAACAACTTCCAAGCTCTGGAAGCAATTGCACCTAATCATACCTTTGTCGAAGAGGTCTCATCTGATAGACCAGGAGAATACAGAATCAACGCATCCCACCTGGCCAAAACCAATGTTGCGTTTAGATACAAGGTACACATTGACAACACAAATCTTAAAGCACATGTACCACTCCTTCTTAAGCTAGCATGGAGACCACAAGGAGGCAAGTTGGGTCTTGTCATTGAGTACAATCTCAACCCTGCTTTTGCGTCTGGACCTATCACTTTAAATGGTTTGGTTTTAATTGCTACTTACGAAGGCGCACGGGCTGCTGGCTGTCAAACAAAACCGACTGGAACGCATATTAAAGAGAAGTCGTTAATATACTGGCGTCTTGGCGATGTTACTCTTGATAGTAAGGTGCAAAGAGTTATTGCCAGACTGATTGGTGCAGAAGGAGCGGAGCCTAAGCCAGGTATGATTGAAGCAAGATGGGAGTATAATGGCACAAATGGGCAATCATTCAGCAGTGGGCTTGGTGTATCTAGACTTGACGAAGGTAAAGGTAAGGGAAAAGTGGAAGATTCGGATCCTTTTGCGGATGAATCATTGGTCAGCCCTCCCTCGTCGTCTGGGGGACAGTGGATTGAAGTTGAGAGTGTACGAAAGCTTGTAAGCGGGAAGTACGATGCAAGGCAAACCGTTGAGGCCACCTCACCATAGGGGCTTTAATATATGTATTGAATGAATTAATCACGTATTTTATTGTTGTTATATAGGCCCGAGTAATCTGATGGCTTGTCAGTTCTCACAGTGTCATGAAGGGCATGTCGAAGACTGTATAACTTGCAGTCCCAGTTAATAAGTTACACCCGCCTACGCAACATCCCATCGTGCATCAACGGCAAATATAAAAAGAGCAGCCACCTCACCCGACCAGCCTCCCCAGCTTAGACCGGCGGGCGAGGTGGTCGGGGGGAGCGTCGAGCCAGAAGGTGCGGATCTGGGTTACGGCTCCTCCCTTCAGAACTCGCTCCCTCCTCGCCGCTCGGGGTCCTAGATCAAGAAGTCCCCTCTCCGCAGCGCCGTGCTCCCTGTCGTAGCCCACCCCCCCAGTCCAGTATACGGCGGCGGTTAGGCGGCTCGGGCAGGATAGGATAGGATAGGCTAGGCTAAGCTCAGTAATGGATAATGCAGAAGGAGATCAAGGGTTGATTTAGATGTCTAGAAGATCCCTGCTGTTCGCGGTGGTCTCCTTCGGCAATATAGTAAAACGGTCTTCTTCTCCTCGCCATCATCCATGATCACCCCTCTACTATCACCCTCTCCTCTCTCGCGCCGCTATCCGCTATCCGCTATCCTCGCCCATTAATTATCCTGCAGTAGCTACATGCGAGTCGCGGGACGACGGCGAGAGCGAGAGCTAGAGCGAGAGTCGGAGTGAGCAGACCTTTATGAGATATTACGCCAAGATATACCCCGCAGCCCATAGGCGCCACAGGACCATGCCGAACAATCTCCTTCGCCGCAATCCTCAATCTCCGTCGCTTCGATACACCGTTGTTTCCGTTGCGTCCGTTGCTGGCTCTGTCTTACTTTCGTCTTGCTATCTCTTGCGCGTCTTCCGATGTGCTGCAGGACTCACACCTACCTTGGCTGGCTTCGTGGGCTGTGGCAGCGGCGCCTGCGCTTGTGGCTTCGAGGGCCGCGAGCCTGCCGATTGGCTGGTATTGACGACTTCTCGGGTGGGCGTTTATGATTCGCTGGAGCTGTTCTCAGCGCTGCTATATCTTCCGGTCATCCCAATATGCGGCAAAGACCATAGCTACATCCAATGAATCATCATTTTCTTCAACCAATTCTGAATAGGAATAGGAGCGTGGTATTTTAGCAAAGAAAAACTTTTCCTTTTGTATACATTTGAAAACTAATAAGCTAGCTATAATTGTACAGGTATATATAATATAATCTTAAGACATTTCAAAAAGAGGTCCATCACAACCACCATATCACATCAAACGTTAATATCCTTGTCCGACTTCCCCGCCCCTCCGCTCGAGTTATCCGTCAACTCATGCGACGCACGATTTCCATCTTCGCCAACAATCTCCGCAAGCGGGCCGGTGTAGAATTTACGGCCGCTGATATACCAGTAGATCGCCGAGGCGATGAGGATGAGTGCTAAGAACGCAATGGCGTAGTTCATCTAGGTATTGTTAGTAAGCATTATTGGACCAGGAGTAGGAAGGGGGAGACGGACTGTTAATGCTGTTACAGGTCTAGCAGTTGGCAGGATGAAGATAATGCTGACGAATAGAGTCCAGAGACAGGCCCAGCTGTTGATGAAATAGCTCCACTTGCCCAAGTGCCATGGACCGGGTTCGAATTTCCCAAAGACCAGCTTGCAGCTATATGGAATTAGATGATGCTATAATGCTGGATGCGAGAGAACTTACAAGATTGGGATGCAGTAACTCCAGTCGAGAGCGATGGCGCAGACGTTAAAGACCCCACCAATAGCAGCATATGATCCCAGACCGATCAAGTTGATGGCAATACACCAGAAGACTGAGGCCCAGACGGCGAATAGAGGAGTCCCAGTTACTGGGTTGATTCTAACCCAGAGTTTGGAGAAAGGTAGCATACGGTCACGGGAGAACGCAAAGATGGTTCGTCCAAGAGATTGCTAAGCCATTATTAGTCACTGAGAATACGGTGTTGGATAATATTACTCACCATAGCCGTGAAGCAGACAAACTTGATAATGATGAATCCACAGACAGTAAAGAATATTCCTCCTCCCTTTCCGAGGCTATTATAGAAGATCTGAGCAACAGGTTGCAGGGTCGGGCTAGCAATAATATCGGCAGGTTCACCCATGCAAAAGCACAGAACGATGTTGAAGAGGAAACCAGCAACGTAAGTGAAGAGCATAGCCGATGAGATTGCCCATGGTGCCTTGATTTCTGGGTTGGTGATTTCCTCGGTGATATGGGCCGTCGCGTCGTAATCGGTCATGGTCCACGAGACTGACAAAAACCCAAATAAAAAGCTGAAGCCGATAGGTGTCCATCCTGATTCGGAATCGACGTTTGTGAATACGTATTTGGCATCGTGCTTGTTTTCGGTCTTTGCCAAAAGGGCAATTGAACAAGAAACGAGGACCAATATATGGAAAATAACATAGCCTTTGGTCATCTTCTCCATCCAGTAAGTCGATAGGGAATTGACTAGACCAGTGAAGACTGTAAGACCTGCCATGACACCAATTGTAGTGTTTGTACTGATCTCATAATCGAAGTCCTTTCCGATGGAAACTGCAGCCAGTAGCATTTGTGCCGCACCATATTCGGAAGAGGCAATCCCAGCAATCTATGATAGTTAGAAGTGTATAACCGATTAGATCATATATACGGACCTGGCCTAGCAGGTTCAGCCATCCTGTAATCCAACTCAATGAAGCAACCCACTCCCTAGGAGCAAGTCGTGAAATGGTATAATATAATCCACCCGAAGTTGGATATGCAGAGACCAGCTCAGCAACAGAACACTGTGATAAGTTAGAACATCAGCTCCCATGGGCCGAGATACTATCAGGAGTACTCACGGCGATACACATGCAGCCAGCACCAGAAATCAGCCAGCACCAGACAGCAGAAGAAGAGCCTCCTGCGTTGAGCGGGTATACGAAGGTGGTCATGATGGTGGCGAACAGACCGCTGATACTGACGGCGAACGAGAAGGTCGACAGATAGCCAAACTCTCTCTTAAAGACGGGATTGTAGCCAAACTCGGCGGCCAATTGAGCATCGGCATCATTCAGCTCGTCTAGATTGATGGTTCGTGTCTGGCCGTAAGGGCCGTGGATCTCGACGAGGCCAATGCTCTTCTTGCGATGGCGCAGCTCAGCATCGTGCTGCATCTCTTCACGAATATGGTCGGCCATGATATCGTCGTGTGCTCGTCAGCGGTGCAAGTCGCGAGGCAGGCTTTGGGGGAGAGTGAGAACGAGGAAGAGAGGTGCTGAGCTGGTGCTGGTGCTGGGGCTCCCGTTAGATATATGGGGACGGGGATGGGCGCTGGAGACGGCACTAAGAGTGCTCAGCGAAGCTTTTCCTAATCTTCTTCGCTTCTTCCTCTGCCAGGCCATGCCTGGCCATGCCTGGGCCTGCCTGGCTTGTCACACGAGGGGCAGTTACAGTAGTCGGACTAGGTGCTGCGTTAGTCTGCAGGCACAACATGGAAGATGACGCAGATGGGTAGATGGCAGATTAGCTGAACAGGCACCGCTGGGCAATGCTGGGCAATGCTGGGCAATGCTGGGCAAGGACCGTTTCCAGGGCCATTGCAGGGCCGCTACAGGGCCTCGCAGGGCCTCGCAGGGCCTCCTCCAGCGCTCTGGCAGGCCTGTACGAGGCCTCGTACAGGCGTCGTAGGCTGGCTGCTACAGGCCGGCGGTGGGATCCCTGAGCTCCAACGGGACTGGCTCGAGATAAGCGGTCGTTTCTTTTTCCTCAGCCTTTGCGACTAGCCTGGCGCCTGCCTGATTAGCAGCCGACGCTGGCTGGGCTCTAATTGGACCGCGGCCGACGCTGATTGGAGGACATCGCCTGTCGTGTTACGAAGCTGCCTATTGCGGCCTAGCCGTCTCCGCCCGACACCTTGCAGTATTGTTCGCGACGCCAGCACAAGCAGGCTCGGCAATATTGGAGTGTGCAGATACCGACGAGTCCTTGCGCATAAAGCCGCGCATAAAGCTGCGCATAAAGTGAAAAGCTGCGCATCAAGAATGGCCTCTGACACGCCGTCAGCAGGCAAGAGGATCCGTACGTATCCGGGTCCGAGGAGCATTGAGTCCTGGACGTTACTGGACGTTACTGGACGTTGCTGAACGTTGCCGAACGTTACCACGCAGGACCCGGTCCCTTGGTGGTGCAGCAGCCAGCCTGCCGCAGCCCGCAGCAATAGCCAGTCCTGGAGCAGCAGCCGGCCGCCCTCCCTGCGCCCCGCCTCATCGCCCTGCCAAATCGGCATCCTTTGTTTCGAGACATCGCAAAGGTTTCCCATCGACGGCGATCGTGCTAACGGCGATCCCGTCCGCATCTGTCACGTGACCACCCTTCCGGTGCTCGCCCCCCTGGCAGCCCTTATCACTCTAATCATGATAACAAACAGATTACCACATATATTCCCGATAAGAAGAATCGCTTGGGTCAGGACACCACTTTCGTATATCCTTTGCGCCATCTTGGTAGGGGCTCAGGTCTTCATTCCCTTCCTTCCAACCCTCACCTGGCCGGCCTATCTGTCTCACTGTCTCACTGTCTCGTGTCTCGGGATTGATGCTACCTCGCCTTCCATGTCTCTCCCCACGTAGCATGCTTGGCGCCTGTTTCGTTGAAAAGTATTTCCTTTCTTTGTCGCTTCTCGTCCGTCGGCTATGGTTGTCTTGCTGATATGCCTGCTGTTGCTGCTATTACCGCTGCTGTCACGATCGCCGGGGCTGCTGTCTACTTGTCTGCCGAGGTGCAAGTAAAATGGAACGAGGATGTCATGGTTCCTTCGTTCGCTCGAGGGCGCCAGCGAGAGGAGATTGCTGTGCTTTGTTCGATGACCTGTACTCATCATTCCTTTAGCCGCTTCGAATTGGATTATATATTATCCGAAGTTTCGCATCAGCCCGGATCTCCGTTTCGTACAGTAGAATCGTAGGCGATCGCAGCGGACAGTAGTTATTTTTGCCGGCACAGCATCGGCTTCTATGGGTATTAAGTCGCGTAGAGACAGGCCCAGCAGGACAGGATAGGACAGGCCATCAATCAATATCATACCCTCATCTGAGTCAACTCCACTCCCTACCCAAGGTCCTCAGTATAACCAATGCATTACCCGTTCTGAACATTGTACTTCCGTACATATCCAAATAATCTCCGGTGTTTGGCCGCGTCAGTCTCGCCAGAGCACAGCATATGAGAGTCTTCTGATAGGGGGGACCCCGGAGCGACAAAGAACCTGTAGCCTGGCAATACTGTACCGTATATGCTGGACCGTATATACCAGGATTGCCCTCCGCTCTGCTACAAACGCGTCCTCCGACCTCCAGATCGTAGGTTTGGATCGCGAGTGGAGCTTCAACCCGGAGTGCGGTGCCTACGGTGGCTATATCGCAGCCTAGCTCGATATGGCTATTTTTGCGCTACCTAATGGGGGTACCGTAGTGAGATATACCCTACCTTAGTGAGACATGTGCTTAGCCTACCCGTCCTCAGTAGCAGCTCCGAAGATAAGGTGAGATCTATATCATCGTCAATGCTCTACCATGATAACAAGGCTGGGCATGATACAGTACAACGAGGCTCCCTTTCTTTCTTTCGTCCTCCCACACCCCCTTTATCCATCCTTCCCACAAGTATAAAGATAGAGTCGGGGAAATTCCAGATATAGCCCGGCGTCTGAAGCACATTCTCGCGTCCAGGTCCGGGTCTAGGATAGACTCTCCGATAATATGACCTGCCAAGCAGAGCATCCAGATTATTATCGCCACAACTCCAAAACAAAAGTTCTACTGCATTAAGTTAAAACCTCCCCCTGGCACTCTCTCTCCTAATTGCCTTATTGGTCTGGTTACTTTCTGCATACTATATACAGTGTGGTATAGTATGGGATGGGATGGTATGGTATAGGACGGCACAGCAACGGTAGCGGTTGATCGGCATGGTAGGTGGCGGGTATATTCCTGTAAGTAAGAAATATGTAAGCAGTTATCTCGTGTACAGAAGCTATTATTCCATTCTATTATATCTATTTTTCGTCAGCCCATAAAGCGGTCCTATAATCACAAGGGTTTCGCAACTCCCAAACTTACTTTCACCATCTGCCACCCTCCATCCGAAATCTTTATCAAATTGTCCATGTGAATCACTCACTAGACACGCCTCAGCCAACTCAATTCTTCGAGGTAAACAAGACGCGATCCTCTCTAACAATAACATGTGAAAGACAAATGGTTTTATTACCAGCTCTCCTCTGGCTGTACTATAAGTTACAGGCTGAAAGACTATCCGCAATAGTCAATCCACCACCTCCTAATATGCCCGCTGATTCCAGCTCTATAATTTTATCCAAACAAATGAAAATTCGCTATGTTCTAACCGTAGCTAGCCGTTATGCTGAAGTCAAGCCTCCGCTCTGTACATCAATGAAACTCGTCAACCGTTACTGTACCCATCGCGAACATCATTGCGACTTCTTCTCATCCTTTAGCCCCGAGACAGCTTCAGCCGACTCTTGCGACTTCGCCTTCCCTTGTCGATATTTTGCCAACTTTTCGCTCACATATCGCCACGATCGCGAAAATCCGGCCGTGACCAGACCCTTCAAAGTTTGGCTCATACTTGGCCATCGAATGGTTTTCTTGATTACACCTCTAAGCTCTGCTCTTAATTCTTCAGGTGGTTCTGTGGCTATTCTCTGCTCGAACCCACCACCTTGTCGTCTTTTTATCTTTGTGGCATCCTCATCGGTCGAATCTTCCAACAGCTTGTCGAATTCCAGTTGTGGGATCTGATATTTCTTCTGATATTGAAAGTATAGCTTGCCTCGGAAAGCCTTCGGAAGACGCCGGACCATATTACCACGCTTCACAGGATCCATATCTTGTTCGAGACGGACATTTGCAGTTGGATCAGCTCTCCAGTCTTGATTCTTGCATGCTGGGTCGTTGAAATCAACGTTAGGAAGGTTTTCTATCAGTGGGGCATATAGTTGTCGGAAATTCGGTAGATTATTTCCAACAATATTGGCGACTTTCCCGGGATCTTCGGTTGGTAAGGACATTCGGGGATCGCCCATATAGCTGATGCTTGCGATTGTGGCATATAATTCCTGTTCAGTAAATGATGGAGGAAGTAGCAGCAGAGCTGTTCGAAGCGCCGAGATCAAATTGACCTGGTTCGCAAGACGCACTCGAGCGTCGTCGCGTAAAATCTTAACAGGCTTATGCAGACGGCCTGCAAGGTAGAGTGTCGTCCATTCCGACAGATCCGTACACAGAGTGTCAATATTCACAACGCCGTATTTTATCAAAATACCGTTGACCGTAATATAGGGATTAAAGTAGACCCCGGCACCCCATTTGTCTTGCACAGCAGAAACTGCACCAGATCCGAGTGAGCCCAGGGCAGAATAATGGTCTCTATGTTGGTGGAGGTTTAGTGAATGCCAATGTTCTGTATAAGAAACTCCGAATATGAAGTCAATCATCTTTGGATTTCCACCCTGGGCCTTAACAACAGCAGTAGGTGGCTTTGAATGTATTGAAGTTGCACTGGACGGTGAACCTAGGCTTGGCTTCGACTGCGGGAAGACGCCTGAACCATAAGCAAATGCGTATCGAATAGGAGCTCTGAATTGCCAGAGAATCTGCCGCAGTGCTTCCTTGAATTCATCATTTATAATCATGTGCTGGTTGACTCCAAAATTGGTATGTGGCAGCTCGGAGAAGTTCTTAATATTGAAATTTGGATTCTCGTCCCAATTTGCTGTTGCCGTGCTTAATGGGATTGTTGGGATGTTCGGCATCGACGACTTGCTCGTCGTGGAGGATTGCGAAGCCTTGGATGATGAAGGCTCGAATGGCTTTCTCGACGCGGAATTGGATGCTCGTTGACTAATTGCTTGATCCTGTGAGGTTGGCTCGGACCGCTTGGAAGCTTGAGAAGCTAAAGAACGTCTCGAGTTGGGAAGCAGGTACGGTGTCTGATAATAGCAGTTCGAGCATGATAGAGGTGTCCATTGCCTGGCCATATGTGGCCCAATGGCCTTAGACTAACAGAAGTCAGGTACGTGCTGCGGACAGCTCGGCAAAGAAAGGATGGATGCTCACAGTAAGATGCCGGAAAGCCATTACTTGCCTTTCTTCTTTCAGAATTTCATAATCTGCTGGGATAAGAGATAAAGGAATGATAAGGTGCAGCAGATGCCGCAAAGTAGCTACCGACTTGGAAGAGCCATGTACTGCAATTGACGTCAAGTGGTGGGGTGTTTAGGATTTTGAGCCCAGAAGGCGTCTGTTATTGACGACCGTACCAACAACGGAAAGAGCCGCCACCCCGTCCCCACTTCGCTTAGCGCTTCGTAGCTAGTGGGGGGATTCAGGGACGCGGCCGTGGCAGCCATCAGAAGGGTCCGCCTAGTCGATTCTGTCAATCCGCCAGAAATCGGCAACTACCTAATCCAGCTCCGGGCGGGAGTGCTTGGAAGCTCGTCATGATATATATATTCTTTGCTCGATATATAGGCAATTTTGCAATTTTGCTAACAGCCTCGATCAAAGCTTTAAACCACCGAAAGCACTGCATGAATGGTATTTACATATCCAAGTACAAACAAGTTACAGCTGTTCGGTCTCATCCCAAAGGCGATATATATTTTTGGCTTCGTTGTACATTCTCGATAAAGGTACTATACAGATTTTTTATTTCCTCTTGTTGCAGTTTAAATTGTATCTCTGTTTTATAGTTTGTTTGTAAGACTCTCTTCTATCCTTGTCTTTCTTTGGATATTTTATCCTCGTTGTCTTATTGTCTGAGCCAGCTTGTAAGGTTACTATATATATCTACTTTCTAGTACTTCTCTATAGAGATCTTCGATACCCTATATTTATTTTCCCAAGTAATTCCAATTTGAGATTTGTTGAGACCTGAAGTTTGTAAGGTTTTGAATTGTATAATATATGTTGTAGTTGGCTGGGCTTGCTGTACAGTAGTATAGATATCTAGGTTCCTGTAACGGGAGGAATATATTGAGGAAATCTTCTAAATTTTCAATTGGAATCAATATCTACTAATATCCGAATCGAAAGGACTCTAGAAGAACAAGGGTTATAAGTTCATAAGTTAAAGCTTTTAAATTTATTTTTCAACTTCCTTAATTCGGAATTGTTTGAAAAGCTGGATCTATTATTATAATCCGATTGACTAAGAACCAAAATAAAATAAATTCGAAAAATTATTCTAATACACAAGTTCGAAGTTGACAATAAAACATTAGGGGAAATAGCTGTAGCTTCTATATGACTATGGACTCCAATCGAGCTAGTAGTTTTGTATAAGTTCAATACTGCCCCCCTGCACTTCGTGGTTATCCAGATCGGTAGCTTCGCCTATTGCATCTGTCGGGAGTCGTGAAAGCGGTGGCATTCGGCAATACCCCAATGTAAACAACAACATCTCGACATATGTCCGTCTTTATCAACTTCGCCGTCGACATCCAAGCATTGATAGCCGGTCAACGCGTGTGATAAGAACCTCTATACATTCATCTCAGTATTGGCTACAGCTTTGTAGTGTTTAGCTCCAACCCGCACCCCGCAAAGAATCGCGCGACATCGACATCGAACTAACGCGGTTCGGATTTACAAGCGACGAGCATCATCAAAACAAACTGCGCGCAACATTGGATCGAGCAAAACGAACCGCATCACGAGCATTGATATTGCACATTGCTACCTTTAGCTTTGGCATATTTTTTGTATCAACATGGCGGCTGTTGATGTACCAGAGAAATACTACACGGAAGCCGGCCGACTTACGTCCTTTCAACATGCGCAACCACTCTCCAAACGACGTGCTTCTTCAGCTCATTCAAAGACACCAAAGTCTTTGAAGTGGCCGCACGAATTTCTTGCCCCGGAAAAGGTATGAGGCGTCATTCTCACGTAGATGATGAATACTGACGTGTATCTAGCTTGCTGAAGCTGGCTTCTTCTATTACCCAACGCAAGATAACCCGGACAATGTGACATGCTTCCTTTGCCGGCAGTCGATATGTGGATGGGAGGAAGATGATGATCCCTTTGTAGAGCACCTCAAACTATCACCAGATTGTGGATGGGCCATTGTCGCGTCGGTGGAGGTCAAAAATCCGGACTTGTACGAGGACAACCCACTAAGCCCGCGGATGATCGAGGCGCGAAGGGCGACATTTGGAGAAAGATGGCCTCATGAAAACAAAAAAGGATGGAAATGCAAGGTCAAGCAGGTATGTTGGACTGTTGATTTGGGTAGAACCTTGCTGACCATTATAGCTGGTTGATGCTGGCTGGATTTACAAACCAACTCCTGAATATGATGATTTTGCAGCTTGTGTATACTGCGGACTAGGCCTAGATGGATGGGAACCAGGGGATAAGCCACTGTAAGTTTTGAAGGATATTACTTTTCCGTCGGAGCTAATGGTTATGGCAGGGACGAGCATCATAATCGAGTTCCTGATTGCGACTTCTTCACTTTCATCAATAACTCTCAGAATTCCGCCGTGCAAAAGTCTACCAAAGTTCGAAAAGGTAGAGCCTCCAAGGCCTCACGACTTTCCATACAATCTACCATTACGACGACTTCTGAAGCTCCATCATTCGCTGATCTTCCGGCGGAGGAAGACGATAGTGTATTGACTACCGCAACGAGTGCCACAATAACATCTCAGGGCGGTAGAAAGATGGCTAAAGGGAAAAAGACGACTGCCAAAGGCCGAAAGACGAAGGCTAAGAAGGATGACCCTACGGAGATCATCATTGCACCAGAACCAGAAGATGATGATTTTGAGGTCAAAATCATACAGAAACCACCAATGAAAGGAAGAAAAAGAGCCAGCGAGGCTTTAAATAATGAGGATGCAATTGCCGAAACAAAAGCACCACCAGCGAAGCGCCGCGCGACTCGTACAAAAGGAAGCATGGCCACGCAGGATAGTGCCCCAGAACCATCAGTGACAGACGCGGACGCAGATTCTAATATGATACCTACTGACGACACCGCTCACGAGAAGCCAACCGTTGGACGAAAGAAAGGACGAGCGTCAGCAGCTAAAAATTCACGGAAAATATCTACTGCTTCAAAGGCACCTCTGCGACCTACCCAAGATGATGACGATGAAATCGACAGAATGCTCCAAGCTGATCTAGAAAGACCATTGACTGATGATGAAGAAGCCGAAGATGCTTCAGAAGCAAATCTTCCTTCCACTCGTCGACAAAGCCGCGTAGTAAAACCAAACTCGCAGGCCTCTGCGGCACCTATTCGGAAGACCACTAGGGGGAGCAGGATTACCAAAGCTGATCACGACATGTTCGCCGCGGAAGAAATAGAAACCGACGATGCAGTAATCGAAGCAGAACTTGAGGCTATGCAAATTGAGGAGTCAAAACCTCTACCCAAGGCTAAAGGTGCGAAGGGCAAGCAAACTCGGAAGCCTTCTGCAAAGCAACAGGCCGCAGCGAAGCGTGCTGCAGAGTTGGAAACTGAAGTTGTCGAAAAAACTTCCACGGAACATAATGACTCTGTCCTCACACAAGATGAGCCGGCCAATGTTTCTCTTGCACATACAGCGCCCAAGAGTCGGCGAACAGGTAGTCGAGTACCTTCGCAGCAGCTTCCTACTAGAAAAACGCGAGCATCAGTGTTATCAGTCAATAGCACCATGTCAGATGTCGATGCGCTTGCACACGCCGAGGACAATTTAGGAAACGAGTCAGATACCAGTATGGACAGTCAGTCTACAGTTGTTAAAGGTGGCGCAAAACGACGAGGGAGTAACTTGAAGAAGGCCAAGGGCGGTAAGAAGACTGCTAGTAGAAATATTGAGGAGATTGTTCACAAGTCTACTGATGAAGCTCCCATTCGAGAGGAACCAGTCGAGGCACCTCTACCGAAGAAAATCACCAAGGGCAAGAGAGCCGTTCATATAGAGGAGCCCAGCACCGAGGAAACCTACTACGAGGCTGCAGAAAACGAACCAGAGCCGGTCGTAGCACCTATAACCAAGGCAACCAAGGCAAAGATGTCCAAATCAAAAAGCAAAAGCAAAGCTGCTCTAGAAACCGAATCACAACCAGAGCCAACTCCTGTAGCCGAGTCACCAAGACAAGCAACGAAAGAGCTCACACCCTCACCAACCCCCCAATCTTCCGATGCCGAAAACCAGCCTCCGTCTTCAAAACCTTCAACTGGCAAGGCCCTAACGCAAGCCACTTCCCGCATCCCACTAGCAACCAGCACACCGGTCATGTCCCCATCCAAACGCAACATGGTCGCCTGCCTCCAAAGCAGCCAGCCATGGTCCGTGGTCGACCTCGACGACATCTTCGCCATGTCGCCGGGCACGGACAGAGCGAAGCGCACGGGATCCGGCCTCCTCGGAGAGGCAGCTCACAAGGCCCGGCAGGGCGAGCTGACGAGCCCCGAGAAGAAGATGACGGTGGAGGAGTGGATCCTGTTCAACGCCGGCCTGGCCGAGGAGAAGCTGAGGGGCGACTGCGAGAGGATGGTCGGCCTCTTCGAGCGGGAAGGGGGGAGGGCCATGAGGGTCCTGGAGGGCGTGAGGTGCTTGGAATAGATAGCACGCGGCACGGTCTTGATACCGTAGGATAATCTCTTGGCTCGGCGTCTGGCGTCTGCAGGTCTACATGATAGGAGGTTGCTTATGTCTGGCGTCTGTAGGTCTACACGACAGGGGGGTGCTCATGCATGCAGTACACGAATTACACACTCTTTCATTATATAGTCTAGACCTCTCCTAGTCCCTGTGCCGGGGCACGAATGTGATCTGATGCCGTCTGATCTGTGTGCAATGTGAACACCTGCCCACTGTACCCTGCCCTGCCCACATCTTGAAAGAAGCAGCTCACGGGTGCGAGAGCCGGCCCCATCTACCCACCCACCTGCCCATCTCGTCCCATCTCGTCCCAGTATCCCCCCACTAGCTTCCCTGGCCCAACCCGTCTCCAAACGCCCATCTCTGCATCTCTGCATCAACACACCTCCGCACCGTCGCAGCAGCAGAGAAGAGCAGCGCCCCCCGTCCGCCCGGGATAGCGTCAGCACTCGAATGGTCCTCCGGCCAAAAAACCCCTCGCCGGCAGGTCGTCAGGTCGTCAGGTCGTAGGCATAGGGCAGCAGCAGCAGCAGCGTGGGCCGAGCAGTAGTAGCAGCAGTAGTAATTTCGTAGCAGCAGCAGCAGCAGCGTGGGCAGCAGCAAGCAAGCAAGCAGCAAGTAGTTGGGGGGTGCTCAGGCGGCGGCGGCGGGCCGGGTGGACTCGTCGTAGAACTCGAGGGTGAGGGCGGCGAGCAGGCAGGGGATCTCGCCGCGGTCGCGGACCCAGAAGCGGATCTGGTCGCTGATCTTGAGGGCGAAGAGGGAGCGCGGCCCGCCCGACACCTTCATCGTGCCTGTGTTTTGTTTTTTGCCCCGTCAGGTTCTGCTGGGGGGGAAAGGGGGGAAAAGGGGGGGGTGGGTGAGAAAGAAAAGAAGAAGAAGAAAAAAAAAAAGAAAAGAAGAGAAGAGAAAAAGGAACTAACCATTCTCCCCGTCAAAAACAATACTGTTCTCGCCCTCCTCCGTCGACGGATAGAACAGGCTGGCCACCCTCAGCTTGCCGTTGGGCAGGAAGTCGACCTTCCAGCCCAGCAGGCTGCTCACGCCCTCGCGGAACTCCATCGTCTTGGCGCCCCAGACCTGCTTGAGGCGCGCGATGCTCTTGCGCAGGCCGGCCGCCTCCTGGTCGGCCGCGCGCCGGTCGCGCTGCGCGCTCTCCAGCGACGCCGCCGGCACCGCGGCGGCGCCGCTGGCCGGCCGCCCCGTCTGGAGCTGCGCGAGGAGCGCCGCGTTCTCGGCCCGCAGCGACGTGAGCGTGCTGAGCTTGATGGCCTCGCTGTCCGACGTGGGGTTGGAGCGGAGGGACAGGATGCGCGTCTGGCTGTGCGCCGTGGCGGCCCGGAGCCGCTCCTGCGCCACGGAGAGTTCCTTCTGGAGCAGCGACGCCGACGTCTGCAGCGCGCCGACGTCGTCCTGGAGCTTGCGGTTCTTGCGCGCGAGCTGCCCGAGCTGCTCGTGGTCTTCCGGGTCGGGGCGCGCGCGCTTGGTGCCTGCTGGCTCTGCGGCGGCGGCGGCGGCGGCGGATGGCTGGGCGCGGGCCAGTTCCTCGTGGAGGGCCTTGACTTCTTCGCTGTATTTGGAGACCATGTCCTCGAGCTGCCCGATCCGTTGGGCTTTGCGCTCGTCGAAGGATTGGAGCTCCATGGTGGATTCTTCGTCGTCTACTGCCTTGAGTTGGGCCCGTAGATATTCGACCTCCTTGAGGGCCAGCGTGCGCTGTCTCTCGAGGCGTGTTCGCGCTTTGGTGTCGCCGCCGCCGCCGCTCGTCTTGAGCTTCTCGACTTGAGATTCGAGCTTCGCCTTTTCGGACTCGAGGCTCTTGATGATCACGTCTCTTTCCGAGACGGCTGGTTCGAGACCACCAAGCTTCTCCAGCAGAGTAGCAGTCTCAAGCCTCTCCCGAACTAGAGCTCTTGCGAGCGCTTCAGGAGAATCAAACTCGAGCTGACCATCTTCGCCCGCCTGACCCTGCAAATACGCAGTCCAGGCCAGTCTTTCGTCTTCAAGTCTTTGCCGCTGTAATATTGCCTCTCCCAATTCCTGCTGTAGATCGTCGATTGTGCCAACCTTTCTCTGCAGCTCTCGTTTTTCCTCCTCAACAACCTCGATGCTCTTATGAAGACGTCTGAAATGCTTCAGTTCTCCAGCCTGCTCCCTGTTGGTCGCCTCCAGTGTTCGGATATGCGCAACTTGTTCGCTCAGCTCCCTTTTGATGATCCCGAGCGTGTCGGCGTCTCCGGTCTGCGCTTTTAATCTCAAGACTTCGCTCTCTAAATCTCCAACCTCTGCTTCTCTGTTGGCCAACGCCTGTTGCACCTCCTGTAGCGTTATATCCTTGGCCTCCATGTCCTCTTGGACCTCCATCAGCGTCCTCTGCGTCGCCTGATTCCTCGCCTCGCCCTCCGTGACTCTCCTCTCCAAGCCCCTAACCCTCTCCTCCGCCTCCGCCTTGACATCTTCCACCTCCTCCTCGGCAATTCTCCTCCCCTCCTCCGACTCCCTCAGCCGCCTCTCCAGCGCCGCCTTCTCATTACTCGCCGCATCCCTAACATCCTGCAGCTCTTTAGCCAGCTGCTCGTACAGCCTCACAGCCTTCACCTTCTCCCCCTCGGCAGCCTGCATCTTCTTGAAATCCTCATCGCTCTTCCTCCTCGCCTCGCGCGTCTCGCTCTCCTGCCTCAGCTTCGCGAGTTCCTGCTCCTGCTCTCTCGTACTGAGGGTATACCGCAGCGTCTTGACCTCCGCCTTGAGCTCCGCCAGCTCGCGGTCTTCCGCCGCCGGCGCCGCCTTCAGGTTCTCCACCGACGACTGCCGCGAGTGCAGCGCCCGCGTCGCCGTGCCGCGTCGCTGTGACTCCGTCGCCGAGCTGCGGTTCTCCTCGCCCGTGAGGAAGTTGAACGTGGGCTGCGTCGTCGCGCTGCGCATGGTCGAGATCTGCGGGACAGCGTCAGCATCAGCATCGTCTCCTCTCCTCTCCCCCTTGCCACGAGGCAGAACTCACCCTCGACACGCCCGCCCTCGGGATCCCACTCGCCCCAACACTCGCCCTGCCAGCACCAATGCTCGCGCGCCCGCCCACCGATTGTCTGCGCTCGCCGGCCGCTGAGCCCGGCCGCTGAGGCGTGTGGCCTTTCATCGTGAGCTGCGCGTCGTGTCGTGCCGTGTCGTGCCGTGTCGTGCTGTCTCGTGCTGTGTGTTGCGCTGCGGCTGCGGCTGCGGCTGCGCTCCTTTCCTTTGGACGACGTGAGGATGGGAAACGCAACGCGGAATTGAAGCGTTGTCACGTGGGATGCGCTGGTTGGCCCGGTTGCCGTGCTGGGATCCGAGGACGAGAAGACACACGAGCATTTATTTTATTTCAATATTTAGGTATCATAGTTTAGGAGAGTGATTTTCAAGAGACGCGAGATGATCAGTCCAGATGACATTTTCAAGTAAATGCTTAAAATAAATCTCCAGCTGGCTATTTCCTTTGTTCGTCATATTCTGTAACGAAGCTGCTTGCTGCGGCCCAGGACTTCACTCTACAAAAAAAAAACCCGAGGAACGTCATCATGCTTCTTTGTGTGCTTCATTCATTCGTAGCTCTAATATACAGGTAGGTTCATTGGCCAGTTCAGTCAATTATTGTACACGCGTCATAAGCCTGTCGTTCGTCCATAGTGCCTCCGAATCTGAGCTGGTTATCAGAGTTATGCAAACCGAGGCCGTCGCCGTCTAGTTCATCAGGATATCAAGAACGCTTGCGAACCGATCTATACAAATGCACCGCCACCCTTTCCATCGTCGAAAGGCGGTGGAGGGCCTCTGGGTAGTTGTTTCCACTTATTTCTTTGCTCCTCATAAGCCTCCACCTCGGAATCCGCCTCTTCTTCGCTATCCTTCGATCTTCTGCGAGGCGGACTGCTCGTGAGAGTCTGTCTAGTACCTCGAGCTGGAGGTGTCACTTCTCTTTTCGGTTCCAGGGACCAGCTGTCAACGTCATCCTCGTCGTACTGTGGAAACTTTACAAGACTTGTGTCGCCCTTTACAAGTCCTAGTCTCTCCTCCTCAGTCGCACCTTTCGAAATGGAGTTGGAGGCCTGTCGCGAACCAAGGCCTTTCCTTGAGACAGGAGATTTCGAGGGTAAAGGCTCATCAGCAAGACTGGGTGTCTGTGGTCTCCGGAACACGTTATGGAATGAAAATTGTCTCTTGGCTGAATGAGGTGGCGGCGTTGGACCGACACTGCCTCTTGAACCAGGACGCTCGCCAGGACCATCAAACAGGAAATGGGCATGATGTTGATGACTCGCTCCTTGGTATTCCGTCTTCTGGTCCTGCAGTGCAGATGGGAGGCCATAGACATGATCATGGTTGTCCTGCCCATAAGAGGCGCCAGAGGACTCACCCCCCTTGTAGGCTGGAATGGAAATCTCCGTCAGCGGTACTGGATGCATTGGACTTTGTTGACCCATGGAGTTGCCGGTGTGGCCTATAGGAGCCATGGACCTTGCTCTGCTCCTAATCGAGCCTAAAAAGCTGGATCCTAAGCCACCCGTACTAGGTCTATTTTCCTCATCTTCCATCTCTTCATCGGTTGGAAAGCGAGACATGCCGAGGGGTGGATGTAATTGTGGATGTAATGGTGATGGCATCGTACTCGAGTGTATAGGGGTCGGAGTGAATCTTGATGGCGTCCCGACAATTGTCTTGCGTCTTCGAAGGCCGTCCCACTCAAATTGCTCATTCTCTCCGATGGGTTCTAGATCTCGCAGTCTTTCTTCGTGTATCCTCCTTGCCTCTTCCAGCTCCATCTTCTGCCTGGTTTGAGAAAATCTTCGTACAATGGCAGCTGTGCCACGAATGGCATCGGCCTTGGGTTCCGACTCGGGCTGCTCTTGCTCGACTATAGTTCTGACTTGATCAAGATCACCGCTGAAGACGGCTGCATCTGGCACGTCTTTCGCCGATTTCGAAAGCTGGAGCAAAACAACTCCTGCACAGATTACAAAAAATCCCATGACGACCGTGACGATGGATGTAACGGTTCCCTTGAAACCCCTAAAAAGAATAGCCGAGGTGATGATAGTAGTGCTCGTAAAATACACATAATAGGTTGGAGTAACCAATGCCGCATTGAATAAATTAAGTGCTTTCTGTAGGGTCGAGGGTAAGTAAGAGAGGCCTTTTAAAATGGAGAGAAGTACTTACGTTCAAGTAGATGATCTCGGTGACAAGTGTGCAAATGACAAACACAAACAGCACGTAGAGAAACCAATGCTTATACTGCTCCTCACCTCCAATCTGAGCGACAATTGCAGCACCCAGACCTTGGGTAGCAACCACACTCAGGCCTCCAACCCAACTGCAGATGGACAGATATACAAGCATCGTTTTCTTCCCATATCGCGGCCCCGCCCAAAATGCAACAAAGGCAGATGCGACCAGAATGACGCCCGCGTAGCTGAGGAAGCCCGGGGCGATGACGAAAGCTTGCATCTCTTGGATGTCCGCCGCAGACGACTCCGAGGGCGCGTTCATAACAATGACCACCGATCCGATGATGCACAGAAAGCAGCCCACCTTGCCTACCATGCTTAAGCGTTCCTTGAGGAATATAGCAGACAGGATCGTCGTGATGACGACCGACAGGGCTCCCAGCGGCGTAACCAATATGGCATCAACAAAGGCGTATGCGACGAAGTTGCAGATCTCTCCGATGATCATGAGCGTCATGCCTCCCCACCACAAGCCGTTCTTGAGATAGCCGTAGCCTTCTCCCGCGGCCTCGTCGTATTTCTCGTTCGCCTTGAGCAGGCCGAGCTTCTTCAGGACGAACGACACGCCAATGAAGCACCCCGACCCAATCGCGAGACATATTCCAATTACTTTATAGACCGCAGGCCTCGTCGTCGTATCTGTTCGAGCATATATCTCATGGGCCGCGCCCAGAACCTGCGCAGCATGATCCATGACGGGGCGAGAGAGCGGCAGAGAGCCAGCAGCGAGAGTTGAGAGACCGAGTATCCTCTCCACCGGTTCAACAGCAGCAGGAGGACGGTGTTCGGAAGGAGGCCGTTGATCAGGTCGAGGACAGGAGAATCGTGCTGTATCGTGAAGACGGCATGGGTATGGACGTAGGGGGTATATTGTATATCGGAAGACAGGGAGCTGCAGGGACAGGTGCGAGTTCTGCGTCAATGGGATAGCGACAGCGCTTCCAATCGTGGAGGGCGTGGAGGACGCGGATGCTGCTCGTTACAGAGCGGTGGCAGGGCGTGTTCTCGAAACGGTTGCCGTGGGAGATGTTTTCCAAGCCTGATCTGGGCCCGGGCGGAAGCGATAAGGAGGACGGGTGCTTCGCGACAGGGGTGACTGGCCGTATAGTGCTGGCTCGGACAATGCCCTCTGATATCTGATATTTGATATTTGATGCGGGTAAGTGTAAGTGTATGGGTATGAGCCAGGCTGGAGTATTTACAAGCAACAAAGGATGGATGGATGGATGGATGGAGAAGTGGAAAGCCAAAGGTCAAGGACGGGCGAGGGCAAAGACGGGACGGAGGGGGGGATCGAGGAGGTACAGTATCTGTCTTGCACAGCCTCCCCGGAAAGTCGTGGCACGCGAGCCATTCTAGGGCGTGTCAGAATGCCGGCAGTGCTGAATCTCACTAATTGTGCCCTGGAGTGCGGAGAGCGTAGGGCACCGCAGGGCACTGTAGCGCCTGTAGCGTACGCGTAGTGGCATGCCAGAGCATCGCTGCGGGCTGTTAGGGTACCTGAGGTGCCTAGCACGGTACCTACCAGCTACCACGGCTCCCGTCCAGGCACTCGAGGGAGGGTACCGGCACCTCCTGCAGCGGTTCGACGGCCTCGTGCACTTGTACACGCACTCGTTACGGCCTCGAGCAGCGACGGGCCTGTTCTGCAGCAGAGATGCAGCATTTAGGGTTCGAAGCTTGCGAGCAAGCACACGGACGATGGGAAGGCCTGCCTCGTCGAGAGCAAGTAGACGGGCAGAGACAGAGCCAGCACAGAGGACACAGGACAGACAGACATGTACCGTACTGTACCGTACTGTACCGTACAGCATCACGGCTCTGTTTATTCTACTCAGCATGCCTTGTTTCTCTTGAATCCCGACGTCTACCCAGCCCATCGCCGGCCATCCATGTCTGCGGCGTCATCATCGGCCATGCTGTGCAGCTCTGGACGGGAGGGACCAGAATCTATATCGGGATACGCGGCACACACAGCAGGTCCCTAGCACGCCCACTGGCACTCTCTGGCACTCTGGCACGCCCTAAATCGGCCCAGCGAGCCAGCCAGTCACTCCCCCTACGCAACTTGCTGCATCGTCCGCTAATCGCTCCCCTAACTGCGAGTGGCCACTCCCCCGTCGTGTCCCCTAACTCGAGGTGCCGGTCACTAACAGTCGCTAACACTCACTAACGGCCAGTCACTAACACTCATTAACACTCATTAACAGTCACTAACCCTCACCAACCCTCACCAACACCCACCAACACTCACCAACCAACCGCCCCGTCCGTCGCCAACTCGCAGCTGCCAGCCACTACACTACACTCGCCACCCCCGGGCCACGACGCAACTCTGGCCAGCCACGCCGGATTCTCGATTCTCGATTCTCGAATTCTCGATTCTCCCATCCGCGTCACTGATTCACCCGCTGCCAAAGCCCAAGGTTACTCGTTAGGCACTTTCACCTTCACCTCCACTTCCACTTCCACCTCCACCTCCACCGTCACTCATTCGATTCTGGATATCCAGCGACGCGACACCCTCTCGGCCTTCTTCAGCAGGCATACGCAGTGCTGTGTGTACACGGTGCCGTACGTACGCACGGCATGCAACACGCCGTCGCTGCGTGCTTGCTTCTCGTTTTGGCCAAGGAGCTTGTCGAAGCTGGTGCACCATGCCCGACCAAACTCCAGTTCGGCCCCTGGGGATGGAGGCTCCCGCGCTCCTGTTGAAACTGCGCTGCGAGTGACGAAACAGCCAAGCCGAGCCTCCTCGACATCGGGTCCTTGGCCCTGTTTCATTGCGGTCCGGAGTGTGGCAGGGTTCGCGCCGCCGAGTGGCCATGGTGCGTGGCTGCTCTGCATCTTCAGCTTCTTCCCGTCGCCATTCCGCAGCCAGTGGCATGCTATACACGCTGTGCGCCCTGTCCACCGACGGCTCGGGAGCTGGGACAGGCAGGCCAACAGACAACCACGAGTGCAGAGCAACAACTGCCATGGCTCTGGTCTAGACCGGCTGCACGTGACCGATGATGCAGCACGTGTGCGGTTCCTGTTCCCGTGCAGCCCAGATCCCCTGGACCCTGCTGGCCTCACGTGCGCTGGAAGTCCCGGGACCCGCAGCGATTGCGTGCGTGCGGCGATTGCCGCCCCGATAGCCAGCGATTGCGACATAACAAAGCTTTATCCGCGATAAAGATTCCCGTGAGAATATCCCCGACAATCGGAATCCCCCATCTCAACCCGAATCTTCTCCCTCTCTCTTTTCCTTTTCTCTTTCCTTTTCTCTTTTCCTTTCTCCTCATACAACAACAATGCACGTCCCAGTCTCACCTCAATAATGCCTCCTAACCTGCTCAATGCAGGCACCCGCACAATCCCACGGCGCACGCCTCCGCTCCAGCGACATGTCAACATCACGAAGCGTCCGAAGTCTTCAAATGCCCAGCCTCGACCGGACGGAAACCTCGCGAACGGGACCTCGATCCCCGTCCCGAATACCATCGCGCCGCTGCCACTGTGGCGGCGGCTAGGTCCGCTGTCGAGGGGCCTCGAAGCCTATGCCAGATCCCAGAGAAAGCGGCCGTTAGCCACCCAGTTCGTGTCTTCGCTGGTCATCTATTTCTGCGGCGACCTGAGCGCACAGAGCATCAGCGGCGAAGATTACAGCCCGCTACGCACCTCGCGCGCCCTCATGATCGGGGCCGGGAGTTCGATTCCCAGCTACAAATGGTAAGATGTCTCCTGTCGCTGCTTGCGCTTTGCCTTGCAGCTACAACGGCAAGCAACAGACAGCCCTAACACAAGCAGGTTCATGTTCCTCGGGAACCACTTCAACTACTCCTCGACCCTGCTCAGTCTCGCCACCAAAGTTGCCGTAAACCAACTCCTCTTCACCCCCATCTTCAACTCGTACTTCTTCGGCATGCAGGCCTTCCTCTCGAACCCGCTGCACGCCAGCCCCGCCGCCATCTGGGCACACATCCAGCGCACCGTGCCCACCTCCTTCGTCAACAGCTGCAAGCTCTGGCCCGCCATCACCGCCTTCAGCTTCCGCTTCATCGACGCCCAGTACCGCAGCATCTTCGCCGGCTTCGTCGCCATCGGCTGGCAGACGTACCTGAGCTACCTGAATCGCCAGGCCGAGGAGGAGGAGGAGGAGCAGGAGCAGGAGAGGGAGCTCGAACACCACCACGACGGCCCCGTCGACGGCAAGGAGTCGTCGCCCGCCGAGACGGCGCGGAACCTCGAGGTATGACCACGCACATGTCATATCACGTCGGATACGCGAACCGGACACGACATACCAAGCACAACATGGCGTCACATGTGAAAGGATCCGCAGCCTGGGCCTCTCGACTGCGCAGGCGGATCTCGCTACTCCTCGCATGGATAGAAGAAGATCGGCAACCTCCCACACGGAGAGAAATGCGCAGCACCTCGACGGGCGCGGCATGGATACATACCTGCCAGCCTCGAAAGAGGGCAATAAAAAACATGCAGCGGGACTCGGGTCTATACAGCGAAATTCAGAGGACGGGATGATAGATTGGATTATATATATAGATATAGATATAGATGATAGATGATAAATGATAGATGATACCATCCTAGAGAGCACAGACGATGTACAGTACAAAAACGAAACATTCGCAGTCTCGAATATCACCTTCGCAATCCTCGTCTTCACTGCACGATACATTTTGACACATCGACACATCGCCACGCACACGCGCGCGTGCTTGCAACCTTGGATCATTTTTAAACGCATGCTTACCTAAGTGTATACGTGCGTATTGCCCGCCTACAAGACCGGATCCTCAGCGGCCAGCCACATCGTCTACATCCCGCATACGCACACGACAGACGAGCCCGGCAAAGGCCTCGGAGACAGGCCAACCCCCCCGCCCCGGTCCCCCGCCTCCCTGGCTAGAAAGGGGTAGTTCTCCTCCTCCTCGACTAGAAGGGGTAGTTCTCCTCCTCCTGGCCCACGGCCACGCCCGCCTCGACCTGCTCCGCGTGCCTGCGGTCCAGGTACGCAAGCAGGATGTCGCCGTACCGCTCCTTGCCCTTGTACTTGGACACGTCGTCGCCCCAGCTCCGGACGGCCGACGCGAGGCGGCCGGGCACGCGCGGCTCGTCGCAGATCGACGTGATGGGCTCGAAGTAGGTGCGCACGGTGAAGAAGATGGCCCCGCTGCGGGGGAGCCGGCGCAGGGATTGGCGCTCCGAGCGGAAGTGGTGGTGCTCCACGGCGATGTCGTTGGCCGCGCTGAACCAGCCGATGCTGCCTTCCGGCCCGTCCTCCGAGCCGATGCTGGAGGACCAGGGGAGCGAGTCGTCGAGTTGGATGAAGTAGTTGTTCTGCGCGGGCTGTTAGTTGGGAAAAGGCGGGGGGTGGAGAGAGGGAGCACGTACGCGCTGGACGGGCGCGTCGGGCTGCACGCGGCGGAAGAAATTCATCATGCCCTTCTCCAGCTTCTCTTTGAATCCTGGCACGTTACCGCTTGTGTGGATCTCGCTCATCGCCATGCCGAGTTTGTCTTCCAATCTCCAGAAGCCGGCGAGGAGGATGGCGCCTCCGAGGAGATAATACTGTCCGTCTGGCTTCTCAAACATGAGCGCTATATCGTCCTGGATCATGCGTGCCGCCATCTGCATGGGATCTTCAATCAGGGGCCTCTCGACAATGTTGAAGCATTCTCCGGTGAGGAGGTTGTTCATGCCTACGGGCGTCTTGCGGAATAACGATGGATAGCGCTCGGGCAGGTAAGAGCAGAATTCTTCGAGGACCTCGATCGCGCCATCGAAAGCGGCAGGGTCTGTGTGGCAGCATTTTTCCCCGCGCTCTGCGATGCGTTTGGCCTTGTCGGCGTGGTATTTCATGTAGTGGTTGTCGAGTTCTGTGACGGTTAGCGACGAGTCGTGATGTTGGACAATGGGCCATACCTATCCACTCATCCCATTTCATATTGCGCAATCCCATAGTAATATGATATGGGCCATTTCTGAAAGGCCGATAGGGGGTTGGTTTTGTCGTGTGAACATCCCAGTTTGGCGCAGGCGTGACGGGAGGCCTTTTGAAGTCTACTGGTACCCATACTACAATTTATGTTAGCCAAATATTCCCAGTACGAAGATTTATCCCTCATACCCCCAGGTTCTCTCGGAGGAGCTTTGAATTTGGATCCTCTTGTAGCAGGTTTCTCAAGATCAGGTGTGCTGGGCCGATTAATATGTGTCTTGGAAAATATGCGAAGAGCTCGTGTGAAGAGCCATATGCAAAGTGCTGTGGAAATAATTCCATATAGAGTCAACTTTGGGTTTCTAACAAGATGCCGAGTAGCATCGCCAGTCTTCACTTGTTCAATCGCCTTCCGAGCCCATTCATGGCATTCTTGTAATCGCTTTTCGAGCATCTTGAGCTTATAATGGCAACCAGTGTACGGATAACGAAGGATGGAAAATATATTTTCGTTCAAAAGTGTCGTGCAAGTAGATAAAGTATATTAATAGCTTAGGATAATAGAGTATACATTTCCTGACCGATCAATTATAATTGCTGATAAGAAAGGCTCAGGTGTTTCTTGTCAAGAATGATAAGTTGTCGTCAAATCGTTATCTCGATACCGGGTCTTTTATCCGTTTTTGGCAACGGTAAACGAGTATCCCACCATCAACGGTTTGTGACGGCGTACAACAACCACATTGAGATATCGAGGGGAATGGAACATATAATGGTTCCAGTTAGAATTCCGCATTTGTAAGTAATTGAGGAAGGTCAAGCCACATATAAAGTCTCCAGCCCCTACACTTGTGTTTTGCGCCTCAACAAGCAATGCCGTCCCCAATGTCGTCGAAATCGATCTGGAATTATGGCTAGGTCTGGTACCCAGATTGTGCGTGCAAGCACGTGGGTCCGCGAAGCATCGAGGAATGGTTGGCAAGCCACTTCCTCCCAGTTTTCAACATCGAGAATATAATGCGGCTCCAATGCCGAAGAATTTGATCCGGGGTAATAGGTATCAACAAGGAACGAGCATGATCGCACATCAACCTAAAATTGTTAGTTGATGGCCATCTCTCTGCGCCTCATACTTACATATTTGCCCAAATCTTCCTGATTCATGTCATTCATGCCAGATGGAGTTAACCATGTCCCTGGCCAGAAACCAAAGCCTGTCTTCGCCTCTGCAAACTCTCCTGGCAATAATCCATCAAATTCGCTTTTGATGAATTTTGCCTTCATACCGTTCGGCAAGAAATATGATGTCGGAAAGCGATACCAGTCCTTACCAAAACAAACCGAGTCGCCAGGCGAACCCAAAGCACCTACTCCTGCTATCTGGAGCGGTTCGTATATCTTCAATGGTGCAGAGTATGCAGTGTATATGCCATAAATACGCAACAGTCCGACGTCAACTGAGGAAAGAACAACGCCTGCAACGACAAGGAGCTTCAGCTTGGCGGGTATTTTCCCTACCAGTGTTTTTGGATCTGATTGTCCGAAAGCTGCAAGGATTATGTGAAGGGCCATGGCCGCATTAAGTGCCAGAGCTGGATAGGCAGGATACATAAATCGCTCTTCCTTATGTGGCTGCAGGCTGAAAATCCCAAGCCAAAGATAGAACGGAGACATGACGACAACAGTTCTGAGGCCAGTTTTTGCACCTTCGCGAGAGCTAGAGAATAGCTTTTGTAGCGTAAACAGTGGCAATGCAGCCACCGCCAGGACAAACCAGAAATTGAAGTTTAGGAGGAGGTTCCGAATATAAAAATGCCATGGCTCCGTTCCGTAGATATCAGGACCCTTCCCGGGACCACTAAAGATATTGTATAGAACGATGTTAAGCGGGACAAGTTCCAACTTTCTATAGAAGAAACCTGATATCACCAACTCGAATGCCTGCAATTGTCAGTAAAACGATATGCTAGGATATGCAAGATAATCTCACCAAGACAAAGAGCGCTGCTACGCCCCCCCTAAAGAAACGTGTAATAGCATCGATCAGCGCATCCTTGCCACTTAAGCTGGCAAAAAGCAATTCTTCAATTAGGAAAGGGGCAGCCAACGCGACAGAGAAAGGCCAACCAAGAATCCCCCCAACAGCGAACCAAAAAATACCTTGCGCTGTTTTCAGGCCACCCTTCCAGTTCATAAAAGCTGCCATCCCAAGCATTGTTGTATACATTGCGAAGCTTGATGGAAGAAAGGCAGCCGATGCATGGAACATGCCAGGACTGAATACCAGGGCCATCAAGAAAAACAAAGCGATCCTTGGATTGAGGGTTCCACTGACGACTCGGAAGAGCTGTGTTTCACAGATGGCGCAGATGAAGGCAAGAACGTATCGGATGAAGTAGAATTCGCCGACCTAAGAATGTCAGCAGGAACAGAAGCTGCGTATCAATTTATTTACCTTCGATGGAAACGGCAAAAGTCTTCGAAGGTTCCCGGCAATGGCGTGAAAGGCGACATATGCCCAACTTCGAATTGCAAACTCGGGCGAGTATTCCCAAGTCTGTAAACCATAGCCACGACTCAGATAATGTGTAGGTTCCCAGTAATTGAACGTCTCATCGCAGTCTTCTATCGGGGAATAGATTGCGGCAAGAACGTTTGCGGCGAGGAAGAAATAGAATGCTTTGATGGGCTGTACAGCAAAGGGCGTCGGTGGAGGCCTTCCCAACAATTAGCAACGCGCCTGATGGAGTGCCATGATTACCCACATACCTCTTCTTGCCATGTGAAGCTGCAGCAGGAGCTGTAGCTCTAGGATCTACCTGAGGGTTTGGAGCAGACATCCCAATAAACCATCAGAAGCTGGGAGAATTGAAGTTTTTGAATTGTTAACTGAAGCTGTTGCTTGCTACGTTGTAAAGCTTATTTCTACCCGTGCACGCCGTCATCGTTTCGTTACGTACTGCACGGAACGACCCTGATCCCGCTAGCGGTACAAGCTCTAGAAATTATCGAGAAACTTTTATCGCTATCCAAACAACTCCGGATCTTATCGTCTACTTTTTTCTTGACCAAACATGCATTGAAGTATATCTTTGCGCTCCATGGCAACAACAGAGTTAGACGACATACATATTGAAGAGCCGCCTGCAAAGCGAATACGATTACAGCAATTGGACGAGACGAATCTTGAAGGCCGAACTTTGAGTAAGAGTGACGATACGGCCGAAGGTACTATCTACCCTGCCGACGACAACTCGAACGCATCGCAAATTGAAACACCAAAGCTGCAAATCATGGATAACTCGTACCCGCCAATGTGTGGTATTCCTGGATTGGGCCTCCTTGGACAAAGTTCAGAACCTCAGCGCGCTGTTCAGCAAGGTAAGAGTTCACATCAGTACACCATAGGTAATTTTGTTGACAGGTTTTCTCACAGATCCTCCTGCTACCGCATCAATATCTCAAGCCCCTATAGGCGCCGACGAGAATTTACTAGATACATCCGATGCTGTCCACAACCAAGTCACAGAGTCCTCACAACCATCGAAGACTGATAATGTCGCGCCAGGAGATCAAGAACCACCTTCCATCACATCAGCCCTGGAAGCGCTCCTTGGAGGCCTCACCCCCCCAGCGCCTATAATTGATGCTACACAGCTGGAAAATAGCACAGTCAATGCCGCCGAGAAAACAGAAGAGACTCTTGCGCCGGCTTCTGCATCGAATGCCGCCGAGACTATCGTCGCTGAATCTAAACCCCAGCAGCTTCCTGACACCGCCCCTGAGGACATGGAGATGATAAATGGGAAAACAGAAGAACCTACTGCCCCAGCTTCTGCGCCGAATCCTGCGGAGGCTATCATTGCGGAATCTACGCCCCAACAACTCCCCGACACCGCATCTGGGGACACGGAGATGACAAATGGGAATGCAGAAGAGCTTTCCGCTGTCGTCCCCCCAGCTGCCGACGCAACCACAGTCATTCAAACAACTGCTGGAATTATTGATCCCACTCGTGAGATCCAAATGATGGATGCAAACCCCAATATCCTAGAATCACAAGAGGCAGAATTCGAAATCGACTTGTCGCCAATCGAATCTTCATCAGACGACAGTTCCTCTGACGACTCGAGCTCCTCGGAAGACAGCGATGATGAAGACGCTTATAAACTTTTAGGTCCCGAAGAGCAGGCACGAATATTGATGGAAGGTGACGGTGGTTCAGATGACGAAGGCGCTGGAGGAAAAGGCGCCAAGTCTGGAGGTCAGCTCCGAACAAAGAATGAGGTCCCAGAAGAGGTCATTCCAAAGCCAGACGTTACAATCACCCCCGAAATGAAGATTGAAGAGTTGGGAGTAGTTGAGGCTGTTGTTGAAAGTATTGCTCTTGTCAAAGGTAAAACATCCGGAGAATACAGGGTGCTAGAAAGCGGCTCAGTACTCTGTCTGGAAGATCGAAGTGTTATTGGAGTAGTGGCCGAGACACTCGGAAGAGTACAGCAACCTCTTTACTCTATACGGTTCACGAACGCTGGCGAGGTTACTGAAGCTGGACTGTCTATTGGGACCAAAGTCTTCTATTCTGAGCAACATTCTACATACGTCTTTACGCAAGCTCTAAAAGCCTACAAAGGATCAGATGCTTCGAATCTTCACGACGAAGAGGTTGGAGATGAAGAGATTGAGTTCTCTGATGACGAGGCCGAAGCAGAGCATAAGAGAAGGGTAAAGCAAAAGAAGCTAGAGAGACGAGGGGGAAGGACACAGCAGAATGGCGGATCGGGCCGGGGTGGACACCCATTGCAACAGCAGTACAAGCCCCACAATGCGGCTGTTGGCTTGAGTTACGATGACGCTGACGATGATGGCCCTTATAAGAGGCTGGCAAGACCGGCTGGATTTGCGGATACGGTTGGTCGCACCGAGGCTCCTCAAGAAGGCGTGGGCTATACTGGGCGGGACCCCAGAGGGAGCCGAGAAGATGGCCATGGCCCATCTGAGCAGACGCGGGAGACTAACGGAGGTGGCAGAGGGCGTGGGGACAGAGGTAGAGGAAGAGGCGATCGTGGAGGTCGCAATGACCGAGGTGTTGGCAGAGGCAGCTCCCAGGACCGCCGAGGAGATGGTCACGCACACGCACCCCCAGATCGGAACACGGGATATTCTCGAGCACCTCAGGATCCGCGACGCATTAGTTATAACCAGGCACCGCAAGCGCCCCCGGCCATGCCGAGCTTTCCTGTCAATGCCTACAACTACAACCAAGCACCAGCACCAGCTCCACAATACCCAGCCCAGCAGGCCTTCCCACCCTCTTTCCCGCAACAGGTGTACCAGCAGCAGCAGCAGCAGCAATATGCGCCACCGCCTCCTCAGTACCAGCAAGCCTACCAGAACATGGGGCAGCCACAGGCAGGATGGCCAGCAGTCCCGCAGCTACCGACGGGGGCGTTTATCAACCCTGCATTCTTCGCAAACCAGCAACAGGCCCAGCAACAGGCGGGCGGGCAGCAGTGGTCCCCACCAGCGCAGGCTCCCCTGCCGCCGCAGGCATGGATGGCACCAGCGGGCCAGCCAGGCAGCGGTGCGCAGGGGGCATTCGCCGAGGCGCAGGAGAGACTGCGGATCTTGAGAGAGCTGGGCGGAAGCAGACAGGGCTGAGCCGGGCCGAGCCGAGCCGCGTGGGCTTAATTGTTTAATTTTGCACGGGATGGATATATGGAAAAAGCAAGAAAAAGGCGTTGTTGTATATGAATCTGCCGTTTCGCATATCGAATACAAAGGCGCAGATAAAGCCGACGAGTAAATGTAATTAAAAAATCACCGGCACCTACGTGGCCGGCCCGGGCCAGTCTTGACGATTAGCGTACACCAGCAAAAGTAAACCGCTGCTTTATCTCTCTCTCACCTTAGCGTACACCAGTAAAAGTAAACCGCTGCTTTATCTCTCTCTCACCTCCCTCTCCCTCTCTCTCTCCCCCTTATCGCGCCCACGTGACGCTCGATAGACGCAGACACGTTTCCCCGTGTTTTTTTTTTTTTTTTTGAAAAAAACCCTGTGTGATCTGCGTGCGTGCAGTTGCAGTTTAAGGCAGATTAGATTTACCGGGTAGGGCGTAAGGTAAGGTACGGTACCCATGTAGGGGCATCCATGTACAGGTATGCACGGAGACCCATGCGCGCGCGCGCGGCATGGCGATCACGGGCCCGGGGCGACAGACAGGCAGGCAGGCAGACAGACGGCCGCTCGTGTCGTGCTGCAGTGCTGCGGCTACGTTACGGGTACTGCGCACGCGCGCACCGGGATCGTCAGGGGCAGGGGCAGGGGCAGGGCAGGGTGGCCCCAACCCCGGCTACACACCCCCCGGTCGCAAAAAACAGAGACAGGCGATGATGGGACTAGCAAGCCGAGGGATGGATGGATGGGGGTTTTTTTGGTGGGGTGCTGGGGGAGGGGGAGGTGGGGATGGATGGGTTAGGGATGGATTAAGGATGGAAGATGGAGGAGGATGGATTAAAGATGGATTAGGGATGGATTAGGGATAATAGGACGGCGGGAGGGAGGGACGGGATGGGATCGTCGGGAGGGAGGCAAGGGGGAGGCGGAGCGGATGGGGGATGTAAGGAGGATGGATTACAGAACGACGGAGGGCTGATAAGAGATTATAGGAGATGGGATGGAGTTAGGATGTAGAAGACAGATAGACAGATAGATAGGATACAGAAGATACAAGATATAAGAGATAATATAGATTCAGCCTCACGTCCTAGTCCAGCCAGCTGGTACTGGAGCTTGAATCTAGGGTCAGCTTGCTGACTATAAAGAAGAGGAAGAAGAAGAGGAAGAGGAAGAGAGGAAGGAGTAACAAGCGACGAGCCAGATAGCTAGCTAGCTAGCTACCCTGCAGACTCAACGCGAGGATATATAGGCAAAGCTGATACAGTCAGCTGGGAGGGGATTCTGTAGAGAGATGGATGGCTGGTGTGTGTATGTAGTACTGTACTTAATACAACAGTAGTTAATAAGACAGTACTTAATAAGATAGTACTTAACAGATAGTACTTAACAGATAGTACTTAACAGCACAGTATACACCGTCAGATACAAACCCTGCTACTGTAACGAGTAACGAACGAACAAGGCACTTACTTGTAGGAACACTGTCTTTGGATACTGGGTGGATCGGATGATGGGTGGCTGGCGATGGGTAGGTGGACGGTTGCTGAGGTTGGGTTGAGGTGAGGTGCATGGACGGTGGAGGGGGGAGGTGGAGGGGAGGGGAGGGGAGGGGTGGGTTGGCTGCAGGGCCTGTACTGTAGAGGTTGCAGGGTCTGCAGGGTCTGTCTGTACTGTACTGTAGGGGTCTACAGGGTGTGCATTGGCGCCGACTGGCTGACTGGCTGACTACTGGAAGTGCCTGCCTACTCTACTGTACACACGTGCTGTAGTAGAGTAGAGTATAGTGTAGTATAGTGTAGTATAGTGTAGTATACTATAGCGTACCTGTACTGTAGTATGCTGTGCTCTAGTAGAGCATACTGCACTGCACTGCCCTGTACTGCACTGCCCTGCCTACTAACCGTCCCTGCTACAGTGCACGTACCCTGGCGACTGTGCTTTGCTACGGTGCTTTCCTTGGGTAGGCCACTGTTCTTACGGCTGCTGCACGAGTTGGTTGCGGTAGCAGCCACGGGAGGGGAGGTGGCTGTGGCTGTCGCTGTAGCGGTCACTATAGCCTGTAGCTGCCACTATGGCTGCTACTATAGCTGTAGCTACAGTATAGCAGTCACTATAGCCGTAGCTGCCACCATAGCTGTTACTATAGCCGTAGCTGCCACTGTAGCTGCCACTATAGCTACCACGATAGTCGTCACTACAGTATAGCTGCCACTATAGCTGCCACCGCCTCCCACGGCCGTCACCTGCCCCGGCGCGTAGCCGACGACAACAAAAACAATCAACCGCAGAGATATGCAGAGGACGTACTCGATAAACAACAGCGCATCAGGCGCGCCGTCGTAGGGCTACCTACCCTACTACTGCCGTGCACATCACGCCGTCCACGCGCAGCCCCCGAGCTACGGCCGCCATTGCTGGCCCCGTCTCGCTGGACTGTATAGTATACAGTACACAGGACATGCGCTGCTGCCAGCCCCGTCCGGCGCGCCGTCGACTGTGCTCCACGGCCCGCGCACGGCGGCGAGTGCGCGGCTGTCGAGGTCGTGGGACGGCGAGCGCAGCGGGCAGGCATGTATCGGTGTTGTGGTAATTTCGGCCCAGCGATGCGCTCGAGCTGGCCGCCTCCAGGGGAGCATGGGCGCTTGGCCCGCCGCGGCCTCGCGGCGGGCCTAGCGCCTGCGATCGCCCCCGCACAGCCAATCCCGCCGCCCGCGTGCCTGGCGCTGGCCTGCATGCGGCATGGCGCGCGCGGTGGCGCCAATGCCGCAATGTCATTTGGGCAGCGGCAACAATGTGGCAGGGATTGGCCGGCTCCGCTCGCGGCCCCCGAACAGGCATCGCGCGGCATGGCATTGCGGCCTGCAGGCAGCTCGAGCCACCTGCTCCCCCACCCGCCCAAGCCTCCACCTGCTCATCTCTTCATCTCTTCATCTGTCCGTCTCTTCGCTCTCCGTCTCTTCGTCTCTTCATCGCACCCTCTCGCCGTCGCCCATGCCCTCTTCGCCGCCATGAAACCCCTCAGTCTCGCAGTTGGCCGCTCGTTGATGAGATAACTCTCGCGCTGTTGTTCTCATATCACGCTCCAGACAAGCACAACTGTCTGCACACATTCGTTCATTCCTTTGACCCCGACAACAAAGAAAACCCCACCACAACACGCCCGGGCAAACGCGACTTGACACTCTTTTTCAGAATCCAACAACAACAATACTATACAGTACACAATCACTAATCCGTCGGTACTCGACATCGACACGCGTAATAAAGGTGCTCTTATCAAGACACCAGACCGGGAAAAAAAAACTTTCGGACAAACCACTTTCTCAACACCAGGACCGCGATATCGGATTCGCAGAAGAACACTCTTCAGAGACTACTGCCTCCGTCGCAATGCTTGATCACGAGCACCTCCACCAGCTGCCCCACCGCGGCCTGGGCGAGGCAGCTGGCGATGTAGCTGCGGCTGTAGGCGCTGCTTGGGATCTCCATGGACAAGAGAAGCGGGCGGACGACGCAGTGACTGCACTGACTGTCACTTCGATCGTCTACTACACCTTGAGTCCGACTGCCAGTGGCACGGCTGGACTCATCACCTCGAACTCTGGCCAGGCCACCAGTACCACAACTGTCAAGATCGCCATAAACACAAGCTCTAGAACAGCCTCGAGCACTTCGTCTTCATCTTCCTCCAGCATCCAATCATCCTCAACCCTGGCATCCATAACAGCAGCGGCTACTACTTCTGTTGTAACTGCTACGACCTCAACCAGTGAAGCTGCATCCTCTACCAGCGCCTCTGCATCGGCCACTTCTACCAGCACTGCTGATAGCAGTACCGGCATGAGCACAGTTGTCAAGGCCGGGATAGCTGTTGCTATCGTTGTAGGTCTCAGCGCCCTGATCGCTCTTATCTTCTTCTTCTTCCGACAGCGCAGGAGGGCCGCTTCGCGTCAACGTCTGGATGATGAGAAGACTGCAGATGATGATGCCTTCGATGCGAACAGAGCCTCCAGCGTTCGGACTGCTAGAACCGCTTCGATCGCTCCTCGTCTCAGCCTGCGCCACCTTACGCAGTTCCTCCCAGATCTTGCCAGCACACCGAATCACGGCAGCGACTTGGCAATGGGCTTGGCTGGCGCCCAGAATGGCAGATCCAATCCCTTTGGAAACCACGCCGAGACTCTTGATACTCTCAATGCTAACGGGCCGTCTGCCGTCCAAGGCTTCAGCCCTTCAGGCCAGGCTATCACTGGTGCTGCAGCTTATGCTCGCGGTGCTTCAAGGCGTGGTAATGGTCCAATGCCACTCGATCTCACCAGGCCCAACAATCATTTCGGTCCTTCAAGTCCTGCTGGAACCGACTCCAGCGAGGCCTCTGACTTATCTAGCAATTCCTCCAGGGCAAACGGCGCTGCAGCTATTGCAGCTGCTGGCGGTCCTCGCAACAGTGCCGTTCATCGTGTTCAGCTTGACTTTAAGCCTTCCATGGAAGACGAAATTGACCTCAGCGCTGGTCAGCTGATCCGACTTCTTCACGAGTATGATGATGGATGGGTAAGTTTCAGTCTTCCATCTGTTTACCTAACGCTAATCATGAACAGGCTCTCTGCATCCGACTTGATCGTTCTGCACAAGGTGTTGCCCCGCGCACATGCCTCTCAACGCGCCCGGTCAAGCCTCGTCCCCATCAAAGCGGCCCTCGTGGCGCTCCACCACCAGGCATGCGTGTTCCTCACCATCGTTCTACGGCATCTAACACCTCACGATCTGGTCCTTCAGACCGTCCAATGAATCCTCAAGGTCGCCCCATGACACCAACCGGTGGTAACCGCTCTCACAGCCCTGCACCCAGCCAAAGGCACGAACGTCGCCTTACTCCTCCAGGACCAAGCCCGATGAATCCCAACGGCCCATCTCTACCTCACTCTGGTTCAGGACCACTATCAGGTGGCGCGGACAAGAAGCAAGTTCTTGGACAAGCCATGTAAAAGCTCCGGAGGTTTCCGTACAATGGAGCGGAAGATCTAGGGCGTTACAAGGCGATATGGGAATACTACGAGCTACATGAGCCATGCTATTTGTGGAAATCGATTTCCTTTGCTAACTTGAAACTCCACCAATTTTCTTTGATTTGACTTGAAAGTCGAATTTCAATTCTTCGCACCGATGTTCGCTCTCGATCTCGATCTCGATGCGCCGATACTCCAGCAATAGCCAAAGGCTGTAATACACATCGGACTTTTGTACATAATATTTATCTGTTTCGTTCTCTTTCTCGTTGAAGTAGGGTTTCGCGTTGTGGTGACCTTGTGGACAACCGCCATGGGATTGAAGAACTCTACTCCTGTCTCCAAGGGGGGAAGGGGGGACTGGGGGAGATTCTTGCTGATCCGGATGGCAGAAAGAAAAGGATCACGTATGGTGAAGGTGGAGGTTGGGGTTGATTGCTGGCAGGAGCCGATGATGGCCGCAATGACGGCTGGCCTGGCTGTGATGGCCCGGCCTCCTCCGTCATTCGGGTAGCTTCTTTCAGCTCTGTCCTTTTTCAAGGCACGCACTACTTAGGTTCACAATGCGAGACGGTATCAAGTATGCTTGCTTGGGGGTTGTGATTGATGCGTTGCCGTGCCGTGCTGTGCTATTCGTGTATCATGTGTCGTGACCTCGTTGCCACTATCCTCTTTCCTCTCCTTTTTCCCTCCCATCCCTGAACCTCCTCCATCTCTCAACCTCCCAAACCCCCAAACCCACCATCGCCACCGCCACCGCCGTCAGATCCAACTACAGAGCTATAGATGGACAGACATGTATACGCGGATACGTCCTACGCATCTACAGAACCGATACTGTATAAATTTGCTATACTGCACAGGTACGCGATGCAGGTTATATGGTACGGGGTATACGGCACGGTATACAGCACAGCACAGCATAGCACAGCACAGCACGGCACAGCATAGCACGGCACAGAGAAACAGACAATTATATCGGCCCTAGATTATTCAAGGTAAGGCGAGGCGACGACGACGATCCCACCCAGCCATGTTTCAAACACGGCTCCCCTCGAAACAAGACTCTCTTCAAACATCATACTCCTTCTGCTCCGTTGCCCTTGCTCAGTTCCAGTTCCAGTTCCCCCACTGACAATCGCGACCCGATGGGCATGGCATGTCGGCAAAAACGCAGTGCGCGCCACGCCACTACGGGGACGATTGATATCCGCCTTGCAGCTGCGGCCTCCGCGGCGGGTTCGTGGGGTTGATCGTCGAGTATTCCGGTGCCGGCGAGTGGCGCTGTTGGTACGCCGGTCTGGACTGTCCTAATTCGGTCCAGCCTTCCGAGACGGTTGAGCGCGCAGCGGAATCCGGAGAGTTCGGAGATGGGTATGGCGGCTGGAATTGCTGATGGTATTGTTGCTGGAATTGCTGCTGCTGCTGCTGCTGTGCATACAAGTTGTAATCTCCAGGATTCGTGTTATGCGGATCGTCATATTTCGGCTGCTGCCCGACTTCATTGTTAGGTGAATGATGTGCGAACTGCGGAGGTGGTGAACTGTGTGGCGAGCCGCTCATGGCGTATAAGGGCTGTGTTGGCATTTCGACGGGACTTGCGACGCGTGGTGTGGGGAAGTGTTGGTATTCCATCGAGGGTTGGTCATATACCTCTGCGAGGCCGGGAGGCTGAGATGCTATTCCGGCATTGGGAAGATTTCTACGGCGGTGGCGGCGAACAAAAAAGCAGCCGAGTATTAAGGCTATAATAACAGCTGCAGCACCGATTGCTATTCCGACAATAGCGCCGGTTGACAATGCGGGTTTGGACTTTGGTGTTGGCGTCGATGTCGATGTCGACGTCGATGTTGGTGTACCAGTTGTGTTGGGAATAACCCTCGTAGCAGTACGCGGGGCGTTATCTGCCTTTCTGGTCATCAAGATGGAAAGATCAGTGTTTCCCCATGTTGCAGGAGAAATATTTGTGGCACCGCCTTGAGCCCTGATGGGGTGTTAGCCACCGATATATTGAAATTGTAGAAATCTTTTCTTGAAATAGGAATGCTGGGTACGCTAGAAATGATCTGGCAATTATTGAGCGCAATCCCCATTGAAGGATCGATATGCCCATATCAATATAAGAAAACTAAGATGAAGATATAACTTACGATCCTCCAATTGTCTTATAAATCCCTGAAGGAACAGCGTATGAGGTTACATTGGGCAAGTACTGATACCAATTGGCTGTTGCAATATTCTCCTGGCCTAGGTTGAGATTGTGTGTGCCCCATACGATCGCTGCATCACAATCATCGCTCTGCGGAAAAGTGCCTCCAATGACGAGCATCTGTGCTCCATCAACGACGTTACATGTTAAGGAGCCGTGTCCCGTGACCGTGGGACCATTCGAAGAAGTACTTGGGTACCATTTGATCCAGGTAAATGATGGTATGGAAAGGATATATACATCGTCGTAAGCTGTACCAGGATCCATACCAAAGCCACCGTAAAGGTATCTGTCTGCTGTTAGGTCATAGGATAGTTTACAAGAACATATAAAACATACATATTGTAAGATGACTGATCTTGTGCCCAGGTAGCGCCAGCACAGAATCTCCTTCTCATCTCTGGAACATCTCCACTGGCATTCTGAGAATACCACTTTCCCCCTGCAATATCATATAGGAGGATGGTCGACATTGATATCCCAACCGTAGTATCGTTACCGTAGGGTGCTGAAACCCCCCCAAAATATACCAACATACCTCTATCACTTATCGGGATATACACCATCACACCTTCAGCCCTGGGGACAGAATCCGGTCCTGTCATATTGCTCCAAGCGTTGGAATCCATGGTATATCTGATGAGATTGCTTGTAGCAATAGGCCCACCTGTCCATCCCGGTACAGAAGCATTGCTCATCCATCCTCCGAAATAGTATGCTTCTCCTCGCTCTGAGATTGATACTCCAGCCCCGTAAGATAGCCGATTTATAGACGTGGAAGGCTGACCAAAAGAGTCCCATTCGTTGTATATGGCGTCATAAGACAATAGTTTATAGGTATCCGGAGAAGTCTCGTCAGTGTACTCTCCACCGTATAGGTAAAACCTCTTGTTAACATCGTCTGCCCACAATATACCACCACTGACGCTAGGCATTGTGGCATTTTTCGATAAATTCGCATACAATGGGGGCATTCCATTGTCGCTGACTGCGTTTAGGTCATTGTAGAGCAACCACGTATCTATCATAGGTTAGCCTTCTTCAACACATCCATGCTTATACTAGCACTCGGCCCTTCAGGAAACATGTAGTTGGCGAATGATGAATAAAGCTGAGTAGGCTAGTCGGGAGGACGGATATAAATGAATTGAAATTTACAGGACTCACTGGTAACATTCTGAGGATATTGAGTCAACGGGTTCCAATTCACAAATCCTCCATCAATATATAGCTTGCGGTCGATGACCGCAGACTGATGCGCGAATCGACGGCAAAAGTCGGCTACAGGATCCATTTGTTGCCATGAAACCTGAACAAAGTTAAGAAGGACGAGGCACGACAATGAATGCATCCTCAGCAAGGCACTCAGACGAATGTGTATCGAAAGCATCGTAGTGCTAGACAGACGACCGTATCCGAGTCAAGATGAGAGGCCGCCCTGTACAACGCTCACTCTACGGATGGAGCCATCAACGAATGACAAAACGACAGAATTTGGACTCGAGTGAGCGATATGAGAGATGCCAAGTATCTCGGTCGACAATGATGATAGAGATGGGGTTGGAATTAGCAACAGAACGACGACAAGAGGAAAGGTTCCAGCAGATAACTGCCTAAGGAACAGGCTCCGACGCCCACCATTCGAGGGCTGCTGGCTAGAACCAGAGCTTGGCATTTGGCAATACAGCTTCCGGCATATGATTGGCATCTCACGCCACAGGGTTGGCTCTGTACAAATCATCCAATATCGTGGCTGGGGGTCACGTCCAAAATCCAGTATATCCATGGCTGCCGGCGGTGCGTGATTGGCCAAACAAGGGGAGCAGCCTGCACCGTCCCGTTGTGCCTCGTGAAATAATCCTTCAATAGCAAAATGCCAATAAGCAGCAGAATCGCACGGACACCCAGCACCCTGGGGCTGTGACATGCATCCTGCGAAAGGAAGAGGTGGCGGCTTTCAGGTTTTCAACGAGCATAGGCCAAAGAGCTACCCATCCCCAGGCAGAAGTAAGTCCTCACTGGACATTGGAAGGCCTGTTCAGCCGCAGCAGCTCGAAAGACTTCTGCCGTCGGAATAACCACTCTTCCTCCGTAAGACGACGCTGGCACGTTCTTATGGAACCAACACGGCCTTCGGCAGTGGGAGACTGGTGCTCACTGCCGCTACAGGGGGATAGAGAGGCCACAAGAGGTGTGCTGAAGAGCTCCTGTACTCAAGGAAGGGCCGAGGTGTAGCATCAGGGAGTGACACAACTGGGCAGCACTTTGTCTAGAAGGAACAGCGTACCGGTGCAACCGGCTCTGCATCCCGTTGTGCTGTGCTGTGCCGCGCTGCACTTGTACGTTGCAGTGGCCTGCTGAGGGCGCCTCCGCTGCTGTTCCTGGTGTGGCCGTTCAGCTACAGCAGGACTATGTATCAGGACTATGCATCCCATCATTGATAACTGGCCATGGATTGGGTGTTGGGCCGAGCATCGCTTACTTTTCGTCCCCCCCGGATGGCTCAGCCTTTCAGCCGTGGAGGTGGCTAGGGCTGAGTAAGCGGGCAACCTACAGCGTCGAGATGCAGCGACTCTGCAGTGACCAACCCGTCAATATAACGTTCAATATGAATATGATCTACCGACTCCGACCTGACGAAAACTAATTGCCAGTGCAGGTATTGCTAGCCAGGCACGTGCTGGTCACAAGGCTGACTATTCTCCGTAGCCTAGGTTTCGAGGTTCACCATGTGCTGTAGATAGTAAAGTAAGCAATTTTGTTTCGGAGCACCTGCGGCCGGCTCCCAAATGAATCGAAGCGAGTAAGTGTTGCAGTATAACGGTCGCATCTTTAACCTTCGTATAGCAGTAGAAACTACCAAAGATACTATCTATGCACATATTATCTACTAACTCGATGCAAGTGGGGATTTCAAGCTCTACCAGAAAGCCATAGTCCGTAGATTAGCTTATCAGCTCTATTATATATACAGGTTCCAATTGCGACATCTATTCAGGGCCACCTCTTCTCCTCGCCCTCTTCTCCACATCTGTGCCGTAATTAAACGGATTCCTACACAATGGACAAGTGCTCTGGTTACTACTTGCAAACCACTTAAACAAACAGCTTGAGTGGAACAGATTCTTGCATGTTTGGCATCGCTTATCTGGCATCTTCTTGTCGGAAGAGATGATTGAATAGCAGATTGCACATTCGGTTTGGCCCTTTAAGGCACCGGTAACGTTCTTGCGGAAGATGGTGAGACCGTCGGTGATAGATCCGTTCTGTATAAAGAAGTTAGGACCGCAGATAAGGGGATGGAGGAGAATGAGGCGTACGGAGAAGGTGATGACACCCTGCGTGATCATCAGCCAGCTTTGCCATTTCTTTTCGCTGACAGCAACACGGTTGACACCATCGACTTTTACGCCTTCAAGGGGATACATTGCTGGAAGTCGAATGACAATCTGCATCTGCATTTCATCAACCTCGTATCCTGCATATACCTCCCTCGATTTCTTTGAAACCTTGATAATTAGTCCCTTCTCGTCGTCCGAGGCAGGCTCTTGCTGTGCTGCCCAAATTGCCACATCATCAAGAGTTTCTACAATAACCAGTGGGGAGAAGTATTTTTCAGTCCATGATTCAACTGCAATTCGAGTCTGCTTTGATTTGCATTCGATCCACCAATTTTTGGCGAGATTGGGTGTATATTTCAAGCACTTGAAGTAAAGATTGACAAGTAGCCATTGCATATTCCACTCGTCTGGCTCAGCATCAGCAGCTTTCAGATCATATAATTTGACGTGCTCAGGAGTTAATCTTGCTTTGTCCAAATTTAGTGGATGCGCAGCGGAATGGCCAAGGACGTCAAAAAGAAAATCAAGAAGTGGGGAAATATAGTTCCCCAATTTCAACGCTTCAGTGTAGTCGTTGCGAACTTTATACGAAGCGTTGACATAAGAATCGAACACCAAGTGCCACGAGAGAAGGTATGCTCGAATTGAGGGTGGGAATTGTGCCAGATCGTCGTCCGCGAAGCTATCAATAGAGGGTGCATCAAGCAACAGGGAGAGCAGCTCTTCCGGTAGTTGGGCATCTAAAAAACTAATTAGTCCGCCACTTAAAGTCTTGAAAAGCACGCCAGAAATTACCTCTGTTCTCTAAAAGTACATCCACAGAGATCTGCTCTTGAGAAGCTGGGATTGCTCGATGTAGTACATCAAAGGCTGCCGATTGGATGAGTCGCAAATCAGAAATTACAAGAGAATAAACTTCTGAGAGGTCTCTGATATGCTTCAAAGGAATTGTGGAAATCTGCCTATTGAGTAACTCATCCATTATAGACCAGGGCTGGTTTTCTTTAGTCCGAGGTAATTTGAGAAGCTGTAAGATACCCTCTGAGACTAACTCCGCCATATTAGCCAAGGCTTCTTCAAGGTCATCATTAGCATCCTGGAGTCCCCTCAACACCGTGACCAATTTTAAGCTTCCATAGACAGCAGGAAGTATCTCATCCGATCTTTCGCCCTCATATTGCCTATCCCATAAATTGACGCAGAAGCTCATAGTAGTCTCCCAATAAGGACCATACACATCCTTTATTGAGGGCAATAGATATTGTAAACCTCGACAAATTTCGGCCGCGAGAGAAGGTTCCAGGTCTCCCGGTTCGGCCATCCAAGTAGTGATTTGCTTAATGGCAAAAACAAGGCGATTCTGCGCTACAGGCAAATTACCTTGTTCGTAGATTGCCAGATTGGCATTCATGAGCACTAATAGTTGTAAAGTCTTTTGGCCGCTAGAATAGGCACCAGTGACATCACTGACCAGCCGATTGCAGAGGGTATTGACTAGCTTACTAGATCCCAGAACTTCTTTAAGCCCCGACAGAGTGGCAATCGCCGTGAAGATGTTAGGAGTGGAGGCCTTAAGAATATCAAGGGATGCCAACCACTCGTCACCTCCCGATGTATGCCATCCGTGCGCTTCGACGAGGTTGGATAGAACATTGGCAAGCACACGTCCAGCATAGAAAGATGCCGGCGAGTTTCCGTTTGACGTTTGTATTAACTGAACAACCAATTTATAGACGATTGCGGATGCCCCATCGCCTGAAGCATCCCGCCAAGAAGGGGCAGCATTGAGCACACCTACAAGGCCTAGTTGAGCAGATGTAAGGAAATCTTGAACTTCCGTCTCCACATCTGGATCCTCTAACGAGGACCACAGCTTGTTTCCCTGTCGAAGCCCAAGTTGATCATTGGCAACTTCCAGGGTGAGACACAATAGTTTGAGGATATCAACCTGCATGTTAGGTGAAAGATCGTGAAATAATCTGTGGATACGTAGAAGCTTAGAGACATATAGGGCCATTCTAAAGGCAATAGAATAGCCATTGAGATCTCTCTGGGGCTGGAACGATGAGACTGTAGATGAGGATTCGACCAGTAGGACAGCACCTCCCAAAACATTCGTTAACGACAAAGCTGGATTTGGAGCCTGTTGTAGCAGTGGTTGTAACGCTTCATACCAAACTTTAGGACACGGGAAGAAATCATCGTTCAATTTGATTCCTCCGCTTTTAGACAACGTATGGGCCTGATGTACCAAGATGTTAATGCTATATTCATGATCATCAGTATAAAATAGTGCACATAGGGGATCCTCGAAGGAAATCTCACTTACGTAAGTGACTGTGGCCCCGCAGATTCTAGGTTATCATGAATTATTGCCAAAATAGGAGACCGCTTTTGATTCGACTCGAAATGGCTATCACCATTCTCCGTAAGTACGGACTTTAGAGCACTAGCTCTGGATACTGTAACTTGATTATCAGATTCAGACAGTGCGAGTAATCGTGTCATTATTTTCAAGTGAGTCGTATTATCGGTTTGGAGGAGTTTCGGTTGTTTCTGAGCGATGAACTCCAATGGCCGTAGGGAATTATCCGTACTGGCGTTATCATTGCCTAAACTGTCAATGATCATAGAGATGACCCTAGCAGCATTTTCACTATTGAAGATATCGTACGTGATAGAACTTTCAAATAATAGCCAGCTCTCTAGGTCCCCTTGCACAGCCTTCACAGAAACGTCGACGAGATAATCCTGTAGCTTGTCTTCTTTTTGAGCTAGTTCAGTGACAGAGTGGTATGAAATAAGAGCCTGAATAGCCTTATGTTTCTGGCCGCCTTCAGGGGCACAGATTATGCTCTCAACTGTAGCATGCCATACTGCCTGAAAATTTGATTCCTGTCCTGGCAAGAATCGAAACGCATTAAGCGCTGCAATGAGATACAATGAAGACGGTGATGAAATAAGCTTTGGAAGCTCGCGTTCGAAGAAAGCTAGAATTGTGTCTTTTGTTACGGGGGAATTGGCCACAAGATTCGGTGTAAGACGCAGCGCAGCCTCAATAGCACCCGCAGCTCCAAATGGTTTCCCGTTCCGATTTGTAAGCACCTCAAGAGCACGAATGATGACCGCCGAGTTTGAATTTGCCAGAAATCCAATACTAGACGCAAGCTGTACATGCTTATGCTCTGCAGTTCCATATCTCACAATTTCGGCCTGAAGTCCAAACCACCGGTGGGCTTCCGCAGCTACAGAGCTCTGCGATTTTGAGAAGTCTTTTGACTGCTCAGGAAGGGAAATAAGCATGCTTGATATCAACAACTCTGCTAGTCTTTGCCACTCTGTTTGCAAAGATTTTGATGATTTCGGACTTTCGGATCCTGCGCATAGGTGGAAGGCTCTTGCCAATGCACTTGTGCTATTTCCCATGGACCAGCGCGTATTTTCAGCAGCGGGTCGCAAAAATTGTTCAAATACAGGGTAAACAGCCAGAACAAGTAGCTGATCATAGGCTTCCCCATCCAAAGATACACGAAAATGCTTGACGATCTCAAAGTAACATGCCCACGCGGCTGGTGCATTAGTGCGAGCTTCTTCCCTGTTAGAGATTCCGTCTCGCAGAGCCTTTAGAAAATCTATAGCACCATCAAAACTTGTAGGGAGGACGCCTTCTGGTAATCGAAGAAGTAAGGTTTTAAGAACCTGCCAATAGTCGGCTGGACCACCTTGAGATCCTTTCTCAATAAAATGGTGAAGGCGTGATAATACTCGCTTTTTCCCCTTATATGATGTTGTCCAAGCCTGTGGAAATCTTGAAGTAAGTTTACTGAGTGCTTGCACAAATAATAAAGCCGAACTAGACTGTGAGGTGCGAAGGCCGTCTGCGATAAATGCACTGCTAATAAGCTCGATGTCGCTCTCGACGATCGCTGTCTGTCGGTCTAAGCATACCATAAGTAGTTGAGCAGTCGTCCTTCGCACAAACGAGTCGGAACTAGTTATAAACTTCCAAAGAGTTGCATTGCTTGACAGAAAGCTATCGTAGGCTTTTTGATGTTGGTCTATGTCGTCCTTGTTGAGCTTGACAAGGAGATGGACCACAAGTGATAAACTTGTGCCAATCACTCTATCATATTTGGCTTGGGCTTCATCAGGACTAACTGTTCGTTCATCACTGAGAGTTTGGGGTGTCTCCTCGATGGCCTCTTGTGCGTATGCAAGGATCTGTGTCTGGCATCGCCGCCAAAAAGCAATAATCTTGTCTTCTCTGTCTAGAAATGAAGTGATCCCATCACTAGCAGCTCTTGATACCGGCCTATCCCTATCATATGTACCTGCTAACCATGCCCCGACGATGCTGGGAATATGTTTCTCCATACGTTTTCGTGCCGATTTGAGCAGTTCAAATTGTAGGTCGTGGGATAGTTCCCGTACTCTTCGAGAATTTTCTATTGAAATACGGGGATATAATTTGACCTATCGATCTTAGTACTATGCCATTATACATGCAAATTCCCCAGAAGAGAAGACCCACCCAGGCATCCAGTATTGGTTGTTCCGTTCCACCATCTTGCTCATAAGGATGTGCTTGAACGTAAGCCCGGAGATCCTCCAAGCCTTTCGCCTTTGTTGTGCTATCTTTTTTAAGCAGATTCTTGAACGCTACTACAACGTTGGCATCTGTGATAGATGCGAGATTCGGAGGCTCGCTGAGGTACGAGAGCGTGGTGCCCACAGACCCCCCACCAAAGCCGCCAAAACCAGTGCTGGAGGCTACACGGCTACTCGAGGCCTGTGATTTAAATTGCCTTTTGCTCATGTTTGTATGCGAGGGAGGCTGGGACAGATTTGTAGATATTTGTAGGTACTCGAATGGTGTGGCTATAAAGAGCTGTGACTCGCAAGTCAATGTAGGCGCGGGGTTAGCCTACTACAATTCGGGTGAGCTCCGGCTAGGTAAAGACGATAAATTATATCTTCCATCCATATGGCTCCATTGAAGAGTCCGATACTAAGTGCGGCAATGTTTTAACCCAAAAAATTGACGGAGCAATATTGAGTTCAAAAACAAAAATATTCAGTGACGCAATAGTTTCGAGCTCGGCGATTTAGCGATGTTGAGGCCTGAACTTCTCAGGCATAAGGGATCGATAAGGACGAATCATGGCTAATCAGCGCCGTCTCCAAGAGCTGATCTACCCCGCAATCACCTGGAGCGGTCAGTGCTAAAGTGTCCCATTAGGCTGCACAACACCTTCCACAACATCATCACTCAGAAACTCAAATCAGCGAGCTAGATCGCATCCTGACATTTTCTATCGGTCTTTGGCCTACAAATAAACTATACATACTGTAGGCTTTAAGTCTCATATCCTTCTATCCAATATCATTCCTTATCAGCGACCCTCGTCGTGGCAGTAGCTAACAGGATGCAGAGTATGTCAGCAAGACTATAGATCTCAAAATGCTTGCTTCGCATCTCAGTTTGAGTTCTAAAACACCTGCATTACCTCTACGATTGCAAGCAAAGAACATATCGCCAGTGACGATTCAGCAACCCGCCAGCCTTGCGCGAAGATTACGACATCAACAACAGGTTCGAGATTTCCGGTTTGGTCTATGGACCTCGTACCTTGATCCCAACTTTCAACGGGAACTCCATCGTCGGCGTCGAATTATCAAGCATAAATACTCTGAAGCTTTGAACCGGAAGCTCTCATGGGACTGGCAACATCCAGTTCATGCAAGTCATCGTGGTCTGAAAGGCTTCATAGCCAGTTCGTGGCGTGCACAGGACCCTCGGCCAGGCGGTCGGTGGATTAATGTGAATGAGTTAAGGGAACAGAAGGATGAGCCCTCAACTACAAGAAGCCAGGGTATTGAGGATGTGGAGCAAAGTGCTCTTGATGAGCTATTTGATCACTATGGCTTCGCTGTGCGTGACCGTAAAGCAGCGCATAGTGTCTGCGGCACTGGATGGAGCTGGAACACAGACTCAGCGCCTGCTAATCCACCACAAGAAAGTCGTAAGCGACCGTTTGGAGATCGGAGGAGCCATACGACGACTTCTATGAACACAGCATGTTCTAACCAGGAATATGAAATTGACCCAATATCCAATCGCAAAGTGTTTAAGAAAGCACATGACACTTTAGACAAAGAGCCACAATCTACTGCCTCCGAAATACCTATCAGGACCTTTAAAGGTTATCGATCGCAGTTCTCTGAGTTCAACCCCCCACCGGAAGTGGGATCCAACGTCGTCCACCTTGATGGTGCACCAAACCCTGCCAATGGACAACCCTCCCCAGCTATCATCACTGAAGACCCTTGCCAAGGCCGGCCTGATTCTAACTCGTGGACTCGTGATGAAACTCGCATATCAGATAGTGAATTATATCTTGACGGCCGATCCCTTCGAGATGAACTCGGTAACTATAAGCCTTTTAAGTACAATGAGCCAGATGGTAAATTTCCAGAGGACACGGATCAGGTTACGGAAAGCTTGGAAGAATATGATGGGCATGGCGATTACAAGCCTTTCAAATACAATGAGCCAGATGGAAAAATCCCAGATCATCCGGAGCTTATTGCAGAGACCCCGAGTGAATACGAAAAAGATCTGTACGAACCATTCAAGTACAATGAACCGGATGGAAAGATCTCAGAAGAGAACGATCCTGTGACGGCAAGTCTTAGTGAATATGAACAGGAGCAGTATAAACCCTTCAAGTACAATGAACCGGATGGAAAAGCGCTAGAGAAGGAAGAGCTTACTAGCGATGACTTAATTGACTATGGGCATACTGGTTACAAACCTTTCACCTACAAGGAGCCCGATGGACAATTACCAGGGAAAGTTGACACTGTTGCTCAATCTTTAGTTGATTATGATCAACGTTCTAGTGATAACTGGCCAGCATCCTCTTCAGCTTCTACTCTTGGAAGAGGGACTCAGGCACCACCACCACCTCCTAAGCAGACCCCAAACATTGAACCTGCATTGAGCTGTTTACCTAGGTCGCGATTTTTAGAATTCATGATAGCAGATACAGATAAGCAGGAAGATATCGATATACAACGAGCTGGTGATGTTCGGGTGTCATCAGGTATCCTCAAAGGTCCTCAAAAGCCGACCAATGCTGATAAGGAGACTAAACGAAAAGAACTGGAAGCGGATTTTAACAGGACTCAAGTAGTCAAGGAAGAAGAGAGAGCAGCTGCCGCAAAAGTCAAAGAGAGCCGCCAACAAGCTCAAGTTCTCGAAACAGAGCGCAGCGAGTTGCTCAACCATAATGCCCATGCTACCGGACAACTTCACGCAAAGATCGCCGAGATTGATGCAAAGGCAAGCAAGGATAAAATGCCAGCACCTGCGCCAAAGAAGCTTGTGGGTAATTATACCCGTGACTTCCCGGAAGAATTTAACGTCTCGTGGACAAAAGATGGTTCCACGAACAACGATTGTTTAGTTCCAAAAAACAGCCACACAGATGTATGGGGCTACGATAACTCACCGAAAGGTCGAGAGACCTCACCGGAGGAAGCCATGGATAATAGAACGCAGAATTCAGAGAATGACTATGCAGCGGGGCTGGGTTCCATCACTGAGTACTCCCGAGGTGCAAACCCGCCAAGACTTCAGACGTCTTTGGACCGAAGCAAGAAGCCTTCCATGGGAAAGGCCGAGGCCCACGAGGGCAAGGCCGAGGCACAGGTTGATCCTTACACACAATATCCAAACGGACTCGAAATTCCATTTGCCAACGAATGTGCAAGGAAAGGTGACCACGAGCCAATCGCCTATACACCATCGTACGGTTCTCCGTCGCCGCCAACACCCAACAGTGGACCTGAACAAACTAAGGTGGTAGAGATACCCCAACAACAATCTAAGAACGAGAAGAAAACGAAAGATCGAGCCTTAGTACGTGAAATACGGGACATATACGAACTCGCATACGGCACGATAGATACCAAGCATCGACAAGTCTCCGACAAATTTAATCTGAGAGAAAAAGTCAAACTTGGTCTTTGGGAGGGCCGCGGCCTCATTCACAAAACTAACAATGAGCTTGCTAAAGCTCGTGCCAATCCAGCATTGCATGCAGCAGAAGATAAGGATGTTGAATCGAACGAGTCGCCAGCATTACAACCTAGAGTACCTACCCCAGAACCGACCTTGTATAAGATCCTTGCCTATGATCCAATTATGCAAGCAATCAATATCGCCGAGACAACTTCCATTGTTACTGACAATTCATCTGCACTAACACCTGCTGATGTTCTCCTTCGTCTTTCCAACCCCGCGAAGTTCTTCCCGCACTTCAAACCCCTTCAAGAACAGGGCTATGAGATTGTATCCGGTAGCGGTGATGTCCTTGTCTTCCGAAAAGTCCGCAGTGGTTCTCCACAAACAAATACCGAACTAGATAAAGGGGCTTCTAGATATCCTCTTGTCGAACCGGCACCTCTAGAGGCAAAACCGAGAAAACTCACGAACCCCATTGACGGCATGCAGACAATCCGCCCTGCAACAGGCAATTTTGCCAGCCCAACTGGGTTTGTAAATCACGATCTGCCTGGGGAACAGCCGTCGGAGCCGTCCGAACCGCCTTTCAAGTCAAACATTGACGTCAGACGTGAAGAACCTGTCTTCAGTGGTCGGAAGAATGAATGGAAGGACGAAGACAATGATGCTACACCAAGAAACACGAAGAAGCGGGGCACTACCCAGAGGCTGTTGATTGGCGGCGCTTGGGTTGCAGCGTGCTCTTATGCCGTAGGTGTCGTAGCTGAATTCTTCAGGACTGGCGGTCTAGATGGGAAGGGTCCTGCTGGGCTTTAGGATATTTGAGGGGTTACGCAATATTTCTAGCGTTTTGGGTTGATCTGACCATTTTCACTGCGGGGGATCGGGTATACATCTACCCCACTTATGACTAGGCAACAGTCTTTTATGACGGAGTATGTAGATATTGGTGCAATGGTGATTTAGGTATGGAGTCTTTTGCTTTGTATTCTTGATTTTTTATCTATCTTACTGTCAAGTACACTCAGCTCTAGATGAATTAGAATGCATTCCACTCTTCTCATGATTTCGGATGACATTTGGACTGTAAGGCGACGCACATGTCACAAACTCACAGTGGTACGTCATTGGCAAGTAAGAACACTCTGATGAGTTAAGCAACTTGAGTCTTTGATTCGCCTGCTATTTACACAGCCAATAATACAGTGCATTGCATCATGCATCAATCATTCTACTTCCGAGCCCCTTCCGCCCTTTCCGTTCAAATTCAACACAACAGGTGATGATTATCTTGGCTCTCTTGCAGCGCCGAGGAACCACAACATATGAAGGTTTCACCTGACGTATTGCCGTGGAATAGGGGCGAAGTCTCGGTCATGAGCCGCATCGACGAAAATGCATTAAGCAGACCAGAGTACAGACCAGAGAGTACAGACCAGCGTACAGACCAAGCTTCTCATTAAAAATGAATACTAGTCGGAGAGTGGAAATATGTGATTTTCGATGCCACTCAATTTGATGGGGGAAAAGCTCAGTCCATGCCGGCCCAGCTCTTAATTTCAATGCTTCCTCTCCTCCCTGTAACAAAGCTCGAGGAGGCTTCGGATATGGAATCTGTGACCATCAGCGTCTCTGTTCGCCATCGTATCTCTCCTGCTGACCTGGTTCCTCGCTGAACCCCAATTCTGGAGCTACAGTGTATTCACTGACAATCTTCATGTGCATCTCGCGCTTCTGATCCTGCTGGCTGAAGCTCTGGTGTCTCCTGAACTGGGGCATCCAGCCTACGGAAGCTCCGCCCGTGCCGGTCTCCTCTTTATCTTCAGGCACTTGGCGGCCGTCATCTGGGCTCTCCTCTTGATCTAGGTATTGACTTGTCTCACTCGCCCGCCGCTCGCGTGCTACCCTGTCGGCAGATGCATAGTTGGTTGATGAGCGTTTGAAGACCTGAGGCCGGAAGGTAAGATCCGGCGATGATGCACTTGTGGATTGTGTGGTCGGAGGGTAGTCGGAAGGATTTGCAGGATGGCGGGAAGAAGAGGAATCCGGGTCCAGAATCTGGCGTGTGGACTGAGCAGAGGAAGGTGTGTACTTGTAGTCCGGCCCAGACGGTAGGTTGGACTGGGACGGTGATTGTGACATAGTTGTGGTTGAGGTGGTGATTATTGGTAAGGAGTTCTATGGGGTAGTGATGCTTGTTCTTGTTCTTGATGTCTGTAAAGGGAAGAGTTAGGAAGTGTGGTCGGGGATAGCGGGCCAGCGGGATAGCGGCGGGCTCGACCGTGGGCTCACCTTAGCTCTGCACAGAAGGCAGCATGTGACTGGATGTTGTTGCAGTGCTTCGCATGGCAGTTGGAATCGAAGTTGCAATGCCGCAGGCCAATTTATATACTGATCGTCGAGGGGTCAGCTGCCGCAGTGGCGGCGCAGTGCAACACGAGTCGGGGGCAGTCGCAGCGTGGCATGACACTCAGCGGTCTCGATTGCTGCCAGTGCCGCCGCGGTTCTGGGGATCCGTGGGAATCCGCGAGAACCCCGAAGAGCAACGAACCCGGCGGCACTTGCCGGCAAACAAGTTACAAAGTTGCACAGCTCGCAGGGATCCCCCATTGCCATTGCCAATTGGCACCTGTGATTTGTGGGGTAACGCAGCACTCTTGATGCCTGAGGATTCCGGGGTGGCAGCTGATAAGCACGTGTGGAGCAAGGTAGGCGATAAGGCGCCGGTGGGGCTAGTGAGTTTCTTCTTTCCGACACATCATCGACAACAACAAGGTCTGTCAACAGACGACGCAGGAACCTGTTGACCTGTCACTACCGCTATATCTCGAACCAGTTTGCCGCAGCCGGCACTTATGAAGCATCAGACATTCCATTTGAACTATTTACAGTTTGTGTCCTTTCAACTAAACATCTAGACAAGCCGCACATCTCCGGCCTGGAGCCAGCACAACACTGCCCCCATGACGTGGAGATGGGCGAGGAAACGGAAATAATCAAACACCACGCTATGCAGCTGGGGGTATGCAGAGTATCTTGACTGGAAGGAGAGAAACATAGGGGACCTTGGGTGCAATCATATACAGGCATTCGACAGGCACAAGTTGCCGCTACCGGGGACCACTTATATCATCACGGCGTTCTGGGTCGTTTCCAATAATATTGCTATACACCAGGTCAGCAATTCCCATACTAGTATGATCATGATGCAAGCATACCTTGTGCGATTTTCGACAGTTTCTTAAGCTGGGTTTTCGAAGTCCATCTACCACAGCTGCTCGACGTTGCTCATCTTGATCTTCGTCAGGGATGTAGTAGTATTCGCTTTCGAGTGCCTTCCCTGCCGCGTCCTTTCCTTCTCGGTGGATCTCGCCGATGCATGATGCCGAATTTATATACTTCTGGAGATCAATCTTGGTGAGTCCTTGGTTCTCTTTACTCAATGGGCTAGTGCCCTTTAGTTCGGCAGGCAAATGGTTCATGATAACAGAAAGAGGCGTGGACGACAACCGCGAGAAAGCAAGTTGATTAACAACATGATTGACAATTGGAAGGGTGTCGGCCTCGTTAGTGGATTCAGAGCCGGATCGTTTCTCGGGGGATGACAAGGCAGATGAATCTTCAGAAATACGGCCAAGCTTTGATTGTTCAGGAGATCCTACAGCAGTGAAGGAGGCCATACGAGACGAAATATCAGCGCCAAATGGACCGAAAGAGTGAATAATTGGGTCGTTTTCTTCATCTGGGTCTTCTTCGCCAGGCTCGCTCAGTTCGCTAGATTGGCTATCGTTGAAATCAGTTGGGTGTGATAGGACCTCTGTGGACGCCATGGAAACCTCTGGATCCACAACAATCTCTTTCTCTTGCTCAAGATCTGAACTCTCATCTTCATAAACTTGGACTGTGGCGTTCACGCCACTATGAGAGAAGAGGCTGGATAAGTCGGTACCTGTTGACGGTCCTGCAGGGGTTGGAGATTCTGGAGAAATCAGGCGTTGGCCCATACGGAGTGGACTTGACTGGACCCCTTGACCGCGGGCATTAATTGCAGTAATACGACTCCTTGGAGAATCCTCATCCCACGAGTCGTCGGATATAGCTGCAGTACGCTCGCGAGATGGCCACGCGATTATGACGCGTGCATCTTGGACATCGAGCATTATCTCTGCCGATTCGGTGGCCGAAGTGAAGCTATCTCCCTTTCCCAGTTCCCATGTACTACTCTCGCAATGTACCTTCACTCCATTCCAACCCATGCATATAATTTCCACCTTATTCGGCTCGAGAGGTTCAGTTGCTGGGATATACCTTGCTTTGACGTGAACGCGAGAAATAAGGCGGTTGGCAGATAATTGGTAGTGAGATGAGTTGCTCGATCTTCCCATGAGAAGGTCATCTCCATTTTCAGAGAGCGTGACGGACGGAACAGCAGAAAGAGGCGCCCTCTCTGTGACTGCTGATTGAGTTCGCTGTATACCAGGTCTGCCGATATGGACTCGTGGCGGCGAGGAAGATAAAATCCCCGTGGTTGATGTTGGTACCGGCGTTGGATATTTCAGGAAAGCATCTCGCTGTGAAGGTGAAGGCCGAGCCCTTTTCGAAGGACGGGGAAACCCCGGTGAGGAAGAAAGTGGTTCGAAGGCCGGAAGTAGAGACGGTGCTGGTCTTTTTACGCCGGCCGTTGATGGTAATGAGGGCAGCATATTAATTTTGCTGGGAGAGGAATCCATCATGGCAGAAGTCAACAGCTGGGGGAAGCTGGATTCTTATCTGTAATTTAATTGCTGAGAATGTGGGAAGGATGTAGCAGCGCGTCCTCGACGCGATGGTCAAAGGCGGCTACACCTAGGTTGATATCACGGAGTTATATGATTGAGAAGTGACGAAGGCATATAAAAACGTCCCATAGAATGTTTCTGTGAAGAAAGAAGGTCAAGGGAGAGAGACCATTGGCATTTGAGGTCAGGACCGCGGTCGTGTGCCAGGAAGAATGAATCTCAGGTGGAGTTACAACGCGGTATCTCAGCGCGTCTCGCACTAGGAGGAAGCGTGCATTTACATAGTCGCCTAAACCTTCGGGTATGCATAACTGCACAGATGACGCATGGAGACAAACCACTATTCTACTTGTCGCAACATGTATTTAGATATTTTGAAGCTGCTCTTGCATGTCTTCCTAATTGAAGTTTATTTAGCCTTATATAATTCTATACTCCAATCCATTGATTTTGGGGCGTTGACGCCCGCCAGATTGACGAGTGGATAAAACGCGCCTCGGTTCTCATACAATCTCGCTCTCACCCAACCTCTTCAAATCGCGGTCTCTACACGCTACTAATGCAATGCAGAGCACAATTCAGCGCGGGTGACGAGACAATCTTGGTCGGGCGCGACACTGGTATGTTCTTTCTGACACACTATCCATTGCACCAGCTGCATATCATATACCTTCCTCCTTCAACTATGAACCTTGTCGAACCGCTGAACCTCATGCGCTGTGGACTTTGCACGTGGAGGAAGGTATCGGCATCAGTTAATAATTTCTATAGCAATGTAGAAAATGAAATAGGAATCGAGAACTATTATAGATTTAGATGCAGGCTAATTTACTGCTACAGTCCTTCACTTTCAGACACTACTATCGACTGCATTGCATGCATGCAAGCATGCCGAGTTGCGCTGCACGTGAGTGATGTACTGTACATATAAATGTGAATTTGTTCGGTCGCCCATTTCCGCCACAAGTGCAGAGTCGGAGCTTAATCCGCCGACGTCTTAGAAATTTCAACTTGTCGAAAAGTTATCTTTCGTGAAGAAGAGCAGCTCAACAACCACATAAATTTTCACAATGGCTCAAACTTCTGCCTCATTGACCACAAAGGCCACAAGCGGGTCGCCATATCAGCTTGATGGTAGCCAGGTATGTTTTGAGTCCTTGCGTTCCTCTAGGGATATACGATAAGAACTTTCAACTGATCTCCCCGCTAGACACTAAAAGCTTCTCGAGCCCTGCTTAAGTTCATTAAGACCAGCGACAAGGAATCAGCAGCAAAGACCGGAAAGCGTAGCTTACTTACAGACGCGGAGGGTGATGAGGATGACGAAATCAATGAGACGCCAGTCTGGCTGACTCTCACAACCAAGAAGCATATCGTCGACAAGAAGAGATTAAAGCCAGGAAAGATCGCTCTTCCCCACCCTCTCAACACCTCATCCACTACGACGATTTGTTTAATCACTGCCGACCCTCAGCGTGCATACAAGGATATTGTCGCATCTCCGGCTTTCCCTGCTGAATTAGCCGCCCGCATCACTCGAGTAATTGATGTCAAGAAAATCAAGGCGAAGTACCATCAGTATGAAGCGCAAAGACAGCTGGTGGCTGAGCATGATATCTTCCTTGCCGACGACCGAATCATCACTCAACTACCAAAGCTTCTTGGCAAAACTTTCTACAAGTCTTCCGCCAAGCGACCAGTTCCAATCTCAATGCAGGCACCCGCACCCAGGAGCGAAGGCAAGAGAATAGCTAGAGCAAAGGGTGAAGGTATCACTAAGGATACCATCGAGCCAAAGAAGCTCGCGGCCGAGATTGAGAAGACCTTCCGAACCGCTCTTGTTGCTCTTTCACCTTCCACACAGACATCAGTTAGGATTGGCCTCGCAGGATGGAGCGGAGAAGAGATTGCCGAGAACGTTGAAGCTGTTGCAAACGAGCTCATTTCAAAGTTTGTGCCTCAGAAATGGAGAGGCGTTCGAGCAATCCATATCAAAGGCCCCAACACCGCGGCGTTGCCAATCTGGCTCGCCGACGAGCTGTGGACTGAGAATGCCGATGTGCTTGAGGATGCACCAGAAGCAGTACCTACTATTACCCCTGGTACTGAGGTTCCCAATGTCGGTCGGAAGCGTAAGGCCATTGACGCAGCTGCTGGTGAGGAAACAAAGCCAGAGAAGAAGGCAAAGACGGCTAAGGTGCCAGAGAGCAATGACACGAATCTTGACAAGGAGATTGCGCTCCGAAAGGAGAAGTTGAGGAAGCAAAAGGAGGAGGCGGCGAAGAGTGTAGAGGAGGAAGCTACTGTGCCCAAGGCTACCAAGGCCAAGGCTGCTGTCAAAAGCAAGAAGAGAAAGGCAGCTGGTGCTTAAGTGTCCTGGGTATTCTACTTAACGAGAATTATATGGCGCTGTGGAGTATTGACAAAGGGCTCTATTATTTGCACTATGGCTTTCAGATTGATGGGAACAAAAAGATGGTACTAGCATTATAAGAAATTTAAGGATTCAAAACTACAACTCTTCCTGTTCCTGATTGCTTGATCCCTGTTTGGAGATCTTCACCTCCGGTCCCATGTACTTCTTGAACACGTCACTCAGCACCTGATCCGTCAGTGTCATATGACCACCTTCTGTAGTCTCAAACTTCAAAGCTCCTTTCTCATCCAACTCCTTGAGTCCTAGCCAATCCTCCTTATAAATTGCCCGGTTCCTCAACCCTGTCACCTCTGTCCCATTGACCTCGGCAAACCAGCCTGTCTCCTTAGGCACCACGGTGGTATCATCATCGAATAGATACATAACAAAGTTCTCCAGCTTGAGCAAGTTCTCCTTATACTTCTTGTTCTTCAAAATGCGCTCATTGTTGATGTCGGCCAGAAAGTTGGAGTGCTCCAAGTAATTCTCCAGATCCTCTGGGTCGCGGTAATACTGTGCTGGTACAAGTCTCGATTGCACAAACGACGACCAAGTGTTGCTCTTCAGCAAAGCGCTCGCACTATGACACAGCCAGTCTGTTGTTCCACACTTCTGGAACTCGCTGATGCCGTTGTGCTGGCTTCCAAAGGTGACCAGGCTCCGCACGGGAGGAAAGTTGCATCTCTCGATATAGCCACGCAGGAACTGACCGCCCTGTGAAAAGCCTAATGCATCGATAGCAGGAGCGGTAGACAGGATGGGATGGGAGGCAAGGTCATCGCAGACTTTCTCTAGTTGTGCTGTCACGTTGCCGAAAAAGGTTCCGCGCTGGTCGGCTGATGCGCTTTCGTCGACTCGGATGTTGTAGATGAATGTGCCGGGGTGAATGTCTTCGGCCAGAGAGCCAACAGAGGCGATTCCGTCCGCGGCGTAGTTGTCCCCCAAGCCATGCCAGATCACGAGAGGTAGTGGGGTCGCATCGCTATCGGAGGAGGAAGGGGCGAGGATAATGGAACTGCTTGCGAGGGTTGCAGTTGCTAGGGAAGTGACGATGCTTAGGATAGAATGCATCTCGAAATAGCTACCGCAGCGTATCGTAGAAAATCGAGGGTTATAAAGTGCTTCTTTAAGCGTACTCTTGGCCTAGCTACCAGCCCTTTATTTCGATGTCCTCGGTCACTGTTAGGGAGAGTTTCAGTGTGCTGGGTTCCGCTGTACTGAAGTCATGGAGGCTTAGTACTCGCCACCAAGCTGTCTTCGGCCAGCCAACCAGATGTAGCCGCGTTTAGCGCCAGCCTCGCCCTAGTTGTCGAATCACATCAAAGCCTTTCGTCGTGCTCTAGACACGATAATCATAGCAATCACTATGGCACCAGCAGCAGTAACCCTTGCGACTGATCAGCTTGGGCCTCATCCATCGTACATTCACGTCGCCAAGCCGTACATCTTTGAGCAGAAAGTTCAGGGGCAGATTATCGCGACCGGCACAAACCCGGCGAGAGAGGATAGTTTTAGATTGCAGGGGATACAATGGATAGATGAGACGAGAAGGGCTTTGCAGCTGTATGTAATGGCTGTCTGTTGTATAGTATCTCTGGGATAGTTGCTGACTTGTTGCAGTCCTGTACGAACGTTCGACACCGCTGCCATATATTACCACAAATTCCGCCTTGTTCACAAAGATAGCGAGTACCAATACGCAGATGCAGCCGCGGCAGCTCTCTTCACGGCTTGCAAGATTGAAGATACCTTAAAGAAGTCGAAAGAGATCCTCTGCGCGTCACACAATCTGAAGGTGGCACCGTCTGATCATCTAACCCCCGATGATGGCGTTTTTGAGGGCCCATCAAAGACTATCATCGGACTCGAGCGGCTTATGCTTGAAGCATCAGGGTTCGACTACCGAAATCGATATCCTCAGAAATACCTCTTGAAGCTTGGTAAGCGGTGCGAATTGGAAAACGATGTGGTGCGTACTGGATACAACATGATGCTCGACCTATACCGCACTTTTTCGCCTCTCAAACAGACAAGTGCTGTCATGGCTTTCGCGTGTTTGGAACTTACAACTAGAGTTATGGATAAGCAAGTTGATAACATTCGTTGCGAGAAGGCGCCATGGCATAGCAAATGGAGGGCAGATCGACACCAGATTATGGAGGCCATGCTAGACCTACTAGACCTCTATACCCATTTCCAAAAATCAACGATCATCGGACCCATGTACAATATTGAGAGATTCATCAACATCAGAATCACCTTGAATCAGGAGGCCGAAGAGCGCAAACTATCGAGATATACCGACTGGAAAGAGAACAAGGTGAATGGCGTTAAGTCGAATATCAAAACGCCAAAGACGCCCATTACTCCTGCGAGCCCATCTGATGTACGGACAAATGGCAAAGATGTGGCTTCACCAGCTACACTCAGTCCACGGTCTTCTGGATCGAGTCGAAAACCGGTGGGCGTCAGAGGGCAAGACGGTACCGTCAGATTCATGCTAGATGGCAAGCAAGCAAAGATGGAAAAGGCGATAGTTGCGGAATACTTCAAGGTGGAATATGAGGATTACGAGGTTGAAGTTGATGAGCCGGTGCGGCCCGGTGAGCCCGAGCACAGGAATCCATCATATAGAGGCAATCACAGGGACGATAGAAATGGGCGCAATGATCGTTATGATAGATATGAGCGAGATTTCAAGCGGCCTAGGAGATGAAAAAATCGCCCTAGATGGGCGTTGCTTATGCCAGGGGTTCTGGTTCTGGAGTCTGGCGCTGGAAAGGTTGATACCACACTCAGATTAATAGTAGTGCATTGCTCGAGTATGTTTTATGCGATGAAGAATTGCAGTGCTATAAAGTGCGAAGCCACCTATGTATGGCAATAATGAGTCGACTGATAAGGATGTGAGCATCTGGGTTTGTCCCTCAATCCTCGATCACTTCGACCGTGACATGCTGCCTGTTGCTGTGAGCACGTGCCAAAGATATCTGGGTTGTGGCATGGTCGACCGACGTTACGTACCTGCTCGCAGTGACCTGAGCTTGCGCCCGGCGCAGCGAAAGACCGATGACGCACTTTGAGGCTTGACCTGGCGGCTCGCCCATGAACCAAGGCAGAAGAATTGCCCTACTGCAAACCTACAAACCTACAAACCTACAAAAACTATACAAACACGCAATGCTAATATCGACTTATTTTTCTACGTGAAGCTGCCTACATTGTCCATCTATTCTCTACGACCTCGCAAACGCCAGACGTTTGTTACGGAAATCGCAATCGTAAGTAATCGCTTTCTCCGCGTTGCTGCTGCCGGGCAAATCGTCGGTGACGCCAGACCTGACAGGGTCCTTAGACTGACTTTCACCAGCCATCTTCCAGCCTGCTAAGGCCACCGATTAATCAACTTCTTCCTTAAACGACACCTCTTGATCCTCACCACACTTCTCCATCGGACAGCTCCAGCAACAAGATAAGATATACAGCGTCTTTACTTCTCTCAACCTCTATAATAGAGTCTCACGCAATGGCGCCACCACCTTCCGCAGGACTGCCATTCCAGCAGCGCCTGCTTGCTCTTGCTCAAACCCTACAATGTACGTTTCTCCTCCTGCATAGCTCTCAGCGAGTTGCGTGCTGACTGAGACATAGTTGGCTGGTTTGCTGGGTATGTTGAATTTCCTTCAGACTCGATTTTCAAGAGTAGTGTAGACAGCCGGACCTGCGCACGTTATGCGCGCATCTCGATTTCTGCACTGGAGCTTGGGTTCCTGCAGGATCGCATGTTTTATTGGTGAGATGGCTAGTACTGACAATCAACCTCTAGGCACCTTGCCCTCCTCTTTTCCACTCTGCGATATGGACTGTCCTATTTTACTTTCAACTACTACTCCGGAATGGCTAAATTCTCCTACCGCTTTGCCTTCGTCGCAGCTGCGTCGACCTACGGCATTGTTGTCTATAAGGCTTTCCGCGCTCGTACGAGGGCTGGTGCCAAACCTCAGCAGAGCCTTCTGTCTTTGGTCGCTGATGAGAACGTGCAATACCTAGGTAATTCAATTCCGCAGCTTCCAGCGTGTTCTTTCGAGCTTATCGCTAATTATTCCTTTTCAAGCGTTGGCTCTTGTCTGGCTATTCTCTCCCCAGTACCCTCTCGCCTTGCTCCCATACGCTGTTTACTCCATCTTCCATGTTGCGACTTATACCCGCACGAACCTGATTCCAACATTCCAGCCACCTCAGGCCGTTGCCCCAGCTGCAGGTGCATCTCCTTCCTCTAAGCCAACTTACAAGAACAGCGCTATTGCAGATGCTATTGGAAAGTTCGTCAAGGAATACTATGATCTTTCCATGGGTCTTGTTGCTATTCTCGAGGTTTTCCTATGGTTCCGTATCCTTGGCTCCGCTATCATTTTCACTAAGGGCTCTTGGATCCTCCTTGGTATCTACACTGCATTCGTTCGTGCCAGATTCGCCCAGAGCAGCTTTGTTCAAGGCCAGTTCAGACAATTGACTGCACGCGTTGATGCTCTTGTTGGTGGACAAGGAACGCCTCCAGCTGCAAGACAGGTGTGGGAGACTATTAAGGGTTTCGCCAGACAATTCCACGATGCCACTGATCTCGGAAGATATGTCAACGGCAGCCAGGCTCCTCCAGCAGCTAAGAAGTCTTCTTAATCTTCATTGGCCAGATACTTGAAATTAGTCTGAGGAGAGTCCTTCTGGATGTGTCGGTGAAGCGCGGACAGTGGATGCAGACAGTGCAGCAATCAAGCAGTGGAAGAAAGACGGAAGGACGGTGTGGAATAGATGCGATAAGAATGAGAATTTGCGTAGGTTTCCTGATGTCTTTTAAGCATCATGCAAGCGGACAGATTTCCTCGTTTCAGAGATTAGGACTGGGTGAGGGGTTTGCGGTGTACTCGTAGTCCATCAGGCAGTATTATTTGCTGTGGCTCTTTAGTTTATCAATGGAATTACGTATACTCAGCTGTTAGCCATTTGCATTTATTTTGTTCAGTGCTGCCAATTTTCAGATATCATTATCACTTGTTCGTCATTACGACACCTAGCTTGGGTCTAGCAATATCATTTAAGTATCCTGTAACTTTCGTCTGCCCTCCTACATATTGGACTCCAATAGACAAGCTATTCAAAGAGGAATAGGTTAAGTTCAATAAGGATTCCCTTTTCCAAATATGGCATAACAGGTTTTGAAAGCCGTGTGAAGGTCAGCAATTCAGCAATTCACTTTAATTGAGTCATTTTCCCCACTTGATCTAAGAAGGGGAAACCCGACCTTCCACCCCCTCACTGCAACAACAGCAGCAGCAGCAGCAGCAGCAGCAACGACAGCAACCTCCCCAACCCCCAACTCGCATTTGGAACTCGGAGACAGTCAGACCCAGATGGTAAGAGACATCCCAGTAGTCGCCCAGAGCCAACAGCTGATATCAGACTGGCAGTCTCCGACACCGAGCGACATAGGCGCTAAGGTGTGCAAGGGCATGGGGGGGTTATAGGGACTCGCAGAGAGGCTGGAATTCCTGTCTGGATATTCATATTCTCATCTCCTATTAAGACTACGGAGTTGCTTGAGGCCGGATGGACCTGCGACTAGCTGCTCACGGATGCCTTCATTATGATGAGAGGCAGGGGGGCAATCATATAAGGAATCCCCGAACGGCCCCATCTTGCGACTACCACCAACATGACAAGGCGGACGTATCCCCTTATGTCAAGGAAGCGTTAGTCCCTCAATCTCTTCTTTTCCGTCATAGGATGCTGACAGCTGTGGATAGCAGTAGGCCGGTTCTAAGCTTGAGACACAATTTCGACACATCAAGCACGGTCTAAGCTTCGAATGCCAGGACTTCTGCACCTATTTCGAAAGCATGTTCCACTTGTTGATATAGTGCGCCGAGCTCTGATAAAATTACAAGGATATCTCAAATGTGTTATAGTCCCCTATCTGTTTTTCAGCTTTAAATATGCAAGGACGCCAACAAGAGGACAGCAAGAAAAACAATGCATATGCAGGCAGTAGGATATGAAATATATAGCAATGATCTCAAAATAATGTGCCTTCCTCGATATGTAATCTATTATGGCATTTTCTACCGTTTTTTCCATGGCCCCCATCCCAACTCCAATGTCTTATGCTGGATATCACTTCAAGTCTCGCCCATGCTTAATTTTCATCTCCCAAGCTATTCGCGTCCCAGAATGCCAATCATAATCTAATTGTCTGTTGCGCGACGCGGCGTTGTACTTGAGGCGGTATGAAGTCCATTGTTTACCTCCTTCAGCGTTGGCTCCAGTGCATCAGCTGCCGGCTGCGGCATATCGTTGACATTAACATCGATATCCTCCTCGCCCTCTGGACCACTACTCTTCACACCCTTGACTGAATCATCGTCAAGTTCCTTCTCGTCCTTCTCATCCTTCTCCTCCTCTTCTTTGCTCTTCACGCTGCTAGCTTTACTCACATTCGCGCTATAGGGACTTTCGGTTCGAAGCCCGAGGTCTTTTCCAAGACCAGGTGCTTCGTCATTATGGCCTTTCCAATCTGATGCAGCTAATTCAGGGACAGGACTGTCCGTTCCTGGCTCGTGGACTTCCTTGGCGCCGCCGGCTTGGCCGGGTCCGGGCTCATAGACACGCCAGACGACGGCGAGGCGATCAAGTGCTCTTGTGCCTTTACGGAGTGAGCCTTTGATGCCGTCCATTTTATCCCATTCAATTTCAAACACTCCTGTATCCTCGGCTTTGCCATCTCTCTCCGGACCTCTGCCCTCAAAGAAGGCGTTGAACCATACATGAGCGACTGAAGTCACCATGGTCATGCCATATCCCGCTTTATTTCTCCTCTCAAAGTCAATATTGATATCGCTTGAAGGAACAATTAGTGGTTTGGCCGGCTTGAACATAACTGCGCTGCCACCGACCTCTGAGTCAGCGTTGTCCCTGGTGATGTCGATCTGCTTCGACTGTAGTGGAGATGTTTTTCGCCTTTGGGCTCCTTCTACTAGGCTCTCGTTCGATCCATCCAGAAAGGTTGACAAATCCTTGTTTGCAGATGAAGATCTTTGGTTTTTGTACATATCTGAAATCATGTCTGTGAACCCTGCTCCACCTGGTGTATTTCCTTCAACAACCAGTCGTTCATTCTTGGCAAAGACGTGGTGCGTCTTGATTTTCTTTCCATCCTCAAGGTATCCTTCGACGGCCACCTTGACACCATCTCTTAAGCCCCAGATGTGCACTTCAAGAATCTCAATCGGTCTCTCGACATATTTCTTTCCACCCTGTGTCCATCGATTGACATATCCCACCCATCTTAGCTGACTGGGAATCGACACACCTTGGCCAAACCCCGGCCTCATCCTCCTCTCTGTGAATCTTGCCAGTGCTTGATCTTCCATCCACCCACACTCTGATATCAGATATGAGCAAGCCATCGTACCACTCCTTCCCTTTCCTGCCTTACAGTGTACCACTACAACTCTCCCGTTCCTTTTCTCCACATCCAGCCCTTTTCCACCCTTTGCTTCTATCTCCGTGTTCTCGTTTCCTGCCCGCGTTTGCGGCTCCTCGCCCTCAGACAGCCAATTCCTCATCCCTGCCATGACAAGCGGCACAATTCCAAACGGTGGCGGATGGTGATCAGGCCATGGATAATGTCTGACTTTTCCCCTCACTTCTTTGTCTGGGTATCCCGTTCCTTCTGCCCGAAACTCCCAGATGCACCAATCCTCCCCGTGTGCACCATCTAGGAATTTGACCAGTTGGTCGAGAGGGTTGCGATACGCTCTCTGTGGATATGTGCCTGACGGGCCAGATGTTGCGATTAAGAAAGGTGTGACGTAGCAGAGGTCGAGGTTAGAGTCCGGATGTCGTGTTCGGGGACTGGCGATTAGTTGGCGTAATAATGAAGCCATTCTTATCGCATGATAGATTTTGGATATTGAGAGTAGTTAAATGCTACCTCTTGCTGTTGGTATTTGGGGTTCGAGGGGTTACGTATCGACGTCATTCACTAGCGAGCCTTGTGTGCCTTGTTCCAGGAATCACGCAAGGCTGAACATGAACTTTTAAAGTGTCACAGAAAATACGCCTCAATATCAGCAGAATATCACTGCGTTATGAAAGCCTTATATGATAGTGTGCTATGCCGCAATGCCTTGATAATTATACATGTCCGAATGTCAGCACGCCCTGCTTACCTCTATTGCACTTTAGCCATCGCCCATAAGCAAAGACCCGCATTTAGTCGTGACCAATCCGCCTTAACCAAAAGCCTTGTTCATAGCCTGATGTGCTAATTCCACACCTAAGAATGTTGCTGCATTCGCAGGCACAGCTCTTGCAATCGCTGGTCCAAATCCAGGAAAGAAGGCCTTCAGACCACCAGCCTGATATAAGCCCTTGATAACACCACCAACTGTCGGGTGGCCTTCCATGGTCTGTAATCTCGACTTGACTGTATCCACTGGGAAGACGGGAATCCACATTGCCACGCCTGCCGCAGCACCTGCGGCTGTAACGGCTGGCAGGCTGAGAGTCCCCGAGGGCTTTCCTGTCAGGGGATCTATAGGTGTCAACCTACGCTTGATATATTCGTATGCGGCAAAATATGCAGCTGAGCCAGGACCATCCCGTGCTAATGTTGCTGCACTGCCTCTGAACACACTTCGGACACCGCCCTCCTTATACAGTTGTTTCACAACATCCACACCACCAGAATATTTTGGCTTCTCGCCTGGGGCAAGTGTCTTTTGGCCTTGGATTTGTAGGAGAACCTTCACACGCTCGAATGGTGCTGTGATTGCTGTCATAGGGATAGCGGAGAAGAATCCAGCTGCGGACACTTGTGCGATCGAGAGTTGATTGTTCTCGACAGTAGAAAAGCGATGGACAAGGTTTTTGCCTACATCATAGCCCCAGAAGGACACAGCGACTATGAGGACCAATTAGCACATTATGAATGAAGATGTAGGATGTAAAGGAGTGATTTGAGTGCAGGGAGAATTCAGGGTAGGCTTACACATGGGCGTAACGCCAACCAGCGGTGCACTCACACCTGCGTATAGTCCTCTTGCCAGGCCATCCTTCGCGACACTCTTCGTCACCACATCGATGGCATTCTTATACACGCCTCTCTCTGCGGTCTGCAACCGTACCTTTACAAGATCAAACGGATGCCCCACAATAACAGCACAGATACCACCAAACCCACCAGCAGCAAGAGACCGTAATCCTGATAGGGATTTCGTGGCTACTATTTGTGCATCCTCTTCCACCTCGGCCAAGGTCTCTGGTAGATGGGGCAGTTTCTCTGACACTGTTGCTGGGAGTGCGCTGTCTAATGCGTGGTTGATTTTTGCGCCAGGTGAGTTTGGAGAAGACATGGTTGTTGCGGGGAAGGCAGAGACGCTCTGTGCAGCTGGGATAATTGGAGAAAGAGGGCGACGAGCGCAGCAGAAGCTCAGAAGAATAAGAAGGGCTCGCACGTGTTAATGTTTAGTTTTCCTGCAATCACTAAGCATCAAGGAGTGGGCAGCTTCGGCATTCTGGCAGCGCTCATGCCAGCGGGAGCTCCCTGTGTTGTGCCGAGGCATGCGCTCGGCGTTTTGCTTCCGCCCACGCGGGTGAACCGCAATCTGGGGTTGTGGAGAAAAGGGTCAACGGAGACGGCGGAGACAACGGCACAACGCTGCAGTTCGTAATGCTTGCATCCTTCGAAAAAGTCGGCTCATTTTTAAATGTCACACCTTGGGCCATATTCATATCTTATGCATGGTATCATTGATCTATGTCTTTAACCCCCAAAATAATGCTGTCTTATGCAGATATGTCCCAACAGAAGCTTAATATATCGATAAATCAGCTATACCTCGACGTTGACGGTGATCTTGCAGCATCCCCAGCGCACCAGCACTTTCCATCTCCCTCCCGGTCGACCTGTACGACAACATCCATTCCATGGCTAGACAGCAAAGCCCTTGTCCTCTCCCGCACATCGTTCAAATCAGCTCCTCTTACTGCAATCACATGCATCACGCCAAGTACCTTTTCGCCGTCCTCTCCGGCCTTTTTATCCGCCATCCAGAATCTGGGGACGGAATAGCTTGCCACACCCCTTAGCCCACTAATACTAGCTAGAGTATCGCGAAGCTCGTACTCTATATCGTCGGGGACAGTCAAGAGTAAGCGCTTTGCACAGCTGCTAACAAGAGGAAGCGATGACATGAAAATGAGAACAGCGATAAGACACGATGCAAGTGGATCCCATCCTGGCCAGCCAAGAAAGTAAATGAGGACTGTCGATACTATAACAGCAGCACTGCCCATTGTGTCTGCAAGAACATGCAAAAATATACCCCTCATATTCTCATTGTCGTGGTCGTGGGAATGTGATACATGGCTGCGCGATGGTGGGCTGGTAGAAAGCGGCGTAGCAGGAATTGTCATGGATGACACGCCTGTGTGGTCGTGATGGTCATGGTCATGGCCACCAGATTTTTCCTCATGGCTATGATTGTGACCGCCATGTGAGTGATCATGGCCGTGGTGATGGTGGCCAAAAGCAGCCATACCGACTAGATTGACTGCTAAGCCCATGGAACTTACGACGAATAGTTCCGTGAGTCGTTTTGTTTCTCGTCCATCGGCCAGACGCTCCATTGCTTCAATCATAATCTCAATACTTATTAACCTATTTATGAATCAGCTTTGGCAATTTTTAATGTGAAAACATCGGGCAATGCTTACATCAAAAACACCCCATTTCCGAAACCTGACAAGTACTCTATTTTCCCAAACCCATATGGAAAACGTTCACTTGGAGGCCATTTACTTGATACTGATGCAAATAATCCAAGACCGAGTGCTAAGCAGTCAAAGAACATATGTATGCTGTCACTCAGGAGACCCAAAGAGTCTGTGAGAAAGCCATAAACAGCCTGAACCATCATAAATGCAAAGTTCAAGCTAGCTAGCTGTTAGCTATAGACTGCAATAAGGAAGACAAGAGCACCAACGTCATGAAGTAGAAGATGCGTCGGGAATCTTTTTCAACCAGAATTGAATGTAGGAGCGGAATCCCTTCCGCATAGGGTAGTAATAATTTCGTAAACCTGGATCTCTTTTCCGATGTGCCATGAGAATTCCCACAGTGACTATGGCCATCATGACTGTGATCGTGTGAGTGAGAGTGAGAGTCGTGAATATGAGGTTGAGATTTTTCATCCAAATCAACTCCAATGAATGGTGAATGGTCATGGTAATGGCTATGAGAATGGTCGTGTGGATGATCCTCCATTTTCTCATTACTACCTAAGCAATTGCTATCCGGCGGTGTCGGTAAACTGCTGTTCGTTCTCGAATGGCCGTGGTCGTGACTATGGTCATGGGCATAGCCGTACTCGTGGCCATAGGGGGATTCAGAGCGTGAATGGATAATTACGGATCCATTCGCTCGCTCTTGCCGTAACATCTGTGGGCTGTTGCCAGCTTGGTGGCCATTTGGGCCGAGCTTGCTGGGCGAGAGCGATCGTGACGGCGAGTGGCCGGCATACGAATGGGGATGTACACCTGCGTGGCTGTGTGGTATGGCAGAAATGGGAAGGGCATATGTCGAAGCCATGGTATGGCTACCGACCTCTCTCTAACCAAGCAGTAAAGCTTGAGTTGTTGTCGCAGTCTTGCGCATGCGGCTTTCTGAGATGTACCCGTCTTGTTTGGTGGTCCTCCGATGGATAGGGAGCAGAATTGAAAGCGTAGAACCGGTCGGACGAATGTTAGAGTGACTGTGCTTGTTGTATTTGGATGTTCCTTGGAGTTGGCTGCGTGGAGTGTGGTGGTTTCGTATCTGATGGCCGTCGAGGTGGGATTTTGCTGCTCCCAGAGCGGCCTTGGCAGCAGTGTTGATGCGCTTTCCCCTAAGGCTGTCAGGGAACTGTCGTGTCCCGCATCCACTATTGTGATTGGCCCTGTGCGTCGTCATCTAATGCGTCTAACAGGGGTTTAGCTGCCGCGACCAGCCTGCGGTGCGCCCGAGAAAAAGACCCGCGACCACGGCCGGCCCGAGGCGGCAGTTGATGGCAGAATCGACACAAATGCCAAAACGAGCGCGACGAGATATAGACGATTGAATGCATGGAGAGATTCTCGATCCTACTTCCATTTGACTTCATCTTTGAGGTGCTTTGTACTTGAAGCGCGGTAGATATATCATTCTTGATCTCAGCTACAATCAAAGCAGAATGCTCTAACAGCGCGTCCGCCCCTCTCACAATACAATGTTCGAAGTACTCCTAAGCCTAGCAGTTCTGGTCTCTTCTGCATTTACCACATTATTACTCTGTTTACCATCGCGCTATATACGACACTCTCCTCCCACGAGGACAGGCAATCCCGCTGAAGATGCATCGAAGCATGAGCCCAAAATCTCCGTCCAAGTGCTGGTTCTCGGGGATATAGGACGAAGTCCTCGAATGCAGTATCATGCCATGAGCATAGCAAAGCATGGTGGCAGGGTTGATGTTATTGGATATGAAGGTACGGCTGTATTTCTCACATGAAGAACTGCACTGACAGACCTCCAGAATCTGCGTTACACCCTGGCCTTGTGAACAATCCGTTAATCTCGATTGTCCCCCTCTCACCACCGCCCTCAGTCCTACGAACCTTACAATCTAAAGGCATCCCATTTATATTTATCGGTCCACTCAAAGTCTTATGGCAGATATGGACTCTCGTCCACGCTCTAGGCTATGGCACGCGACCAGCACGATGGCTCCTCGTCCAAGTACGTATCCCCGTCCCGTCCAACGTCCCATACCTCACTAACCATCACTAGAACCCACCATCAATACCGACCCTCCTAATTGCTTTTGTAATCTGTTTCCTCAGGAATACCCACCTCATAATTGACTGGCACAACTATGGCTGGACCATCCTGGCCGGTACCCGCGGCGCATCCCACCCGTTCGTACGCATTTCCAAAGCCTACGAATCTCTCCTGGGCCGATGGGCCCCAACCGCTTCCTTCGCCGTAACAGAGGCCATGTCCCGCCAGCTTCGCCGCCCTCCATACTCCATCCGTTCTCCCATTTTAACTCTCCACGACCGCCCCGCCGCCGTCTTCCAACCAATCTCAAGTCCTTCCGCGCGTCGAGCTTTCCTCTCCCGTCTCCCACAGACAAAAGACCACGCCGAAGCCATAATCTCAGGAAAGACTCGTCTGCTAGTCAGCAGCACATCCTGGACCCCGGATGAAGACTTCAGCCTCCTCCTCTCAGCACTCGTATCCTACTCCTCCACACGCTCCAAATCCCCATCCCTACCACCAATACTCGCCGTCATAACCGGTAAAGGCCCACAGAAGCAACACTACATGTCCCGCATCACCGAGCTTCAAGCTTCCAAACAACTCGACAGCGTCACCATCCTCAGCGCCTGGCTGACAACAGAAGACTATGCGCTGCTTCTCGCAAGCGCGGACCTCGGCGTCTGTCTGCACATGAGCAGCAGCGGCGTCGATCTTCCCATGAAGGTCGTCGACATGTTCGGTGCCGGACTTCCGGTTACTGGATATGCAGCTTATGAGAGCTGGCCCGAGCTGGTCACGGAGGGCGTTAATGGAATGGGGTTTGAGACTAGTGAGGAGCTAGCGACGGTCCTGACGGAACTGTTTGCACAGGGAAATAAGGAGCTCGATCATCTTCGCGAAGGCGCTGCTAAAGAGGGAAGCAGGAGGTGGGATGAGGAATGGGATAGGGTTGCAGGGAGAGTTCTGGGTCTGCGTGACTGAAGAGCATCGTTATATACCTTGGCAAGAAAAAGAAGATATGATAATATCAAAAGTTGCTTTAAATAAGTGTTTTCATTGCAGTTAATATGTGCTAAAAAGAACTAGACTCTGTAGCTTTCGACATTGCTACTTCAAACGTAGTTGAAAACGCTAGTTGCTTCTTAATGGCGTCTAGGTGCTTAAGACGCCACAAGCTGCCAATAAATATCGTCCAGTTATGCAATTGAATGCCAGAAAACCCTGTAACCATTCGACCTCGGGTTAACCTTTATAGTGGCTGCAAGAAATATATATTTATGCTCAATCCTCTCCAAGACTCTCCCTCACATTGCGCCTAGTCCTCCTCTTGAACTCTTTCGACTTCGCACTATCCGACTTCTGATCTTCTCTCCACAACACCGCAGCCTCCACGTTTGCAGGGCTTTCGTCGTTCGGGCTATGGAGGAGACTTATCTAAGATGGTGTCAGCGGATCCTCCCATTCTAGCCATGCAGCCATTCAATCGTATTGTGGAATTTATTTTCCGTGACAAACTCTTTTAGAATATTTAAATATAGTAGAATGTAGACATACCACAGATATCAAAATAGTCTCAGGCGTCTGAACAGGTGACCATCTTTCAGCCGCAGATTCATAACCATATTTATCATCTTCCGGTGGATGCAAAATCGATATGCAAACTCTGCCATCGGGGTACACATTCGGGTGGAAGGGAATCGTGTCGACAAACTTCATAGTCGGCGGTTCTAAGGGATAGTTTTGCGGAAAGACTAGGTTGGCACGAAAGTTGGCTCCTGTGTACATATGTCAGCCTTGTGCGAGAGAAAAGGGAGGGTGTGAAACATACCGCCGTAATACCGGCAATCGTCGCTGATCATGAGCATAACCTCCCATTCGAACACATTCTCATCATCAACAAGGCCACATGAGATGCCTGGTATATCCTTATCATTCTGAATATTCTTCAGTTGCCGTGCCAGGAGGCCAGCTGCGCCTGTTGCGGGATTTGGTAGCGGCATTACGTGGTGTTTAGGAGGTATGTAGGATACTTCGCGCGGAGTGCTCGAGGGTGGTCTTTATAAGCCGAGGGACGTAGGTTGAGACAATGTCAATAATCCCAAAGCGAAGGAAAATAATAGGAGTAGAGGTTCGAGGATAGACTGCACAAGGAGTCAGTCTGGCAGCGCGCATAGGCTATGTCGCCAGGATGACGGAGAAATACCTGTGCAGACCTTGACTATGCGTCGTTCATAAGGTCAAGGGTTCTTGGAGTACACATGAGACCAGATAGAATATTTACGCATGAAGCAAACAAGCCAACGAGTGTGGAATAATGAGTTGTGGTATAAGTTGTAGTGATAGAGGGAGATTCTTGAGAGGTACAGTACGTCTAATCGTACTTTGCGGGGTGATCCGTTCTCGGAAGGAATGAGCTTATCGTGATTACTATCGGAAGCATATCTGTATTATTTGATTGATTTCTTTAGGACTTCACGTTAGAATTAGCAACTACAGGTTTCTCGTATGGAGAAGCAATAGATGTCATTTACTTCAAAAGCCTACAAACTTAGATACTTTGATGTTGGGTTAAAGACTTGTCGGGGACTTAAATAATTATATTTAAATCCGTTAATTTCGTTAAAAATGCAGCGAATACGAAATATTCTTCCAGTATAATTACGATTGTATCTCAGAAATTGTAAGGGACTACTGAACTAGAATGAGAAAGATTGAGATTAAAAAGGTCCATTCGAATTTATAATCCGATTATAATTAAGATTGGCATTAACTAATCGTCTCCCTCTCAGGCTTCCCTCACCTCAGACTGTCAGTCATGTTTGCAAAGCTCATTTCAATCTCCCCAGTACCCAAACGCCTGAATTATGGGTATAAATAGACATGAAAAAAAAGTGTACAAAAGCAATTTTAGCATATCTTCTCAAGTGCTGATAGGCAGAGAAAAACCTTTCAACGAAATCTAAAAACTATATAGCGTTAAAAGCAAAGCTATAGCTATTACAAAAGCCAAAGGAGAAGATCCTCTTTGAATAGTAGCTACACCCTTGGTCATAGTAGCAGTCGCTGTATTCGCACTGCTAGAAATAGAATCCGTAGCAGGAATCGTTGTCGTAATGACTGTCGTCTGTGCGGGAATTATAGATGCAGTGACCGTCGTAGCAGGTATCATGGATCCTGGTAACGTAGAGGGTTGTGCTATTGAACCTCCCACCACACTGACCACTGTCGAGGCTCCGATAGTCGTTGTCAACGTAGTTCCCCCAAGTGTGGATCCGATTAGAATTTGGGGGGATATCGTGGATGCGGGGATGACTGTAGCTGATATTGTTGACGCTGACAGCGTGCTGGTGATTGTTAAGGTCACTTCAGCACCCAACGCGCTGGCGGGGATAGCTGACCCAACACCTGAGCCTGTGAATTGCGCTGGAATGGCTATTGTGGCCGTATTCGGCTTTGCGGCTTCATTGCCCGAGTAAATGTTCCCTGAAGTTCCATCCTTGAGTGTATATGCACCGGTAATGAGATTCACTGAACCACCGGAAGAAGGTGTGTATGAGCCTCCAACCACAGTGCCATATGATCCGTCAGGAAGGAAATAATTCGTTGTGAACTGGTCGTAGCAGAAGGGTATGTTCAGAGAGGACATTGATTTGCAGGTCAGTGACGAGACACAGCATAGTGATGCGCCTGATCGCGCAGAAAGATCGCGTTTCGAAGATCCATCTGGGAGCGAAGAGCCAACGATATCGACATACAGGTATTGTATGGCGGAATCGCCAATCTGAGGAGTAGCAGTCGTAGTGGCCTCAGAGGGGGCACAGAGCGTATACCCTTTGGCACAATCATCTCGAGATTCGAGCGCTGGCGGGATTGCAGCAGCGTATGTCGCGTAGAGGGGTACGAGCAAAGCGTAGAGATGCATATTGAAGAAATCCTAGAAAGCTACCTTTTGCAGAGGAAGCAAGTGAGAGCGAACAATGACAGTAGGCTCAAAGAGACGCCTCTGATAACAGGCTTTAGGGTTCGAATATAACAGAGTGTTGAAGGGGAGGGAACTTCTGGGAGCAGAAGCAATGAGGAGAGTTAGGATAATACCTTTGGAGAAAGGATGAAAATAGACAGAGCGCGGTAGAGCTACATGGATCCGATATACCCCACGGCAAGCATTACATAGCCTGAAAGAAAGAATCGTCCTTACGAGCTCTGCAGGACATGCTACGGCCACTGACCAATTGGTCATGAGCAGTGCCTGAATTGTGGGCGCGGCGAGTCGCATCGGGACCTAACAGGACGAGACCAGTAGTGACAGGTCATAAATGAACAACCGTCTCGTATGGAATATGATACAGGTGCCTTTGATCTGTTTGCGGCCTGTAAATATACGGCGTAGATGTTCTTGTGACTCGATCCCCCTTTTTCAAACTGAGCCATAACATGGAGGTGCGATCTTACAGTATGTCGCGAAAGATGGCCCAGACGCCATTGGAGAGAGGTGTTAGATTGCTGCTCTTCAATGCAACCTTAACTGGTCGCTTGCTCGCCGGGGCTGGGTTTGCGGAGGAGCAGACACGGCAGAGCAGAGCCATGCTTGGTTGAGGAGATGCATCCCTGAAGAAAGGCTTGGCGAGTCAACGGTGAGTAGATGCAAAAGGAGAGAAAGTGAGGATGGGAGGATGGAAAAATATATTTGCGGATATCTCATCTGCATCCACACTTCGCAGCTTAATCAGACGATTACATGTTGTCGCTGCCCTAGTGCTACACCCCCGCTTTACAGTTCCAACCATGCAAATGTGATCCCAGACGCCTACCTGTGATATATGTCCTAGCTTTTCGCGTACTGACGATGATATATGTTCATAACAAGTTAATCTTTGTTTATGCCAGCCATGCCTAATACTAATCGTAGAAGCAAAGTTACGTCCTCGACTCCTCGTTATCTTGTCACGATTGTGTAAGCTAATTGTTAGAGCTTCCCCTCAAAAGATTCGATGAGTCTTCCCAATAGGCTAACACTCTAGAATCTGGGTGCAATGCGTGGGTCTGTATATTAACAAGCCAACTAACATATTCCAAAGTTAAATAATAAGCATTTTAGTACTCATGTAATTGATGTGAGATATATAAAAAATACAAGGCTCCCCCCGCCCAATCGCATGCGATCTTCCTTTCCTATCCTCAATTCCTATCTTCCTTTCAGTTTTGCAATTTATCATCCCTAGTCGCATGCGATATCTCTTACGAGTTATAAAGTGCTTCCTAAAGTACATGGAGACCAATGCCCTTTTATTGGCGTTTGATCTTAATTATTGATAATTTCTTCCTCTGAAGATGTGGATCCGCTGTGGAAGAGCTTGTGAACGTTCTCATGTCCAACAAAGACGGACATCTGAGTGGCGATCGCACCGATGAACAGTAGTGTGAAAACAAACTGCATGGCTACAACCTTGATGTAAAGTTTCAAGAGTCTGATACGGGAGTTCCAGTCAAAGGTCTTCCACGAGTCAAGCATGCCAATAACGCCGCTACCTCCGGCAGCACTTGGGACAACCTTGCCTCCAAAGCTACGGTCAAAAGGAACAACAGTCTCTTCCTCATCAGACAGAAGAGATGCCTGAATACGGGTTAGAGATACCTTCGCCGGAATGACGATGGCGAGGGTTATAAAGACGAGCAATGAGAAGACGATGAAGCCCTTGCCAATAACAATCTGGGTTCCTGCAGCATCCAATTCGGAAAATGCTTCATGGCTGTTCATTTTGTCGAGACCAAAGCTTCGGAATAAGTATAGGGGTAGTCTAAAAGCAAGCTGCTCGCTGAGGGTGAGGATCGCTGTTGGGATAGCGACCTTCTTCCAGAGTTTTATGCTGGAAACTCGCTGGAACCAGTATTTGGGGCTAGCTTCAGAAATAGCGATATGGGTCCAAGTCATACGGAGGCGGGCAAGAATCACAGCGGCCATTATAGCACTGACACCCTTTGGAATCATGGCGAAGGAAGAGAAGAATAAACTTAAACGGGAGTAGAGGATCGCGTGGACAACGAACACGGAGAACCCACGGAAGCCTGCTAGGCGTCCACCGTGGGAACGAAGGTGCTGAAGTGTCTTGCAGATGCTGGAGGTAATGGGTGCTTGCTTGACTAGTACGAGTTCGAGGTCAACTGGGGCCTGAGTTTCCGCAGACTTCTTCTCATCCAGCGGCGCATCAGGGTCTTCATTTCGAGGCACGGCTTCGAAGAGGACGCCAGTTGGTGATTCGACCATCGTCAGAGCACCAACAAGTTGATGGTACGAGTATTCGATCTGTTTGTCAGATATCAGCCTAGTTCGTTCAGTAGACGTGAGGGAGGGCTTGAACTAACAGATGTCCTCCCAAAAATAAAGACAATGGTAGTGAAAGCGAGAAGGAAAATGCCAAAAGGTGGGATTTGGACTTGATTCTCGCCATCGGGAGTCGCAGTGCGATAGGCGTCATGAGCGTCCATACCTCGACGAACGAGGTGACCGACAATGTGTTCCATGATTGCGGTCGGAGGCAGTTTCGACGATGCCTAGCAGTCAGAACGGCTCTTTATGAAATCGAAAGTCGTGAATGGTTTATAGGCCTCGATAATAGAAGAAGATGAAGAAAGGTTGGAGTCGTGGGAATCGGGGGTGTAAGGGATGGATGAGGTGACCTGATGTAGGTACCCAGGTGGTGACGAGGCTCAGTGGAGGAGGCACTGCCTCGTTGCTTACAGGCTGTGTATTAGCACCAGTACCAATCATAAATGCCAGCAGGTGGCGAAACGGGGAATTAAAGTGGAGCGCGTAATGCCTTGGACGTCAGCATAACCGACTGGAATGAATCCTATATCAAACAGTCAGGCGGAGCAGTGGAGCGTAACAGCAACTAGGGTTTCAAGAGTCGTAATCACTACAAGCCTACAAGTGACAGAGTATATATCTATCACAAAATCGCAAAAAGTCATAAAAGTCGCAACAGCCATAAAAGAGATCATGTCTGTGTCACCTTGTTTCGTGGTGGCTAGACTCAACTCAATTGCGATTTTTACTGGGTTCGAACTGATTCAGACCAGCCTCAGGTAGTGACATTCTAATATGGGTACCCTCCTAATATATGAACTCGGTAAATATAAGATATGGTAGGAAAGAGTCGCCATCCATTATGATATCATACAGACGCCATGCGCAGCGTATCTTTCCACAATCGGCAGCAGAAGCTGCTTAAGGCGACCTCTATCAGAACCTCACGACCTACCTATTGAACCTTCGCCCTTCGAGTCTCCGCGTATTTCTCTTCAGCCCACGTTATCGGCGACAGCAATACCCCTCCTACAATACAGAGAAAGGTGGCAAACCATTGCCATGCCCAAAGAATTGTCGCTCCACCAGGCCAGACGAACTTAACAAACTCATTGAACTGATACAAGTCCTGCTGGCCTGTAATGTAGTATTTGCTTGCGCCTTTGTCATGGGATAGATGAAGTACGCTGACGAGCGAGACGTTGGATTTGTAGAAGGGTACGAAGAAGATATGGAAGAGCTGAGAGAGGGAGACATAGAGGATTTGCTGCTTTTGGTCATATACTATTGGTAGACGGTTAGATATTGGCAATAAGAGGCCTAGAAAGCTAAAGATTAGAAGATCACGTACCAACAGAGTGCACATCCAGGGCAATCTTTGGACTCAGAATCTTATACCACCGATAAACCATCCAGACGACCCATCGCGAGTTTATCTCTCCGAAGAACGGAATTTTGAAATTTTCAAAGCTGGACACACGACAGAAAGGGTGTTGGAAAGATGCGTTGGGTGTGAAATATGTCTCGAGAGCCTTCTTTTGTTCGGCCGGTGAGCCTTCCGCTAGCCTATGGATGACGTCCGGGATTTCTTTGACTATGTGCAATAGATGTATTAGAATTTGGCATTTAATAATTTAACAATTACGCAATAGCAATACGCAAGTTGAAATCCGCATAAATACAAAAGAGTTCCCTTGGCAAACTCTGTAATCTCAGCTGTACATTGAATGCTTCCGCCGTGCTTCTTACTGGGAATTGGAGGAGACTTTGCTTACCTGGATGTTCCATCTTGGGGTTTTCTTTTTTCAAACGAGGATATCTATTAACTGTTACTCCGTTTGTCAAATGGAAGCAAATGACAAGATCCAAAAGGTAAAGCTACGAGTATGGATAAGGCCAGGAGTTATGAATTCGTACTTGGCAACTCGTGCAATGATGTCACTAATTTGCAACGCTCTCATGTGAAATTCATGCCTAAGGTTAGTATTGTGTGTACGAGCATACCAATTGACCCCTTTTAAAATAATGTAGGTTCATGTAGATTGCAAGCCGTTTCTGACGACCATAATTATAGGCAAAATTACAGGAAAGCATAAAGGGGAAGTTGAGAATGTGTTGCATCTGCGCCTGACTACTAGGTAACCTTTAGACTCTATGCTGATCAACGGTCCCCATATCCTGATAAAAACGTGGGTATACATGTCTCATCTATGTCGTACTATCTACTTCTGACCCGAAAAGAACCACGAACCCCTCTTACTTGTCCCGGAGGCTTCGTTCTGTAACCCTGATATGGTAGGAGTAGGTGCCTCGCCCCCACCCCCTCTTAACGGCTTAGCTATTCGACTCCCTGCTCCACCGAAGCTAAACCCACCAGATGCAATGCCTGGTGAGTTGAGGCCTCGCGTACTACCAATCTTAGCTGCTTCAAGACGCTCCTTAACGGCTTGCAGTTGTGCTTCAAACCTAAGGGATAATTAGCAAAATAAAAAGGGGAAGACTGGACGGGTAACGTACCTATGATTTGCCGCGGTTAACTTCTCCTGTGAATCCTGCAATAAACTTTCGAGGCTTTGAATCCGTTCATTGCGAGCAATCAGTTTTCTTTCTGCAATTGCTACCTCCTTCTTCAAGCTTCCATTTTGCTCGACTAACTGTCTCTGCACATGTGTAAGCTGTTCCAAATTTCGTTCCAAGAACGCCATTTTCTTCTGTTGAGCGCGGTTATTTGAAGATCGTAAGACATTGTTGTACTGTTCTCTCGTCTCGTCTAGTGAGATTTCAAGTTCGACAACTCGCTCGCAGCGGTTTTGTAGATCTCTCATTAAACTTTTCTTCATGACGTCAAATTCGGCGATTTGCTGTTGAACAGTCTTGCCATTCGCCATACCACCTGCACTGCCGTTTGCCGCACCGCCAGACTTTAACTTTCGCTGTAGATCCTCACTCAATGCTTTGAGTCGAGCATTTTCCGCGGACTTTGCAGCGATATCCTGCTTAAGATCTTCAACAATCTCAATTTGAACGTCTTTCTTGTTGGTATAAGCTTTTTCCAACCTATTCTTAACATCGGCTATATCGGCTTCGCTCAAGTTGCGCTCCAACAATTCTTCGTAATCGCGTTCGACGGCTTCTAGGCGCTGCTCTAATTCTTCGCGTCTCCTGGCAACCGTATCATTCAAAGGCGCGGCGTAAAGGGATAGTTCGGCCTGCCGGACAATACCTTGAGTCTCAACAAGTTTCGTCTTGAGATCTTCCAGTTCTTGAGGTGGAATAGCTTCACCGGCTGAACTCTGCACGTGCAATGCGTCGACTTGCTCAATAGCATTCTGGATGTTTCTCTCATTATCGCTGAATACCTCTCCGCCAAGGTCAAAACCAGCCATCATTTGTGCCATCTTTTCTGCCTTCTTCTTCTCTTTCTCATCTAGGACTGCACTTGTCTCCTTAGCACTCATTTTGAGATCCATAAGTTGCTGTTTGACCTCGTCAAGCTCTGTGGTCAATTCTAAATTTGCCTCCTTGAAACCATCCATCGTGATCTGCGCCTCCTTATTTTCGAAAGACAACCGCTCAAGCTGCATCTTAAAGTCATTGACTTCAGATGTCAGTTTCTCATTGTCTCGACTTGTCTTGCTATCATGGTCCTTGAGATAGGTAAGTTCTTCTTTTGCTTCACGGAAGTTCTTTTCTACTGCCGCGATTTGGCTCTCCTTGTCTGCAATTTGATCTTGTAACTCATTCTCGCGCCGCAAGAACTCTTCTCGTTCGTCCTTATCAAGAGGTAAACTTGGAGTTCCAGAGCGTTCAGATATCGCAGGCGTCTCTGCACGGCTTTCTGTTTGTAGCATAGATGGCGTCGAAGGTCGTGGTGTCCGTGCTGGAGCCTTTGTGCCAGTTACTCCGTCTGCTGCTAGCGGTGGTGCCCACTTCTCACGTGGTACCGCTTCGCCACTACGCCATTGTTGGACTTCGCCTTCCAATGTCTGTACGTAACTCTCAAATGTGGTGACTTGCGATTGAGCCTTCTTGAGTAGCATTTTGAGTTCGGCAGGACTGAGCTCTGCGTTAATCTTGGCTTTGTTCTTGATCGCCTTTGCTCTCATACCAAACCGGAGTGTGCTAAGCGTTTCTGCATCGTTATAACTACTTGGGGAGCAGTTAATAATGAGCGTTGTCCTGCTATTACCTCCCAAACTTTCTTGCAAAATTCTCGTAAGCTTCGAATCTCGATAAGGAATATGAGACGATTTGCCGTCTGTTAACGCATTGATGACCATCCCCAAGGCGCTCAAACTCTTGTTGATTTTCTTTGCCTCCTCCAGTGTCTGTCCGCTAGCACCAGTCTTGCCGATCTTTTCACTGCCAGCCAAATCAACTAAGAAGAGTTGGCCACTCTTTGCCGATCCAGTTTCGACGTTCTTTTGTGTAATAGTGATAACAAAAATGGAATGAGACCGCGAAGATTCCTGATTCATGTTCGTTGCGGCGACAGCTCTGGAATTTCCACCTCTTCTCATGACTTCATACACCTCTTGCACGCTTGAAACATATATCTCTAATAAACCCTTGACATAGACGCCCCGATTTTTCTCTTCGTGAATGGGAAGATTGTCGTTCTGTGGAGCGAGCAAATCTCGAATCCGTTCCATATAAATTTCCATATAGCTGACCCTGACCGTATACTCGATGCTGCCGGGACTAGACAAGATGCTGGCAAATATTTGCTCTACTATTCGAGGTATTACACCTCGCCCTTCATCGTTGTCGATATCTGTCCCCATCATAGTATAAGACTTCCCTGCACCTGTCTGACCGTATGCGAAGACTGTGCCATTGTAACCATTGAGAATGTCGTCAACAGTAGGCTTGATTGAGTAGTCAAAAATATCGGACTGTTTTGAGGTCATATCAAACACACGATCGAAAGTGAAGGAGCCCGCGGCCTCCTTGGACTATTATTATATGTTAGTGCTCGGCTTGGTGATGCCTCTAGACCAGTTAACGTACATCAAGATTACATGTATCATCTGATTCGAACGAAACTACGGGCTGTCCTCCAAGCTCGATTTCGCTCCGGTTCTGCGGTCGAAACCGCAGAACGACTTTGATGCTATTGCTCGACCTTCATACGTGTTAGTGAATAGGACCTCTTGCCAACGCTGATTGCACTTACGCCATGATTTTCTCGTGCTATTGTGAGCTCCTCATATGTACAGGATATCTACAGAGCACGGTGGTGGTGTTGCGCCTCGGTTTGGGGCGATAAGGAGTTGTGTTGACTTGGTGTGCTTTGGGTCGCGGTTGTCGCGTTTTGGTGATGGTGCCTGGAAGCGAGAGTACTCTTTTCTTCACACAGTACTATTAATTTAACATGGAAGAGCAGCTGAAATATGAAACTTTGACAATGATATTGAGAATATTATGTTTATAGAGACATATCAGGTTAACTTGTATTCTAGTATGAGGCGCAATACCGGATTCGTTTCAACACATTCGCAGCCTGAAATTAGAGGCACTAACATATCTTGAAGCACCCCACCAACGTCAATCATGCAGCCATAGTACCCTTCTTGCGAGAAAAACTTTGAACTAAAGAACAATCGATGTAGAAAAGTACTCACAACCGCATAGAAGCCTTTAGCCGTAAAGGGAGTAGAGAACCTTCTAGTCTACGAACATGTCATCAATGCCCAGATGTGTGCTGCACGTACCTCGAATTTAGTGTTGACAGCATACCTCATCGGACACCACGTTGGGGTATTTGCATTTTGCATCTTACAAGCGCAAGATCACCAGCAACATCTCACAGCATTCTTAGGCTGCGACCATTCATAAATGCTCAGGATTCTGCTGAAGCTTCTAAAACTACCCCAAAAACAATCGCTAATGAACAATATTGAAGTTCCTTGTACGCCAGAACCTAGGATGAAGTTCGCATGATGAATGTGCAAGATGTTCCCTCAACGCCGTGGCTATAATTTAACCTCAATCTTCCCAGCTCTTCTCCACTGTTTCCCTGACTCTCTTGGTGTACTCTCTCTTATTGTCTTTGTAGAGATTGGAGGCTTCGACATTGGCAGGGGAGCCGGTATTTGGATCATTTAGAAGACTAAACATCAAGTTAGCACTGTGTACAGCGCATAGGATTATACCATGAACGACTTACCTTTGGATGCTTGTCAGGACAGCAGCAACATCGTACGTGGGGCTCCATCGATTCTGCAGGATATCTAGGCACAATTCGCCGGTGGCGTACACATTTGGATGAAACATCTGGCTGATGAACTTCACAAGCGGTGGCTTGTTCGGATATTGCTCTTCGAAGTGCATGACGAGTCGGAAAGTACCATCTTCGAATGGGGTATCGGCAGGGCCAATAATGACAGCGTTCCTACGAAACAGGTGAGCAAGAGCGCGGATGGCATCAATATTCCACCACGTACCAGGTCATAACATTGTCTGCTACCGGAGATGCAGACACACCAGCAGGAGGATCTGTTTGCATACGCTATAGCTCGGTCAGTTCTTGGATCAATCTGAGGTGGTGCCAAAGCCGCTCGCGCCACTGACCTTGAAATCCCGCATCAAACGACGTCTAGCAGCCGTAGACATGATGACGGGCTCTTGGCTATCAGAAGTATTTACAGAAACGATTAGGTTGGATTAAGGGTCAGTGATATGTTGCGGTTAAGATCTGATCAATAGCCTGGGCTGGTTGTGAAATGCTGAGCGATAGCACAGTCGTTGATGCTTTACGCGATTACGGAGCGCAACGGCCTCGCTTCAATGCGATTCATATATTTAAATTTGCTCTTGGCTTAGACCGAAAACTTGACATTAGTCATATCTTCTGAATGCTCAGGGAAATAATTTTAAGCAGGTTTATATCCTCGACTTTTATTTCTACATCTGTTTCCCAAAAAAAAAAAAACTTCTTTTCTAGCAAACTATCAATATAGATTGCGGCCACACAGCAAGCATGCTCTCACGTGGTAATTGCCAAGACGTGTGAGTACCGTGTGTGCCAAGTGCCAGGCGGTGTAGGCGCCACTAGGCCCCGCGTTTTGGAGAAGTAACCGAGGCGCCCGATGCTGACCGGCTCGACTGCTGTAGCAATGGCAGCCATTCATCTCGCATTCCCGCCGTCATGTCTTTCCTCCCTCTCTTCCCCATTTTTCTTCTGAAGCGATTATACCCAAATTCCCTTATTTTCCGTCATGTCATTACGACTTGCCACGTCCCCCTTTAAAGGAGCCTCTTCTCATCCTACCCAACGACTGGCTCAAGTCGTAAGACACTTTAGTGCCACTGCTCTGGCGAGGAAAGAGATCCAAGATGCTTATATTATAAGCGCATCAAGGACGCCAACGGCTAAGGTAACGAGGCCAATTAAACACCTTTTTCGCCTACTAATATTACATAGTTCAATGGATCATTTGTTACTGTTCCCGCTCCCAAGCTTAGCGCTGTGGCAATCAAGTCCGCCCTCGAGAAGTCGAAAGTGCCGGTCGAGAAGATCACAGACGTCTATATGGGCAATGTTCTCCAAGGTGGCGTTGGCCAGGCTCCCACACGCCAGGCTGCGATTTTTGCAGGGCTCCCATCAAGTGTAGAAACCGTTACAATCAACAAGGTCTGTGCCTCTGGCCTCAAAGCAGTGGTTTTCGCGGCCCAGAATATCCAACTTGGTCTTGCAGAAGCACAAATAGCAGGTGGCATGGAGAATATGAGCCGAGTACCATATTATATTCCAAGGGCCAGCTCGATGCCTGCATTTGGAAACATTCAAGTTGAAGACGGGCTGATTAAGGATGGGCTATGGGATGTTTACAACCAGTTCCACATGGGCGTATGTGCCGAGGAAACTGCAAAGAAGTACAATGTTACGAGAGAGGCGCAAGATCAATATGCAATTCAATCATATGAGCGAGCGCAAGCCGCGTGGAAATCTGGAGCGTTCAAGGATGAGATAGCCCCTGTCACAGTATCAGGACGAAAGGGTGATAAAATCATTGACACAGATGAAGGATATCTTGATATCAAACCCGAGAAGGTGCCATCTTTGAAACCTGCCTTTATTTTTGATGGTACTGGAACCGTCACAGCCGCCAACTCATCAACATTCAACGATGGCGCGAGCGCGTTAGTGCTGGGCAATAAGGCCATCGCGCAGGAGTATGGAAGCAGCTCAAGAGTTCTGGCAAGAATCTGTGGTTGGGCAGATGCTGCAGTAGAACCGGCAGACTTCCCAGTTGCACCAGCAAAGGCTGTGCCTCTTGCATTGGAGCGGGCTGGCATTACAAAGGAGCAAGTGGCAATCTGGGAGTTCAACGAGGCTTTTGCAGTCGTGATCAAGGCGAACGAGAAAGTGAGTGCTGAATTGGATAAAGAGCCATGCAGCAATATGCTAATCCGTACATGTAGATCTTAGGACTTCATGGTGCAGTCGTGAATCCTTTGGGGGGCGCGATCTCGCTCGGCCATGCTCTTGGTAGCTCCGGGTCACGGATCCTGACGACGTTGCTGCATCAACTGAAGGTTGGCGAGTACGGCGTTGCTGCTATCTGCAATGGCGGAGGTGCAGCGACAGCGATTGTTGTACAAAGAGTGGACAAAGTATGATTAGACAATTTGCGCGGGATTTGGGCCAGATGGCGCCGACCACTAGACTGACGAGGAGGCCTACTCTCAGAGATGTGGCAGTTGAACTGCGGTGGACTATGTAGATGCGTGAAAGCTAAACGGCAGTAAAGCTGTATAATTTACATCTTAAGATACGTTTATGGTATGACTTACAACGATTGCCTGTTCCAATCTCCCCCTACCCAAACATAGCCTTGCCTGCCAGCGCCATCCTGCCACATCTGGAGCTGCTGTGTCTCGAACCGGGGCTGCTCCTCGACCCCCATTTCACATGTGTACTGCCTCCCCCCCCCATTTCGGTGCTAAGAAGCAGCCTTCGCATCATGTACGGCGTAGGCGAAAGCTTAAAGCCTTAGGTGCTGCCGCAGGCAGGGCAGGGCTAAGGCAAGGTACAGCACCAGCCAGGCCGGGTTCCAGGCCGCAAGAAAGCGGTCCTGGGGAGTTTCCGCACTGCCGGGCAGCCCAGACCACGACCGACGAACCATACATCAACGGGCGACTGAGCCAATTTCCCGCAAGGCTTTGCGGAGTCGGCGTCGTGGCTGCACACCGCGATCCGCCAGACCCGGGCCGTTGTCTGTCCCGAGCATCTCTGCTGTGATAATCTAAATACAGGCTGGAGGGGGGGGGGGGCTGGGGGCTGCAGAGGAGCGGATCTGTATCGTCAGTCAGCCCGTCAGTCCGTCAGCCAGTCGGTCGGTCGGCCGGCCGGTCATGTGATCCGTCCCCACGCTCTGGACTTCGACTGCGCAGGAACTCCCGTGACTCCCGTGACTCCCGTGACTCCCGTGACTCCCCGACAACCTCGGCGCCCGGGCACCCTGACGCCCTGACGCCGCGGCCGGCCTCCAAAGCCAGGCTGCGCACCCTCGCCAGCCACAGCCGGCCTTCGCGACGCCCTCATCTCATCCCCCAGGCAAGCACTTCTTCCTTGCTCCGTCCCATTGCCCTCCCTGTGCGGTGTCATTGCCCGCGATTCCTCCATCCCATTGCCCTGTGCGGTGCCACTGCCCACGATTCCGGCCCAGCTGGACCTGTCATACGACGCTCTGTGCGCAATGCGTCTTCTGCAGGCCGGCGTCATGGCCTATTGTATCCATTGTCTCCATTGTCTCCGTTGTGGGCTCGGGGGAGGGGCAAGGGATCAGGCGCTGGCCCGTCTCGCCTTGCCCACTCTCCCAAAAGCGCCTAACCAACCCCCTCGATTACGATAACACCAAGCACCACCGCACGGATCTTCCCCTACGGCTATGCTGTACAGTAGTGCCCTGGGAACACCGGAACACCCAGCGAAAAGCCCCCCCCCCAAAACAACTAGATATCTAAATAAAATAAAATAAAAAAACTTGGAATAGCATCCCCACTATCCCAGCCTCCCCAGTGCAGTCCCGTGCTCGAGCACATCGAAGCAGGAAAGAAAGAGGGCGTGCTGAGCAGCATCGCCGTTCACACGCATCATCGTACGCATTATCGCCCTCGCCCTCGCCCTCGTCCTCGTCCTCGCGCAATACAATAGCATCTTCACCCTGTGCAGCAGCGCTGGAGCAGAAACACTTGGAGGCCGCGTTGACGAAGCACGCAGCACGACCCCCTGCGGCCGGCTCTGATAGGCGGCTGCCAAGTACGGCGACGGAGCGCTGGACTGCGCTGGACTGGACTGCCCGGACTGCCTGCAGTAAGATCGTGCACAAGCTACCAAACCAAACAAGGCGCAAGCAAGCTGCCCCGAAGGTCCGTAGCAACAGCATGACCAGCTGCGGCCCGGCTCATCTTTCTGCTTCTACCGCTTCTGCAACCTCTACAACGTCAACAACATCTTCCTAGAATTCGTCTGCGTCTTCGTCGTCGTCGTCGTCGCCATCGCTCACGCCTTTGCGACTTGCTATTCACCTACACTCGTTCACGTCGTTGGCTCGCTATCTGTTCTAGCGGAGGCTCCATTGCCCACCCGTCACAGCCGTGTGTGAGGACGCCAATCGCGCACTGCTATCGCAACCATACATCGCAGTCCTATCAGCAGTCCGCTCAGCCTGATTCGAAGAATCCCATCGTCGCTCGCGCACATTCCTCACATAGCGCACTCCATACCCAATCGAGCTCTTTGCGGCGAGACGAGGCTGCAGTTGTAAAGCGGGCAGGCCGATTTATATATACTCATCTCCAGGTGTTGCGACCATGGCACCGATTCCATTGCAGGTGTTATCACCTAGCGACTCGCTCCCCCTCCTACACCCACGAACTTCGCCTCCCTCTCATCTAATACGCCGTCCACGTTTCTCTGCATCCAATCCCGTAAGGCGCACCACCGTCGCCATCCCAGCCACCTATACAGACCTGGACGGCTCGACTGCACCAGGTACCGTCGTCGGGATCGTCCTCGGCTCCGTGGCTGGCTTCCTGCTCATTCTATGGCTCTTATATACCTGCTTTGGCATGACCAGATCGTCATCTGTGTCTGTTGCGTCGTCGGTCGTGGTGCGGGAACACCGGAAAAGCAGGCGAACAAGCAGTGGCGCGCGCAGTAGGAGGCATAGCGAGACGGTTGAGGTACGACGAGGCCCGCCACCACCGCCGCAGGCTGAAAGAGTCGTCATGGAGGAGGTTCGACGCGAGAGGGAGATTGTGCGCAGTGACAGCGGCAGGAGTGGAGAGGACGAGGTGGTGGTTATCGAGGACCACAGCCCGCCCAGGAGGACCAAGAGTAAGAGGGACAGCGGCTACCGGACGGTCGACCCGATGGCATACGGCGGTGGTGACCGGCCAATGCGAGAGGTCGGCAGGAAGAGCTCGCGGAGGCACTGAGTGGCCAGAACGCTCTCACGGCTTTATTTCATCGCGAGCATAATTCTCTTCTAATGGACGACGACGCCGCTAGGGACAGGGCCTGGACGCTACTACTACAGAGCTGATCCGGCGGCAGGAGCAGACAGGACAAAGTCATCATCCAAATCAGGACTTCGGAACCGAACAGAACAGCAAATGGTCAGGGGGCTAGGATGGATAGGAGTAAAGGGCTTTCTCACATCACGCGGCATTTTTCCTCTTCTTCTTCATCTTCTTCCTTCCTTCCTTCTTCTTCCCTTCTGCGACGCTCTCATGGCTCTGCAGATATATATATACTCAGATATATATATATATATACATATTATACCCCTAGCTTCATACGCGGCGTTGGAAGATTCCGGATCGGGGGGGGGGGGCTCGGCACGTCGAGCTTGATTGGATTGGACTGGACTGGGATGGACTGGGATGGGTGGATTGGGTCGGATTGGGTGGACTGGGATGAACTGGGATGGGATGAATTGGATGGACGGGACGGCATGGAATGAACTGGGCTGTGTATGTATGCATGGATGTCATCTGGCATCTCGTCAAGGCCGGAAGCGGGGAATGGAATCTCATCATGGCCCGAGAGGGATGCGAGGTCGGGGATAGGACAGGACAGGACAGGAGAGGAGAGGACAGGATAGGATAGGATAGGGATAGGCTACTTCCGGTTGTGTGCAGTGTAGCGTTTTCCTACAAATGTCATCACCGTTCGACACGTGCTCTTTCTCCCTTCTTCCTCCCTCCCTCCCTCCTCGCTCCATCTCCTGACCGCATGCGTCCGGCACGTTCCATCGCGCACCGGGAACCAGCAGCCAGCCCTCCCTCCCTCCGCACGGTGCGCACTGCATTCTAGCCTCGGAAGCGGGGCGTCGCGCGTTGCATCATTCAGCGCCGGGGCTTGCGGGCGAGATCGTGCACTCTATATTTTTATAGCTTAGCTACTCTACTCGGCTCTACTCTACTCTACCTGACAGCTTGACAGCTTGACAGCTCGACAGCTTGATAACTTGACAGCTATCTATATCCGACCATACCGGTACGCGGCCTACAGCTTGCCAGAGACCTCCAGCACGGGCTCGGGACCGCCTCCGCGGCGCCTGGCCGCGTCCTCGAAGGCCTTGACGACGTCGTGCTCGTGCAGCCAGGCGGTACCGGTGCCCCTGGCAGCTCTGGTCTTCAGCTCGCCGTCCGTCTCCCTCCTGCCCGTCTTGGAGCTCGCGGCCTTGGCCTCGTTCGACTGGCGCACGACGGCCAGGAGGCGCTCTGCGTGCGGCTTGCGCGTGTCCTGGTAGAGCCGCAGCGCGGCGTCGAGCTCTGCGGCCGTCGGCTTGCGCGCCGCCGTCGCGGGGAAGACGGCGAGGAGGGCGAGGTAGAGGGCGTAGGCGTCGTCGATGGCGAGGGAGCCGCCCGTGGCGAAAGCGCCCCCGTGGGCGTGGGCCGCGTCGCCGATCAGGGTTGCGCGGGAGCCGAAGACCCAGGTCTGGAGGGAGGTGGAGCTGGTGAGGTTTGGGTAGAAGCGGATGTAAGGGGTGACCTCGGTGAGGCTTTTGACGATGGGATTCCAATCCTAAGAAAAGATAGTATGAGCATAAGCCACCGGTGATCAGGACTCCATCATTCGACTTACAGCATATTTTTCTCGTAGGAGTTTGACGCTGGCCTCCTGGCCCCAGGAGATATCCTTGTATTCGGCGGCGTCTGGGTCGTTTGGGTCGCCTTCGATTGATCCGACGATGGTAAAAGTATTCTTTGCGAGACGAGATGCGAAGAAGTGTGCGTCGGGACCCCACCAGTGTGTCGAGTCTTCCGGGAGATCGGGGATTCCCTCGACGAGAGAAGAGTCAATGACGGAGCGCAAGGCAGTCCGACCGCTCCATTTAAGTTGGAAGTCCGGGGCAAATGATTGTCTGACACCCTACACCCGTGTTAGTAAATGCTAGAGCACGAAAGCTTGATCGATTTCCGACATGTCCTTTGCTACAGTCCAGATAAATAGGAGGAGGGCTGGAGAAGAGGAATATCAAGTACCTACCGAGCGAAGTCCATCGGCTCCTATTAGGAGATCTGCGGTAACAGTTGTACCATCCTCGAATTCCAGCGTCACGCCTTCTTGGGGGTCCGCAGTGGCAGTAACCAACCTTTTTCCAAGGTGAATAATATCCCGGGGGACATTCTCGAGTAACGCTTGGTGCAGATGGGCACGGTGATAGCGAGCAGTATGATGCAAATGCTCCGTCACGTTCTCGTGCAGATCTTGGCCAATGACCTCGTTTGTCTTCCACTGCGAGCATATCAGCAAAAATAGCGAGCCAATCAAGATAGATTTGTAGCATGCGCATAAAAAGGAGGCTCGATGCGTACATGTCTGAAAATCATTGGTATGTCTGAAGGTCCACGAAAAGCAACACTGTCCGAGATGACATCATGCAGTCCCAACCTCTCGAGAGTTCGTAGGCCATTAGGTCCGAGAGCTATACTGGCACCGATTTCCTTCAGCTCAGCGGCCCTCTCGTACAAGGTGACGTTTATATAAGGATGCGTTCGTAGCGCGATGGCAGCCGTGAGGCCCGCGATGCCGGCGCCGACAATAGCCACTTGAAGCTTCGAAGAACCAGGTATCTCAGCCATCTTTGAAGAAATGCAAGTGTGGTAGCTTGATAGACAAAGCAGCAATCCAGACGGTAAGACGATAAAAAGTAGGAAGATATATAAGATGCCCAGTATAACTACGAGGAAGCCCTGCAGCTAGATAAGCAAATGTATCAGGCCGCGCCTGCAATGTTAAAGCACCCGGATAGGCCCCGATAATCCTCTTCTCAACCCCCATCTCCGCATCTACTTATCAATCAAAGACCGCGCCCCACCAAAATTTGTTCAAGCGTCCAGATGACAATTGTTTGGGGTTGTAGCACGCCATTTCGCGATGCATGAAGATGTACTATTCAAGGATCTCGAATGGCGATGATAATAATCTCTAGCACGCAACGACGTCACGTGAGGGAACCCCGCCCCCCTAGAAGTAGACTCGAGACTGGGAGTAAAGAAAATCGAATGTGCAGACGGCACTACAACATTCCTTTCAGGGGTCCTAGATACTTCACTGGGCGTTCAGGAGAAGCATCTCTACCAACAAGAAGATTTCAAAGACCGGCTCAACTGTCCTGTCTCGTCTTGATATGATGGTGTATAGGCGATCAATCTTGCATTCGGCCTCGAGCTTCCTACATCCTTGGATACTAGCGCCGGAACCCCCTCCCTAGAATATCCTGAGACCCTTCCTTCAGTTGGCGAAAGTGGACCATGTTGGATGCCAATATTCAAATCGAGCCGTACTCAGCCGTGTGAAAGGTTTTTGTATGCCAAAACAGCCAAGATCTTGAATAGCGACGATATGTACCAGAATTGCGTGCTTTCTCTATGATCGCACCCTTCTCTGCCGAGATAAGGTATTGGATGGGATATATAAGACTAAACCAACTCCAACAAGCCTTCCGGGCCGTCCCTCACTGCCTTACTCTAGTAATTGCTCAAAATGCCGTCCATTCCAGAAATAAAGCAAGCCTATTTGGATTCTGAGGCGACCAAGTCGACATTCTCTGAACCGACTGCTGTTGAGGTGCCGAAAGTTCCAACGCAGTATGCGGATGAGTCGTATAAGCTGTTTTCCCAGATCCAGGTTGATGATCCTACGCCGGATGAGGCAAAGAGGATTAGGAATAAATGTATAAAGTGGATTTTGCCGTTCATTTGTATTGGGTATCATATCATGTATGTTGACAAGCAAACTGTAAGTCCGAGAAAATGAACAGTGTTGAGGCTTCATGCTGATGGATGAATAGTTGGGAAGCTCGGCCATCTTGGGAATACTAGATGATGCTCATCTTAATACCAATCAGTATAATTGGCTTTCGGTTCGTCCAGAAATCTCTATTAAATAGATATTCAACGCTGTCTAACACCATCAGAGTATTTTCTATCTGGGCTATCTTCTGGCAGAATGGCCTCAAAACTGGGCACTCCAGCGTTTTCCCGTCGGCAAATGGCTGGCTTTAAACTTAACTATATGGTACTCGCCTCCGTTTTGCGATGAAACAGTGCTAATAGCATTAGGTCTGGATTTATTTACCTTCATATCGCATGTTCCAATTTCGCCGGCCTGTTCGTCGTCCGCTTTCTACTCGGTCTTGCGGAAGCTTGCATTGTGCCTTCTTTCCTGTTGATTCTCTCTATGTTCTTCACCTACGATGAGCAAGCCGTTTTGATGCCATGCATGTGGGCTATTGGGAATTCGAGCCCGATCACGTCTGGTTTGCTCTCGTATGGAGTACTTTTTATCAACACAGGATCGTTCGCGCCTTGGAAATGGTTCATGGGTGCGTATCCCAAAGCCAGAAATGAGTATTAAACTAATTGATTTTGGTAGTTATTTGCGGTTCTGTAACTTTGATACTTGCTGTTGCGGTGTACTTCTTTTTCCCGGATAGTCCGTTGAAAGCGCATTTCTTGACACCCAAGGAGAGAGCGCAAGCGATTTTGCGGATTAAAGGAAACCATTCTGGGATTGAGCAGAAGCGTTTTAAGAGATATCAGTAAGCTTATTATCTCGCAATTATCAGGGAGATGCTCATAAGTCAAAAGATTCATCGAAGCAATCAAAGACCCGAAAACCTGGATGTTCTTCCTCCACGCTTGGTGCCAAGAGATGGCGAACGGTATGACGAACCAATACTCCCTCATCATCAACTCCTTTGGCTTCACGGTCTTGCAGACGACGCTATTGGGTTGTGTTTCTGGCATAACTGCGTTTGTGTCGTTAGCTGTTGCGGCTTGGTTCTTGGCTTATACAAAAGTTTGTCGCTGGACTTAACCCATGTTCATTTGAACTCTGCTGACTCTCTACAGAACACAAGAGGATGGATATCAGCCGCATCATATCTTCTTCCATGCCTGTCTTGTATTCTTCTAATAGGTACGTACCTCGCATGTTATTGACTAATTCATCCTAACAAGGCCAGCGCTTCCATGGTCTGCAAAATGGGGCCTCGTAACAGCCATCTGGATCCGAGCGCCTGGAGGAATCCCCTACGCTGTGGTCATGATATGGGCAGCGAATTGCTCTGCGGGTCACACGAAGAAAACAACAGTTATCGCCCTCTATCACGTCGGTTACGGTCTGGGGAATATCCTGTCTCCGCAGCTGTTCCAGGCACAATATAAAGTAAGTGTTAACCATTACCGCACCATTTCCCATTTTGTTTGGTAACAGCGACTCTAGCCGCGCTATTATGTCCCATGGGGAGTAATTTTGGGTGTTGCGAGTGTGTTCCCAGCTATCTTAGTGCTATATATTCGCTATTATCTTGATAAGGAGAATAAACGCCGCGATGCTCTTGTCGCTGCTGGTGTAGATGTCAAGGGGACAGGTATTATTGAATCGACGGAGGTTGATGGGCAGCATGTCGATCATATTGTTGATAACAATCAGTTGGATCTTACTGATAGGGAGAATCTGGCTTTCCGGTATGTACTGTGATGGATTCAAGAGCGGAGGAATTAGGACTTGGATTTGAGACTTAGATGATCTCAATATGTAGGTGTTTTGGTTATGCTATTGAGAGGTTCGTTAGTATAAAGCGAAGCCATGGTTAATGTGTTGTTTTAGAAGCAAATAGACTTTTGCTGCTATTGGAAAGAACATCTTTGTGTAGCGCCTCTTGAGAGCCCAGTTATAGAAGAGATCTGTATTTACCTGCCTAAATTTTCTCCTGCTGAGACGGCCGTGGGATTGCAGCTGACATTTTAGGAAGAGTATCAAGAAAATGAGAGAGTGGTGCAGAATCTCTTTGCGCGGTAACGTAATCGACCGCGTAGAAAAGACGCCACGGTAAGTAAGCATTCGAGCAGCACCAAGGATTAGAAGTAAGAAAGCTTTAATTAGGATCTCATAACTGCTTGTGGGAAGTTACCTTTCTTTTAATAGGATTGGTATGCTTAAACTAAAATGCCACCTTTAGAATATCACTTGTTTCGTGCTCGAGTGCAACTAATATGTAGTCGACGGCTCTGACAGCTTAGCAATATGACAACTGTTCAGCTAACTAGCCACGGTAAGCTCATAAGTGGCAGGCTTAAATAACTCCATGGCGTGGAGACTGGAAATATCGGATAGTTCTGGCGTTATACTTATTGTCCGAGATACGAAGAGTAGATAGGGCTACCGATGGATATGATCTATTGGGGGAAATAGATATCATGCATAGTGTGGAAGAGAGACGGCCCCTCTGGTGTAGCTTGAGTTCTAGTCCCAGATATGGATGCAGTAGTGTAGCCGGGGAATATGATTGCCATTGGAGTAGGAGCAACGCTGAAATGCAGAGCAATAGCCACTTCTGGGCAACGGCCAGTATTGTTTCCAGTAACAGGGACGACATGGTGGTGGCTCATGCCGACATGACTCGGCAGCAGCTTCAATGCTTCTGGAAGATTTAGTGCTTACTGTGGAATGATTGAAGCATGCACGCTCTGCTTGCTGGAAATCCAGTCCAATGTGGGATATGCATATCTGACGTTCGGTGGCTGCAGGACGGTATACACACAGCAGATGGGGGTGTCATAAGTGGTGCGAAGAACGAAGGCTGAGGAGTCAGAAGAGCAGGGGATGTCAGTGTTTAAGAGTAGGCTGCTTATTAAGCTGTTTCCCGATAGGGGTCGATTAGGAACGATTAGGGACGGGCGGCACGTGACATAGTGCAGTTAATGCGACTCTAGCAGTGCTTGTTTTCATGATTTCGACTCGGTTTTAAGTAAGAAGACATAGTAGAATACCCAAATCCGACATGGCCCATGATCAGCCACTTTTCGTGCGATTCGTGTATTGCAGCAGAGTCCAACCCGTCAGAGTCCATATCCGTTGCGGCGAGAGTCCCGAGTGTATGTGCCTATTTTGGGACAATTAGCCGCCTTTAAAGACGGCTAACATCTGCATCTGGTAGCCGAAGGGCGTGGACATGTCAAAACAGACATCTGACATCACCACGACAACACCAAGAGAAGTACGGAAATATGTATGCATGTCTTTTCCAGCTGCCTGTTTGCCGGCATTGTCTAGAACACCATGCAGGCCTGCTGAGATGACCTGATACCGAGTGGCTGGGACAACTACTTTAATTCCTCGGCCAGACCTAGCAGCTTCATATATCAAGCCTAAGGCTCATCCAAGGCTCATCCATATCTCAAAGCCTCTCCGCCCTATTCAAATGGTTAATCTCACGCCTTTTGCATGACTATAACTTGCTTGTTCACTCGAAGCACAACCTCGCAGCCTGCTGTACGCCGGGTACTACGGGTACTCGACTTCCGTATCGTGATTTGACTTCTACTCCCACCACCCCCGCATTGTGTCTGGATCTGTCGCTTTCTCCGAGAATCGATATGGATGATTTCTTCAACTTCGAGGAAGCTGCAAGCACAGCAATTCAAGGCTCACAGCGGACCTTTCCTAGCCATGATGTCAATTCGTCATCCTATGACATTGACCTGATTCTGGCTCATGCTGCGCAAGACGACGAAGATGCCTTCACTTCCCTGCAGCACTTCAATGATCCCGTGACAGATGTAGCTGGCTTTGATCTATCGGTAGCCGAAGACATCCCTATGTGGGAAGCAGATGATTCTGAACATTTTTCTCAGTCGGCCCCTGGTGCGCATAGATCATTATGGCCGTGTGCCAACTGCGTGGATCTTAACCTTGAATGCTTGGTCGTAAGCAATTCAGCCACAAACAATGGAGGGCCCTGCATCAACTGTGCGACCTTATCTAGACAGTGCGCTTGGCGTGGTAACGACCTTATTGGTAATCAACCTACAATGGGTGGTTTTCCACTTGGTAGTGCTTGGACTGATTTCCAAGGAAATGGACACGACGACGAGCCCAAGAGCCAGGATTTAGGTAGCCCACCTATACAGACATCGCCGGGACCAACTTCTGTCCAACGTAGAACCGAGGTGGATAGCGATGGTTCTCCTAGCTCTGGTGCTAGATTTTCTAGAGAAACAGTACGCATATTAAAAACTTGGTTGTCACTTCACTATAGACATCCATATCCTACCGAGGGGGAAAAGGAGGAACTCAGACGCCGTACAGGCTTAAACAAGATCCAGATAACCAACTGGCTAGCTAATGCTCGGCGTAGAGGCCAGGTTAAACCACCCAGATCTATCTCACCAAATCCTAATGGTAATTCTAAACCGATAAATATTCCAAAAAGGACGGCTACACTAGGACTGGAGAATATGGGTCCAATGGAACGATGGGAACATTCACCACCCGAACATGAGCCAGCTTCTGTCACCGCCATTGCCAAGGCTGTCACATCATCTATTCTTCCGTCGGGAGATGACAGCCCTGCTAGCTACCCCCACACAGATGATGGCTCTGCCCGCTCGCTCGCTCGTGCCTCCTCTGCAAGTAGTCGAAATACTACGCCTTCAAGCGGTGGTTCTGCATTTTCCCTCCAATCTCATGGATCCTTCGGCTCCTTTGGCAAGAGAGGACGGCGGAGAAGGCGGCAATCAACTAAGTTATCCATGATAAATACATCGACTACTGCACGTCAATATCAATGTACATTTTGTACAGAGACATTCAAGACAAAACATGACTGGCAGCGGCACGAAAAGTCTCTCCATCTCTCCTTAGAACGCTGGGTCTGTGCCCCAGAAGGAGCTTCAGCCTTTTGCAAAATACCTAACAAAGTCTCTTGTGTGTTTTGCGGGCTAGAGAAGCCGGACGATTCTCATTTGGAAACGCATAATTATACAAGTTGCCTGGAACGGTCACTGGAGGAAAGGACATTTTATAGGAAAGATCATCTCTGTCAACATCTACGACTGGTTCATGACAGCAATTTTCGAGCTGGAATGGAGGCCTGGAAGATAGCTACGGCCAACATTAAATCTCGCTGTGGCTTTTGTAGCCTGATTTTGAAAACATGGCCAGCACGGGTTGACCATCTCGCTGAACATTTCAAAAATGGCAAGAGTATGACTGATTGGAAAGGAGAATGGGGATTTGAACCCGAGGTGATGAGTTTGGTGGAGAATAGCATCCTACCTCGTGAGAGACCCTAAACTTCAATTTCCGAGTAACCTGTGGCTAAACCAATCTGGCAGGTCTTCTCCACGGGAATCGCACATTACTTGGACGCCATGCTCCCTCCGGAGGTTATCTACTTAGAGCCTACGACATGCTTAAGAATGGTCTTTTAGATTTTGCAAATAAGCAAGCAGCTCGAGGATGCGAAGTTACAGACGATGATATACGAGCTGAAGGATGTCGTCTTATCTTCAGAATGGATACTATCGAAGAATATTCTTCTAATACTGTTACTTCTTGGTTTCGTGAGTTGATAATGTTTCAAGGTGATGAGCTTTGGTTGGAGGATCTAAGACAAAAATCTCTACTTCCAACTCCAAAAGAACCAGCAAGTGCGTCTTTCGATATTGACGACAAAGATAGCGTTAAAAAGTTCTGCGAACTCGAGAGGCGGTTAACTGAGTATGTTCGCGCCCAAGTTGCTCTTAGAATCATGCCCACCGACACCAAACTTCAAGCTGAAGCCTGCCGAATACTTGTCGATTATGATAGGAAGTTCAGCACTGTCCATTCTGCAACAGCTGTAGCATGGTTTTGCAAACTTATAATGTCTTCAGCTTCCTGGCTTTCAACTTTTAGAAAACGTGTCGGATTACCGTCAAGCTCGGAGATGGCCAAAGAGCAGGTTCTACCAAAAGACGGCGCTTCGATTGATGCAAGTATTCGTAACTATCGAAGGCTAGAAATTGGACTTGCAGAATTTGTTAAGGCTCAAGCAAAGTGTAGCAAAATACCGTCAGACTCCGATCTCCAACTTCAAGCACGGTTGATTATATACGGAGTTGATCATAACTGGAACCAGACCGCTGCTGATGATATCGACTGGCTGACTCGCTTCAAGCGATCATACGGACTTTTAGTTAGCAGTGGCCCTGTGTTGCCTCCGAGCTGCGAGAAAGTCTGCCAGCAAGAGACAGTCAAACCAGCTATAAGACAAAGACCAAAGTCAATGTACAAGCTCAAGGACTCTCCATGCTACCGTACGCAAGAACGTGAGCTGGCCAACTTTGTCTCGTACTGTATGTCCCCTGAACATCCAAACCCACACACTCCAACAGACGACGAGCTACGGCAGAAAGGCCGATTAATTCTCCACAAAGACGCGAATCCTTGGATCCTGAATTCTCTCGATAACACCGAGTGGCTTCACCGCTTTAAGCAATCTTACGGATTGATACCTCTCGAAGATGACCAAGAAATGCCAATCTTCAATGAACCTATTCTAGGAGGACTGGCCATGATCCCATCCCCAGATTGGGACATTAATCCGCAACTGGCCAATACTGAACTAAGTAGTCCAAAACCTCCTATGATCCCACAGAGCAATGGCTTGGAACCCGCACCGATGTATGACACTAAAGGGAAAGCCTTCTCTTCCTGGGAATTAGAAGTAGGATTGGCAGCCTTTGTAAAGGAATCTCTAGCAAACGGCTTCTTCCCATCCGACGGTGACCTGCGTACTCGAGCTAGAGTCATCATGCATGCTCCACACACCGCTGTCGACGATATCTCATTGCTTGAGAAATTCAAGCAAGCATATGCACCTGGAAACAGGGCCGCACTTGCAGTCAGCATAGCTGGCGAAATGGATTTCTCGGATCTGCATCATATCGGCATGCAGACCAATCTGACATTCCCGCCAAACAACGACATAGGAACACCACATCCAAGCTCAAACAGCCCGAACCCGCCATGGCACGTGCCGGTCCCTACCTCTGCAGCGACAAACCCCCTCCCATTCACATACCACTCACAGCCACCCCCCGACCTCTCCCAGGCACAAGAACATGACCACCTCCCCACCCTCAACAAAGATCTCTCGCGCAAAGCGCCGCTGCGCAGAGCAAACATAGCAGCTGCGTGCGGACGCAGGCCGCCGCGACCCATAACCCCGACGCCGGACGTCGCGAAGCCCGTACCGAGCGCGAAGATGCTGTCGAAGAGGGAGTTTGAGGAGAGGATGAGGAAGGGCGTTGCGGATATGGAGAGCCGGTGAGGTGGCTTCGCGCCTGGCAGGCATAGTGATTGTGGGGGTTTCTTGTAGATCTTAGCAGGCACGAAGGAGTAGACATGTTTTCGAGGGGCTTAGAGGTAGCATAACTGATAATTAGTAATTATACCCAAGACTACTAACACTAGATGATAATACTTCAATATGAATACCTTGCGCTTCGTCATAAATAAGAGTGTATTAGGTGTTGATTACACGCGGCTTAGACCACCCATTCACCAAATTACTACTGGGAATTCCTAATACATTTAGGTAAGCAACCATGCCATCTGCGTCAAATCTGTCAAAGCATACGGGAGTCAAGTTTCACTCTATGCATCAATCAATAGGACAGCGTAACGAAGCCAAGCAGGTAGCCATCACAGTCGTAGAAAGAGTCTAGGCTTAAAGTTCGTTGTATTAATAGCCTATCTTGAATGTTGGATGCCGAGGTGCATGCCATAGTACATCATACCGAAGAGACACGCCTCCTAGCAAAGTACTGAGCACGCACCAAACAAGCAGTCTGAGTTGTGCGAATGAATTCCATAATCCTACATGATGACAAGCGAGCTCTCAGGTAAGCCATCCGCATCTGCGTACGTGCGTGCGTGCCATGCCATAACCCTACAGGAACAGGCGGGCGAGCGAGCTCAAGCAGACTTCGTAGTGCGGCATGGACAAGGCCAGCGCGCATGGCCTCTCACGGTTCCTAGCTCTTCATACAATTATAACATCGCCAACGGCGAAACCAACAAGGGGGGCGGGCGTAGAAGGGCTATTAGAAGTAGACGGGCCGCTGTGTGCAGAAGAACCGAAAGAGAGAGAAGGGACCTGATCAGCTAGAGGCACAGGACTACGCTCAGAAGGACTGGCAGGCCCGGAAGGATTGGCACACACTGAAGAGCCGATAGAGCCAGAAGAAGCACCGTGCGCAGGATGGGGGTAATATTCGAGAGGACTGACAGCTCTCGCACGACTAACAGACCCAGAAGAACCGATAGACCTGGAAGAATTATATCCAGAAGGACCTGGAATTCCGATAAGGTCGACAGCTCGAGAAGGACGGGTAGGTCTGGAGGGACCGACAGATGGAGAACGAACGCCAGGTGTGTCAGGGTTGACAGGTCCAGAAGGACCGACAGACCCAGAAGGCCTAGCAAGCCCAGACGGCCTAGTAAATCGTGCAGAGCTAAGAAATCCAGCAGGGTGGACAAATCCAGCAGGACCGGCGAGAGTAGAAGGATCATGGTCCGAAGGGATATCATATGGGAGATAATCAGAAAGGCTACGAAATCCATGAGGGCCTACAGGTCCCGGAGGGCCAATGTATCCAGAAGAAGCGACAGAGCCAGAAGAGCTGGTAGAACCTGAGACCGCGCCCGTAGATGCGTTTAGAGATCCAGCTGCAGAGACGGCCCCTGATCCAGTCCGAAATCCAAATCCAAGCCGAGATCGAGATGGGGGTCTAGACTGAGATCGAGTTCGAGATCCAAATCCGTTTTCATTCCACCAAGATTTCAAATTGTCAAATCCTGTCAGAGGTGTCTGTCCACTTGGTCCCGCATGTCCGGCTCTTGACTGTAGTGTTGATTGCTCGCGTGTTTGTTGCTCAGGAAGTTGTGTCGGTGTATTGGCCTGCGTATTGATCGGTGCATTGGTATCCCCAGTGATGCTCCTCAAGGTGTCTGTACCGATACTTCTCTGATTGCGTAGGGCAAACTGTCGAATGTGCTCTTGCTCAGGGCTCAATTGCTCTATGTTGCCATCTGCATCCTTCGTCAAAATTTCCGACATCTCATTTTGATCCCTTGGCGTATTATATCTGTTACTTCCGGACCGTGACGTTTTACGCATGTTGTGCCAAATTTGCCGAGCTTCGTCAATTGGGGCTGCTGACAGAGTAGTAGAGACAGGTCTTTCTGGCGTGGTAGGTCGTCCTCTAGTAGAGGTTGATCTCAAATCTCCATAATCAGAATATTCTGATCGAGAATACTCAGATTGGGGCTGTGATCCGGAAAATTCGCCGGCAGCAGGTTGTGCATCAGCTTCGCTACTTTTCGGCATACATGATTCAGCGTAGGCTTTATATCCAGCCAGCATGTAGATTGGATCGTCCAGTGCCAGAGTCCAAGGGTAGTCTTTCTGCATAATCATTGTCGTCTCGTATCTCGTTAATTCCCAAGCTGTCAAAATCACTTTGTGATCATGAGGAGTCAATTCTCTGTCCGATGGCCAATCTTCCTTTCGAAAATGCGGAATCCTGGGAAGGCCGAGCTCGGGAGGAGGTTGTTGAGAAAGGAATCTTTCATAGTCATTTCGTGCTTTGGACTTGCTTAATTTACCGGAGGTAAATCTTTCGCGGTAGTCTTCCCAAAATTTGAAGAAATGGAGATGCGCTTTAACACCTGGAGATATCATATTGATGTATGGAGCCGCCAAGATTGGTCCGTAACGATCCACCAGCATTCTATGCATGCATTGATCTGGCACCAAACCCATGGCAGATCTCGCCATGTCAAATGCCGCGAAGGGATATGCAGAATATAAGAGTGAGACGAAACGCGGAATTGAAAAGGTCGCCTTTGTAGTATGATTTATGCCATACTGAGATATTCCTTTAGGAAATAAGTTGCCTTGGTGGTAAGCAGGAAGAGCAGAATACTTATATTCAACAACTGCCTCAAGATAATTGGTGGCTGTGTTACTGAGTTCGATCTCGAGGTGATTTAGGAGTTCTTTGCCATGTCCTATTTCACAAGAAAAACGTGTAAGAGGATCGAATCTGATCTCCACCAAGAAAACTTCGTTCTCCCCAGCTTTGAGCGTTCTATAAAAATATAAGAATAGTAACGGAAACGCGTTTTGAAGACAAAGATTAGCATCAACTTACTTGCACTTCCTGGCCTCTCCCTCGATTTTCTCTATATGACAACCGGGGATGGGATTAAAATGCACATTAAGATCTGTCAGTTGTCCGTATTTGAGGGGGTCTGAAAGAATGGTTAGAGTTTCATCATCCAGTGAGTCTTCTTCAACTTGGAAATACTAACTGCTGATTGGAAAGATTGGTCGAGATGGAAAGTGTCTTGATCCAATATAGTTTTCCGCCCCGGGAGTATGATGTATAGACCGACCGTTAGTTACCTGCAGAACGCCTGTTACGTTGACGAGAACCCAGAGGAGGCTTGCCACATCTCCAGGGACCCTTTCACGCTCCGTAAAGACTGATATCTCTGGGTAAACGATGTAGTTAAGGCTTGCTAGTCTAGGAGCACCAGAATTCTCTGTATCAGTCGAGTGACTTGGGGACGATGTAGTGACATTTGAAGCCATTGCTGGAGGTTGAGAAAGCGTGTCCAGAAGTCCTTGGGATGAAACAGATTCCTTCGATAGATTCGATCGAAATAAATGCATAGACTTCGTTCTTGCAAAGCTGAAACTATCAGAAGCCTTGAGGACGAGCTTTCTGCCCCTAGAGATTCGTCGTTGTGGCGATTTATGGTGATGGTTTGGGTTCACGTTCTGGTCACGAAGGTTGAACTTTTCAAGACGTTGCTCGCATGAAATAAATCTGGCCGCATCTTGGCGTCGACGACTAAGCGGTGCAGGATAAAAGCAATCCTCTTCTGGAACCCCACGGAACAGCTCAGGACTAGTGAAGCAGCCAATACTAAGAGGCTGTTCAGATGGAGTTACTGGTTCAAATATTAAATCGTTCCCTCTGTAAGGTAGTTGATCTGTGTTTATAGGGGTCTTGAAACTTGTGGAATTATAACTTATATTACCAAAAGGAGCTTTAACCACATGCAAGATTCCATTTTTGCCAGTGCCTTGAAGTAACCCTGAATCCACTAGTGACCTTCTAGCCCTTCGAGTTTTGCGTATCGTCAACTGCCTATCTGGAGTGTCTGGTGGAGAGCCGCTGGCACAGTTAAACCCTGCGGCTCTTCGTCTTGGAATTGTAATCTCTCTGGGCGAGCTATAACTGGTAACGGTTTTCGGACGTTTGACAATCCGCAGTGGGGCAGGCTTCGAGATCGCGGGTTCGTAAAACCCCATGTAAGTCGATTGGATCGTCGAGGATGCCATGTTCTACGTGGGGTGTCTTTATTGTTTAGAGGAGACTGTCCTATGGATGTATCAAATTCGTGAGAACGTAGGCTTTCAAGGTCATGCCACGAATCTGCGTAGACAGGGTTTGGAATGCCAGAATGATTATGTTTCCTGCGTCGATGATAGTACGTTGAGACCGGAGTCCACCAGGTTTGCCAGGACTCCGTTGTCTTTTGCCAAATATCGGTTGTTTTAATCGCAATGAATGATGCACTGACTGCAATGGCTATTGGAACCAGAATAAGTGCTCCAACTGCTCCAGGGTTTGGGTTTATATCGCTGTTCATAGCCAAATCGTACAGATGCTGAAATCTTAGAAATTGTTGAAGAAGATGGTGAGACTTTCGAAGACGAGTTTGTCTCATGTCGTTACCGTGGCATTTATGCCAGGAAGGAAGGACCAGTCAGCAAAATAGGAAGCGCTTCCTAGTACAACCATCGACCCCAGTTCTAATCATGTACACTTGGCGCCTTTAAATCGAACATTCTTGATACTTTGATTCAATTCAAGACTGCCGGTCTCCGACATGGATTACACTGTTTCCATACTACACATCATGCTCCCTTTGATGGTCACGAGTTGATCATCGTCTACATTAAGGAATCGTATCTGCAGGTTTATCAGCAACTAACCATGAACACAAATTATACTACTTACTAGATCATCACTAGCCGCAATATTACCATATAACACCGACTCCGCCAGGCTACCTTCGATAGCTTTCTTGACTCGGACTTCCCATACACCCTCCCAATTCCACTCTCCTGGCTTTCTCACTGGCGTTGGCAATGGCTCTGCTAGGTCATCTTTTGATGTATGAGTCGCGACGACCTTCCCTTTCTTGATCCTATGCGATCTCCAAGCATGCCACGCCCCTGGATTCCCAGCTGCTTCTAAAGGTACCGAATCTAAAACCTTTTCATCATCAAAAGCACTTCGTATATATCTCAATACTTCAAACGTCGACACTTGTTCTAGCCGCCTATTTATCTGGCCTGGTGTTGAGCCCATGGAAGCAGCTGACTCTGGTGTATCACGCCCAGTAGCACTCCCGCCCGGCGACTTTACTGGTGTCTGGGCATATTGCCCACTCGTTTGCCGGCTATTTGCCGCGCTTTTGCTCGCACGTCCAAACCATGCGGGGAAGCCATGGCGTAAGCTAAACCCCCCAGGTGGTAGGCGTTCCTCATCTGTCGCACTAACAGTGCCGCTGTCCTGAATATCCGTTGTGTATGTTTGAGTAGTCAATGGGGTGAGCAGGGGATGGAAGATATCGGTTGAGAAGGTGACAAGTGGTGGGAGTGCTGGGTATGTTGGTGGAAATGATATTTGGAAGCGTAGGATAGCAGGTGAGTAGGGTCCTAGAGGATAAGGTTGTCAGTAAGTCTACGTGATTTAATGATGAGTATCGCAAGCTACCTACCCTTTCGAACGAATACAACGCCAGCCCAAACAGTTGGGTCTTCAGGAGTCAAGCTCATATAGACACCTTGAGGGCACGCAGTTTTGAGGCCAGAGCTATACTGATGGATTAGCAGATATTTGTGTTTGGTGAAGAGCCTCGTACAACTCAACAAGTAAATGCTGTTTCCGCATAGCGGATGTATTAAAAACGCGTTGCGACGCCATGTCCGTGTATTATTTAGAATTAATGGCCCTTCAAGTCTGTTATGCTTGGGCAATGCACGAAATGCAGCCTGGCTCATTGAAGGCGGTGAACCGATTATGCCGGACATTAATGTGCATGTGCGAATAGACGTCGCAAATTCAAATCCTATCTAGGACATTTATATCCATTAAGATGCAAAGCGGGTAATTAAATTTGTTTTTAGTACGGCTCTATCTAGAAAATCTTGAGTTTCGAGAGATAATTTATAGAATCTTCTTAATTCTGTTTTCGGTTGAGCCAAATTTATATTATAGGGTACATCCTCGGCGCCGTGGCGCGTTGACTACACTTCTAGCAGAGGCAAAATATAAGTGTCAGACGTTTTTGCCCTGGAGTTAAGAGTTTGATAGTTAGTTAGTCAGGTAGTTATTGGGTGGCTCGGATGAGAAAGTTAGGAATCAGATGTCCATCATCTTAGGGTTGGAAACATGGCATTATATATTTATTGACTTGTAAATAAATTATTAACAGTTATTACCTTCACAACAATCTGCAAGCCTGATAACAATCCGTCGAGCCTTACTCCGGAAGATAATCCAACATGCCAGCATGATTCATTCCTTACCCCTCAAGCTAACTATCTTCACATAGCACGAGTTCCGTGTGCCTCGCCCACTCCTTGGTATTTCGGGCTATATTGTACCAAAGGTTTCCGTAGTTCCCAGTAAATGTACCCTTACATCTAGAATAACAAGCAGGCATCCAAACAACAACAAAGGGCTAAACTTCCTAACAATGCTCCCATACATCCATCACTCGATTTGTTCCTCCGGTCATCCACGTATTGTCCTTGAGGTCCGTAATAGCCACCTTGTTGGGGGTACATGCCTCCCTGCTGTTGATACCCCATCGGCTGACCCTGCTGGTAGTAAGGCTGTTGTTGGTACATTCCACCTTGTTGGGGACCATATTGTTGGTTTGGGTAACCTTGTTGTTGTTGGCCGGGATAGGGTGGGCCGTGTTGTGGGTATGGTGACGCCTGTTGTGGAAAGGGCGAGCCGTTTTGTGAATATGGCGTCGATGCGCCGTAATAGTCAGAACCATTCACGACATGTGCAGGCTGTGGAGGGTAGGGCGAACCAGCAGCTGGTGCCGGGCCAGCATCTTGGTGGACTTGTTGAGTACCGTATGCTGGAGGAGCACCTGAAGGCACATTATCTTTGTTTTCTTTGTTGCTCATTTTGCGAGGAGTTAAGTCGATATGAGATTTATGTTTGCCGTTGTAGTCGCAAATGCGGGGTGCAGTGGCGGAGGTGAGCTCCGTGCGATTGACGAAGGACTTGCTTTCGTGGGTTTGAGATTTCGGTGGAAAGATAAAAGAAGTGTTTGCGATCAAGTCTATGCAAAGACCAAGTTCGTGAGATGAGATGGGTATGGCTGACTTAGATTTAGAGATGCCGTCGAGGACTAGAGGTACCTTATGTACAGCCTCACGCCTTGCTGTGCGGCTGCGTCAGCGCGCTACGCAGTATCCGGAGAAATGACTAGAAATCGAGTGGCCGAGTGATCCGAATTGTGGGTGCCGTTACCTGGTTACGTGAAGATACCTAGTCGAGTATACAAATTAGAAGGCGAAGGAAAAATTATGTAGGAAAGAGGAAGGCAAAGAGGTGTTTGTCGTACTCTTGCTCGACATGGTACGTCGCAAACAGTGCTCACCCTTTCGAGTGTGGCTGAGCACGTTTTGCCCCTCGACATCTTCACTTGTGACCTGCCATCTTTGGCTTTAACCGTTTTGGAAACCTCAATCACGTGAACACCATTATTTCGGTGCCTGATCTGTATTGACATTTACAATTCTACGCTGTTTATAGTTGATCAGTTCTTGGAAATTCCTTTTTTTATGAAAGTCGTTTTTTATGAAAGTATTTTACACGTTCCAATGTTATTATAACCCTATAAATACCTTCGAGGTAGAGCTGTTCATTTTACAATAACGATTATGGCTTGCACTATTAAGAGTACTGTTAGAGAGCTTGAAGCAGATGCTACGAGCCTAGGATTAGAATACAACGGAGAATCGGCCTTTATTCTCTCCAAGACTATAGTTATTCACAAATGCCTATCTACTCTTTCTTTCGACTTCATAAAATGGAATAGACTGATGTGTTGAACCTGTGGGTCCATCAAGAATTGAATGCATCGTGCCATCATAATACCAGCTCTGCTGGCTCCTAAATACCGCAAGAATGCAGCACCCAGTGCTCTCTATCAGTGCAACCAAGATAATCCTAGCCCGTGGTGCTGCTTCGATGCAAAACGTAATCGTTTACCTTCCCAAACGTGCCTCAATCTTCGCCTTCTCTTGCTCTTTAATCTCTTTGAGCTCATCTCGCGTACTGTCGTATCTGGCACTGATTTGGTTGAAAGGATTCTCCTCACTTTTCTCAAATTCCTTCCGGATCTTGTCCTTTTTCTGGTTCTGTCTAAGGCCCTGTCCGCTTCCATCCTCATCCATCTCCTTTAGCCTGCGCTCCTCGAATGCCGCAAATGCCGCCTTGAATCTTCTTTCAGGGTGCTTATCAACCTTTGCTGCGTCTTGAGCTGTGAGTGATAGTGCATCGAGCGCATTGTCGATGCCACTGGCGTTCAGCGCAGGTGCGGCCTTGGATCTAGCGCCCGATCCATCGTCATCTAGCTGTGCAAGGTCTAGCCCTCTACTCTTCTTTACTGCAACCTTCGCATTCTTAGGTGCGGCCCGGGCGTCCTTCTCCTCCTCAGCTAGGAGGGCATCTTTCTCCGCCTTCTTTCGTGCTTGCTCAGCTTTCTTCGCTGCTTCAGCTTCCCTGATGGAGCATGATATTAGTGAAGTTCTGAGAGAACTGCAGGGAAAGAGAAGACAAATCTCACTTCTTAGCATTACTCTTTGCACCCTTGCCCCAATCCTCGTCCGCCACAGCTGCTTTCTTCTGGTTTTCAGCTGCCGCCTTTTGGGCAGCGGCTTCGGCCTTTTTGGCGTTACCGGCGACCTTCTTGGTATTCTCGCCTGCTGCCTTCTTGCCTGCCATGTTTACAATCCCTTACAAATGTATAAACGAATAATAGGAGATTTCGCAATCTTGAATTCGTAGGAGAGTGTCTATGATCGAGGATGATTGACTTTGCGTAATGTGCCCCGCAACAAGCGTCCCGCAGCCTCGTCTTTGCTCTCTCGCTAGCCATGCCGGCCCGGAATTACCTAGGCTGATCTATTGTGGCCTCGTCAGGCTGTATATCACGTGATCATCCCTTTTGGACTTATTCTTCTGGTTGTGGAGGACAACTGCCTACATTGAGTTAAGTAAGAGATGATTTTAAGGGTAAAACTGCTACGGTGAATAACGCAACGACTCGACTCTACCACATTCATAGGTTACACTGAGTTATCCTCAGCCCAGAAACAAATGCATCGTCCCAAGTAGGTAGGCCGAGTTTCCTTGAACTCTAATCCAGATCATAAATCACTTTCCGGTGCTACTGTCCTAGATTCTCAGATCATGTCATACACCATGACTGAAGGGCGATCCTACGTCAGTACATGGAAGTCATGCGGTGAAAATGTGACAAGTCACCGATGGATCGATCTGAAGATTTAGGGCCGGTAGTTGCAGATCCATGTTTCCTAACGTCTTTCTCAAATTTTGATGACGGCCAACTCTTGTAACAGCAAGAGAAAGTGCGAACAAAGCGAGGCTATAATGCCAGTAACGGTATACTCTCTGCGGGCTCCAGATGTTGGCCAGCTGCCCACTCGGGGAGATGACTCACTCTGCATATAGGCAAATATCTGGGCCATGTTCACCAAAAAGGAGGGAGGGTTTTGCAATATCCCATTCAGGATAGCTGACAGCTGATATCTGACATATAACAGTAGAATTATAGCATAACGCCTGCCTGCGCTACCATGGCAGATGATATCCTATGCCAAATCACCATCATCTTTCCCAGTGGGAATCGTGTTTGGTTACCCTGGGGGCTGCATCAGAGTGCATCACATTGTCTCACCTACATGCCAATCCTGCCCCTGAAATGAGACGATGTGTTTAGGTCTGAAGCCGCCTCGCCACATGACCTCCCTGACCGATACACAAGGAAGTCAAATGAGCAGAGTTGAGAAATGCAAATAGATGCGGTATGACATAAGAACGCAATAGCGGTATGGCCCGGCCACAGGCTACTCCCGGTGCAAGGAAGCTTGATGGGGCACCCTCTCTACCCAACGTGCGGACATGATGCAGAATCATGGATGCAGTGACAGCTCCGTCGCTGCAGAATATCAGAGTTTCGCCGACAATAGCCATGAGGCATGGTCACAAAGACTCAAAACGAAACAGCCTTCCTCCCGACCGAGCCGAGAGCGCCGTGCTTTGGTGTTGAAGCCGATCAAATCGGGACACCCAAAGGCAAGGGAGGAAGCAGGAGAGTGGCATCTCCAGAACACTGCAATCAATGATGCCCAAGGTTGTACAGATGTGAGATGCGTTGGCCTATCGGTGAGTTTCCACCAACAATGACGCGCAACGGGAAAGCCAATCTGCCTGTGTCTGCCCCTCACCCCCCCACGCTCAACCCCTCTCGAGGCGCTGAGCTGGACAGCACATGGACTGCATGTTGAGCTTCGGTGCATGAAGACTTCCTGTCTACCCAGTCTGCCACTTGGCCGTCGCCAGGAATGACCCGGAATGGCCAGGATTTGGCGAGCAGCTGCGGTAAACGGGATCTGTCCTCATGCACAGCCGGTGCCCGCTTCGATGAGGCTTAGGCACGGCGTGCATGGAAGCTTCGGACTCAGGACGGGGGACGCAAGGAAACAGGACCTCGTCTGCAGCCAGAGTAGAGCCGACGACGAAGAAAACGTCTAGCACGTCTCCCGGCACAACGGACCGTGGAAGCGATCTGCCCCAAGATCCTCGATTAAGGGGATACACTACAGTGCATAGCGGAGACACCACAGCACCGCACCGCACCGCACAGCACAGTAGCAGTAGAGTGCAGTAGACTCCAGGGCCACGCACTCGACGGCGCATGGCTAGACGCTGGCGGGCGTGATGGTGATGGGAGCGCCCTTGCAGCGCCCGTACAGCGCCCGCACGGAGCCCACACAGTGCCCGCACAGTGCCCACACACACAGTGCCCACCCGCGAGCGCAAGGGCCGAGGGCTTCCGTTACGAGCGACGGTCATGCTCTCTCCGCGCGCGGCGCCAGCATGTGGGAGCGCGGGTTGTCAGGAGGCCGACCGGCTGCCTGACCAGCACCTGGGCCGCCCGGCAAGGCCTGCAAGGCCGTCTGCAACGAGCTGCAGAGGCTGCGAGGCCTGCAAAGGCCTGCATCAAGCACAGCGGCTGGGGAGACAAGACGAGATTCCGTCGGATGACCGCACGGCGGGCTGATTGGGCGCCGGGTATTCTCAGCCATCTCAGCCATCTCCCGTCAACCGTCAACCGTCTCCCGTCCCCATCTCCCATTGCGGGCCACCGCCGTCGCAGCCACGGCAGGGCGGTCGTGGAAGAAATCGACGTCTGCCGACCAAGGCAGATGGCTGCGGTGCTCGCCATGTTTTCGGCAGGGTCTTCGTGACGTTGTCCTGTCCAGCAGTGATCCAGCTCCATCGTGCTGGCCAGGGTGGCGTGCGCTTGCGATTGGCCTGAGGGGTCTGCTCCTTGGAGATCCGGGTTCCCCGCGGCAACTGGAACGTCTTCCGCGACAGTCTAGGCTGCCGTTCCGGGTGCGAACGACCGTACAGTACATTATTACCCGACTACTGACTGGATTGTGCGCACTGCGCACTACGCACTGCGCACTACGCACTTCTTTCGCACCTCCTCGCGCCTCCTTTACTGTCCTGTCCGTCCTGCACTTGCGCACTTGCGGCGTCTCCAGCAGGCCTGCTCTGGCGTGCTCTGGCCCTCCGGGCGACTCTGCGACGAGCTGCCGCCTCATTTCGGGGCCGACGGAAACCGCAGGCCTGTGCAGTAGTACATGTGTCGATGGTACCGTGCCTACTGTACCTGCTACCGTGCCTGCCACTGGACTCACCATCAACACCAACAACCTCCGGATGTGTAGTCCGGATCTAGGTCTTCAGGTGCTCTTCCCCTCCTGCTAGCAGGTTAATATAACTGTGTGGGGCTATGGCACGACTCGCACAGGGCAGTGCTCCGTATAGTTCTCGTGGTGGACAGCGACAGTAACAGCAAACAGCCGCGCAGAACACGTGCAGGATCCGGGCCTGAAACCGTCGGCCGACAAATACTCGACCATATTGCCATAATGACGGAATGACGGAATGATGGAATGATGGAATGACGACAGCTACAGCTGAGCTACAGCTCGTGTGAAGGAAAGCAGAAGGACATGGGAGCGATGGAGGGAGTGGGAGGGAGTGAGTGAGTGCCTGAAGGTCCTGAAGGTCCTGAAGGTAATGAATGCCATGCCATGCCATGCCATGCCATGCCTGAACCTGAAGATGAACAAAGGGAAGGGCCCGCGCTAGCAGCGTGGCTGACAATCTGCGGTACGAGTTGGCGGAAATAAGTGGGCAGCTCGCCTTGCCCCCCTGCAAGATGCCACGGATTCCCGTTCCCCGGGTCTGAGCGATAACTCACTCGTAATAGCACAGAATACATGACAGTAGCGCTGGACAGGTACAGGTACGTACAGGTACAGTACAGTGCCGGACTGAGGTGCTTCCGTCTGCCTTATTAGATCCTCTATGCAGAGGCGCGCTAGAGGGATCCTGCGCAACGCATGTCCTCCAAGGTACAGTACAGTGCAGTATGTAGTATGTCCTCGGCGGCGTGTCCTCAAAGTACCACGCCTCTCCATCCATGCCTCCACGACTGCTTCCCGAGTCCCTTATCTTCCTGACTGGCCAACAACGGGGGGTTGGCTACCCAGCCTTGAAACTGCAAGTCCGTACACAGATCGCAGCATGGGACTCGGCGAGAAGCGGTCAGGGATGGGTGCTGCTCACCACAGCACAGTACAGCGTATGCTCGAGTGCCCTCTGGCGCTCGCGCGGAAGCACGGCTTCACGGCTTCACGGCTGTAACGGTCTGTACTCGGAACACGACAATAATGATACAGGACAAAGATAGACATGTATACGACACAACATCTGAGAATGATGTAGATCGACCCTTGAAACGCTCGGTTTTGTTTTGTTTGCCTTGCGCCCGTCCGACCGAAACTCTTCTTGGTACACCGATGGTACACCCATCAACCCTACAGCCGACTCCGACATTGCACATCCAACAGCAGCAACAACATCCTTCAGCGGCAGCCCTCTCCTGCCCGGCTGCCTGCCGTCTGACGCGGTCAGATGACGCTGTTGACACAGTTCGCATTGCGACTCCAGGCGGATTGAGGCCCAGTCCAGCACGAAGGAGTTGGGAGGAGGGCACGATGTCGATGTTTCCATCAGCGTTTGCCTTGATTGACGTCTGCATTGCTGGCATGAAACTCTCTTCCGCACCAATGCAGCATGTCAGATCTGATCATATGACTCGCAGCAAGCCTCGCCGTCCAGCTGGGAAACAGCTGGCGTTTGCAGGGGCGGCGGGCGTATAATTTACCAGGACCGTAGAGCTGGGTGAATATGCAGGGTGGACCCAGTTGCAGGCCTTCAGGGCCCCGTTGCAGGGCCCCAGGCCAAGCAGAAGAGCCACCTTAGCTGAGGCAATCACCAACGCGAGCAGTGAGTGACAGAGACAGTGACATTGTAGTGATCGTACAGCATGCACCGGTGCCCTATGCCAAGGGGCGAGAGGACGTGAAAGGAAAGGGCAGCAGCGACGGCTGGGCGGAGACCGGACAATAACACGGCCATGGCTAGGAGCTGGGCCGTTGAGCGGGCTCTTACGAGAGCGCGAGAGTCCAGAGTCCAGGACGGGGCATAACGAGTAGCAGCGCTGGCTGCTGGATTATTGCGCGCGCGATTTGCTTGCTTGCAAACCACTCTCGCCCGATGCCCGTCCCACTGCCCAGTGCCCACAGCCCTTGCCGTCCTGGCGACCTCACTTCAGGGGTGCTTGCGCTTGCGCTTGGGCTCTTTGCTCTGTTCCCATTTCCATGATTCCATTGTGCTAAGTTCCAAGTCCCATCCAAGTCCCATCCACCACCCTAGCAGCGCCTACTACTGTAGCATCCCGGCCACGCCTGGCAGGGACAAGACTCGGCAAGACTCGACACTCACGCTATCTTACTCGCTCCTGACTGCTCCGACTGACATGGAGCTTCTGAGAAGATTTACCGCGAGTCTGCTGTAGTGCAGTGCCTGCCTCCGTCACAGCCAGACTCGTAAGAGTTCAGGATTGAGGATTGCGGATTGACGAGGCGACGGGGCGACAGGGCAGCAGGCCAAGGAGCCGGCAGGCTGCGCCGTACGAGAGCCCAAGAAGAACCCGACACAGCCTTGGACATGGGCGCAATCACCGAATAAGCGATTGACGATACGCACCTCCAGTACCACCTGAGGCACTACGGAGTACGGAAGTATACAGTTACTGCGGTGCTCGTCACCCGTAGCCGTCACGGAACGACAACATCTTTTTTTTCTTTTCCCTTTCCTTTCTTTTCCTCAACCGTCCAACACCCAGAGCCAAACCATCTGCCCTGACCCCTGCCCCGTCGTTGCCCACTCCCACACACCTGCTCCTCAATCTATCAGGGGCGTGACCGGGCGCATTTGAGTTGAATAACGCCAATGGTGATCACCATTCTCTCGAAGATTGGCTTTTTCCCCCTTGCTGGGCTGACTCCACAAGCCAAAGTGGGGGAGGACGTTCAGACAGAGCTACTGCACACCGCTCCGTCCTAATTACTCCCGACTCTTCGTCACTGATCATTAGCTGTCGACATGGATTACCGTAGGCAAGGTTGCAAGCTTGCAAGCTTGAAATCTTTCTCCCCGTCCCTCGGCCTACTCGAGCACCCGAGCTATGTACGGAGCCCTGTGGTGTACTGTACTGTACTTGTACTGTATTACTCTCAGATGGAAATGCGAACTGCCGCTAGGGACGTGAATGCCGGTGCCCGCGTAGTATGGTATGATATTCTATTTTGCCGTAGTCTGTACAGACACTCGGCCTACCTCACCACGTACTGTACCATGGACAGTCTACCCTGGTTCTCCTATAGCCTAGGAGTGCCGTGCCTGGTTGATGGCTCTCTTCGTCACCGCTTTCCGCCCGCCGCTACTACCCGTGTGATACATACAGGCCTAATCCGGCGGTCAGTTATATGACCACTAATGATTATATCTCAGACGGCCTGCCCATTATGATAAGTCATTTCTCTTCTTTTACTTCACAGATCCTTCCCCCCAGTGCAGCATCTCCCGTCTCCAGGCACATCCAGATCTGCCCTCTTAACTGCGAACCTTAAAGCCACCACTTGTTTCTGCCAAGCGGAAGTTAAACATTGTTCCTTTCTTAACACTGCGGCCTGCGCTCTTCTTCACTTCTCCGGCCCTTTCACCACACATCTTATGCGCCTAGGCGTCTTGTCGAAGATGGCCAAACCTCAATGTCCAGCCTTTCCGGCAAGACAACTCTTCGTCCTTGGTGAGCGTCGAGAATATTCTCACTGCTTGGCTTTCGACCAAGGCTAACCTCTTGTATAAAGCATTATGCAGAATCTGCGAACCCATTGCCTTCATGTCTATCTTCCCATATATATATTTCATGATCGAATCCTTCCACATCACTGCAGATGATCGAAAAATTGCCGTATATGCCGGTATGGTGACGTCGGCCTTCACTTTCGCAGAGTTCTCAACTGGTGTATTATGGGGCAGACTGAGTGATAAAATTGGCCGCAAGCCAGTACTCTTGACTGGGCTAGCTGGAACAGGATTGAGCATGATGATATTTGGGTTTGCGCCGAATCTACCCGTCGCACTTCTTGCCAGAGCATTGGGCGGGCTTCTAAATGGGTGCGCATATCTTGTTTATGATTACTTGGCATGTTTGGGGGCTGACAGCATGATACAGAAACATTGGAGTTCTCCAAACAACTGTTGCAGAGCTGGTGACGGTGAAAGAGCATCAGCGTAAGCAATTTTGGTCATTATTAAATAGTCATGACTAATATTCTATATAGCGCGCGCATATACGATTATGCCATTTGTGTGGTGTCTTGGGTATGTTTTTAGGAGTAATTCGCTGTTACGCACTTCTAACATGAGCATAGCTCGATTTTGGGGCCAAGTCTGGGTGGCGCCTTAGCACAGCCATGCGTCAGCTACCCAGGAATATTCCATGCCGGGACGATATTTGAGCGATTTCCATATCTCTTACCAAACCTTGTTTGCACTTTTATTGTTGCATGCGGTGTAGTGATCGGAATCTTGTTTCTCGAAGAGACTCACGCAGAGAAAAAGCACAACCGTGATATCGGACTCGAGGCTGGGGAATGGATTATCAGTAAGGTGCGAGGACGTGCCAATCAGACCAACCTCACTTCAGAGAAGGCGGAACATCTCTCCGAGGCCCAGTCGCTGATTGACGACGACGTGCAATTGCCGGGATATCGTAGCATTGAAGGATCGCCACAACTGACTTCCACCCTAAGCCCGGAGCCTCAAGAATCAATTTTGAGTCTTGATGATGACTATCTCAAACCTCAACAAAAGCCTGCTGCTTCAAAAGCTTTCACCAAGCAGGTTGTCGTCAATATCGTCGGTTATGGTATTTTGGCTTAGTAAGTTTTCAATAGATGCGTCGAGGTGCATGCAGTGGCTAATGCAACTTCACAGCCACACCATCACCTTTGATTCTCTTTTACCTGTCTTGCTCAGCACGCAGGAATCTCATAGCCATGAGGATTTCGAACTGCCCTTCAAGTTTGTCGGAGGCTTCGGCTTGTCGACCAAGCAGATCGGCGTCATTCTATCCATGCAAGGTATCTACTCGATGGTTGCGACTGTCTTCTTTTTCCCGATTGTCGTTCGAAAGCTAGGCCCTCTAGGTCTATTTAGACTCCTAGCATGGTCCTACCCGATTCTCTACTTCACGACTCCTTATTTGGTTCTGCTCCCAGAGCGCGCCCGCAGCTGGGGAATTTACCCCATCATCATATGGAAATGCACCTTTGCAAACTTTGCGTTCCCTGCGAATGCGATCTTGCTCACCAACTCTGCACCCTCGCTACTATTGTTAGGTACAATTAACGGCGTCGCTGCATCCACCGCCAGCTTGTGTAGAGCACTAGGTCCAACGATATCAGGGGTCCTTTACTCAACTGGCTTACAGATTGGCTATTCTGGCCTGGTCTGGTGGTGCACAGCCCTGGTAACCATCGCCGGTGCCGTCATTAGCCTGCAAATGACAGAAAAGGGTGGTCGGATGGAAGAGAAGAAGGACGAGGAAGAAGCGTGTCGTGATGAGTGTGGCAGTTACCTTGACCTGGAGGCCACTCCACACTCATGAACGCCACAGGTAGTCGCTAGAGACTTCGAGGACTGGAACGACGCTGGGACGGATGAGTTGTTTGCACACACTGTCCACTCGGTATATGATTATGAAAAGGACGAATCTCCTAAATATTGCTATCGGGAGAAAGTTCTGTCTATACAGCAGAAGATATCAGGAATTTTGGATTTTGCGCTGTTGATGTTGGCGCTGCTTTGGCGCAAACCGGACGTGTGGGATATGTTTTACTGATTTTGACTTCTTCGTCTGGAGGAACTTGCATGGGAATGGGATGGCTGCATGGATACGGATATAAGGAAGGATTAGAGGAGTTATTGCTATGGATATAGATGGCGCACTAAGTGGCAGTGTACCCATAGCAGGTGTCATGTGAGGCATGTTGCAATCGGCAGGGAAATATCACCAGTTCCTATCCGCATTTCAACAAGCCCCAGGCTGGAGAGATTGATGCTTAGCTACGGCCTACAGAATGGTGGGGATCGGAGAATACAGACCTCGGCACAAGTCAGCTACCTATCTTCTCATGACGGAATCGCAGGGTCCACGGCCAAAAGGGCGCAGGATGAGTGTAGAAGCAGTAGATACAAGTATATAACGCGAATGCAGTGATTATCTGAGATGCAGCTGAATTGCCTTGGGTGCGTAGATCGTCCTGTGAGGCGTGACTTCCCCGTGACTTCCCCGAGGGGTCTCAGCCGGCCTTGAACGGCGGTAGCACCTGACTAAGGCCAGCCTATGCCAGACGGCGCATACGCAAAGCGAAACAAAATCTCCTCGTTCCAGAGCGGTGATTGGGTGCAGCTCTTATCTGGCGCCTAGAGATAGGCGGGCGGGAATTAGGACATTAGTCCGCCGTGTCCGCCAGCGTAATCGTGATGCTGCTATGCCCAAAATGCCGAGTTTGCTTTTTCCACCGCCCATTTGCCGGCTCTGGAGGTATCGACGTGCAATGCCGTGCATATATGCGCAGTCGGGAGAAACGCAAGCCTTGGGATAAGAATCACAATTCTCACGCAATGACGGTCGTCAGCAGCAAATAATAAGCAATCTCCCTTGTCACTCAATTCTCGTGCCATGGACAGATCCGCGCTACGCTCAACCAGAAATAGACATCTAAAGTCATGAACCCTCGATCACCAGCCTCATCTGCTGGCGGCTACCCCTCAAAGCGCGCACGTCATTCGCCATCGAGCACAAAGTCGCCAGGGGCCTTTATCAATAACGACAACTTATCAATAGACACGCCTCTTGATCCCATTCCAGAGAACCTCGGGGGCGGTAAGGCTGGGCAGAGCTCCAGCTTCCGGAACGTCAGCGCTTGCAATCGATGCCGGCTGAGGAAAAATAGATGCGATCAAAGACTTCCCAGCTGTGCGAGCTGCGAGAAGGCGGGCGTCAAGTGTGTGGGGTATGATCCCATCACCAAGAGAGAGATTCCGAGGAGGTAAGCTGAAGGGGACCCGTCTGCGCTAGGCTTATCAATCACTGACTTGTCTTCTGCAGTTATGTCTTCTACTTGGAGAGTAGAGTCGCATACCTCGAAAGCCTCCTTCAAAGCAACAACCTTCCTTTCGCGCCTGCCGAGGTGCTTGACCACAGCTCGAGACCTGGCCCAGATCCCAATGCTGAGCAAACGCCCACTGAGGAGTTGCCATCAAACAATGGATATGAGACGGCCGTCTCAACTCTACAAAGGTCGCAGAAGACCGAAGATGCGGACAAGCTAAACAAGCTTGTCTCGAATGTCGGGATGGTATCTGTACAAGGAGCTTCCGATCCTCGATATCTGGGTTCCACCAGTGGAATATCATTTGCGCGCGTCGTCTTTGCTGCAGTTAAGAGCTCTGTCTCCAGTAATAACTCGGACAAGGGAGCACAGAATCTCAGTAGACCGATAGCAGCAAAGGGTACTGGTACGGGAGGAACATCTATGCGAGACTCGTTCTTCGGTCTCCAAACCAAACCCACAATTAACCAGGCCCCGTTTCCGGATAAAGCACTGGGACTACGGCTTGTTCATTTGTATTTCGAGCATGCGAATCCGCAAGTTCCCATACTGCACAGAGGCGAGTTTATGAAGATGTTCGAGCAGGCATACTCAGATCAAGATCGAGTGAGAACACCTAGAGAATTATATATGCTAAATATAGTCTTTGCTATCGGTTCCGGTATTATTCTCGGCGACTCGGATTCGGATGGGGATTCAACGAGGCCATCACCGAAATCACCAACGCTGAAACGAGGCAGGCCCTCAAATCAGCAATGCCAACCGGAAGAATATCACGCATCCGCCATCGTACATTTGGAAGCTTGCCTTTCGTCCACTTCTGTTGCTGACCGACCAGACGGCTTTGGAGGTGGACTTGAAGAATTGCAAGCTGTTCTACTGCTGGCTGGATTTGCTCTATTGAGACCCGTAGCACCAGGATTATGGTATATCATCGGTGTCGCGGTACGCTTGGCAGTCGATCTAGGATTACACTATGAGGATGGGAAAGATCTTGACGTGGGCCTTGAAGATAGCAGTCAAGACCAAGGTGTTGATTTAACAGATCTTGAGAAACAACGCCGCGAAATCAGCTCGAAGGAACGCGGTCGAAGAGAATGGATCAGGGACTTCAGGAGGAGGCTATGGTGGTGCACATATTCCTTTGATCGACTAGTCAGTACTTGTGTTGGCCGGCCGTTTGGCATAACAGACCAAGTCGTGACTACTGAGTTCCCATCTTTATTGGACGATAAGTATATCACTCCGGGAGGATTCCTCGAGCCACCAGGAGGGTCATCCGAACCATCTTACAAGCACGTTGCATATCATTATTTCCGCCTTCGACTTCTTCAATCCGAGATTCTGCAAGTTCTTCAGCATCAACAAGCACAGCTGGTTCGAGCTGGAGGTGCGAACCAGCGAAATCCATATATGCATACGCAGCTACCTTCGCCGTTCTTGTCAAAATTCGATTCCTTCCGGTCATGGCGTATTGATATCGACAGACGTCTGTGGCAATGGAAGGAGTCGGCGCCCACAAAACGTGAAACAGCTGTTCTATTCTCGACGGAATTTCTAGAGCTCAACTATTGGCAAGCTGTCATCATGCTGTATCGACAAAGTCTCAGTGTCCCACCTGGGTTTGAGGGCGAATACAATACTTCAGACGAAGTGGAAAGCCCCTCCGCACATACAGTTGAACTGAGAGAGGATGAAGAACGTGTTTTCCTGAAGGTTGCCGAAGCTGGTCAAAGGGTGTTGAGGCTGTATCGCCAGTTGCATCGAATACATCTCGTCAATTATACATTCTTGGCCACTCACCATCTCTTCATGGCTGGTATCTCATTCTTATATGCCATCTGGCACTCTCCGATTGTCAGAAGCAGGCTTGTAGGTCTTCTCAGTCCTTACCCATTCCTGCAGCTACTAATAGACTTAGACTATGGACGAGGTTGATTTCACCATATTAGCAGCAACATCTGTTTTGGGTGACCTAATCGATAAATGTCCACCTGCTGAAGCTTGTCGCGACGCCTTTGATCGAATGTCAAAGGCTACAGTACAGATGTGCATGTCCACCACAGGCTTCGGTTCCAGCGCTCAAGGTCTCACCTCGCGTAACAGTCGCAGTCATAGCTATAGCAAAAGATCCCCCGACGATGGATCCTCTTCGGACTACTTTGTACCGGGGTCTAGCACTCAATTCGCCACATCGAATGCTCGAAGTCATCGATCATCATCACATCACCATCGGTCCTCAAATGAGCATCAACACCAGCAGCAGCAACTACAACAACAGCTCCAGCAGCAGCAGCAGCAGCAGCAGCAGCAGCAGCAACAACAACAACAAGCTCCATCCTCCAGAGTTAAGGCTCAATTCGATATGGGTCTTAACGACCTCTTGGGTGTTTCTAGCCAACTTTCTGAAAAGCAGACCCCAACCTATCAGACTCCACAATCAGTCAAGAACGGCTCCCGTCCTCAAATCAAGAACGAATATGGAAACGATGCCTACGGCATTTCGCGTAGTCAAATGCAAAGTCCAAGTGACTATGCCATCTCACCCGGCTCAGCAAATATGCAGCCCGTTGACACTTCCTCTATCGATCCATCACTTCTCCCCAGTCCACAGCAGAATCAACAATCACAGCTCCAAACGTCACAGCCATATCTACCACAGGGCCCAAATATGGGCATTTATAACAATGGATACGGCGATCTGGACTTCTCGTTACAAAACATGGACTTTCTGCAAGGTGGAAATGCTAACGTCAGTGGAGGACCTCCAGAGGGGCAGTCGGGGCTTGATTTTGGAGTCGGGTTAGGCTGGGAGGGGATGGATCATGATTTCAGTGAGGGCAATCAGCTGGATCTGTTTGACGGGTTCTTTTTCGGGAATTCAGGGGGTGGTTTTTGATACCCCTTGAATCTTCGGCGACAGTCGAAAGGAAACACGAAAGGACAAAAGGAATAGAGGGAAATGAAGATATGGCACGAACTGGAAAATAGGCTAACTCATGAGCGGGGTGAACTGAGGTACAAAAGGATAGATGATGCATCTCTGTGTATATCAACGACACGGCTCAACCCAGCTTCGCATTGACGTGACGGCATGGCCGCACGGCGTCTAGGCGCGGATCGTACTCCCTTCTGCAGGCATAGCGCGAATTTTCTCTCTTTACAAGTATTCGGGCTCGGGCGCTCGGTCCCTTGTATGTTTATAGCGGGCTTCTCAAAAGAGAGTCGCGAGGCGGAGGAAGGGGGGAGGGAGGGGAGGGAGGCAGATATATATATATATATATATATATATATATATATGAATATGTATGACTAGCGAGCTCCCGACGGGGCGACTTTTGACGTAGAAAACGCAGACGGGGAAATATCCACGACACGAATCATCAATCAACATGGCGCGATTGTTTTTTTTTTCTTTCTTTCCTTTCTTTCTTTTCTTTTCTTAAAAAAGGGGGTGTGGGATGTAGAACGAGCACCTGTCACTCACTGCACAGCTTTTGTACTACCGTACAATACATGTGCTGCGGAACAGGAAGGCGATAGAACCCCCACCCCCCCCCCCCCCCGAAACGCCAACGCGGTACCGGCATCGGCTACCTGGGGTAGCGGAGCAGCGCTCCCGCTTCGAGAGAACCGGTCTGCGCGCCCGACTCTGCCTGCTGGCTATTATTGCGGACAGCAGTGGCAGGGCCGCATCCAAGCGTGCGGCCGGGCGGAGGAGGGGGCAGGCTCTGACGGATAGAGAGAGCTAGTGTGAGATATTAACATGATATCAGAAATGATTTAATGGCTGCAAAGATCATATCAGCTGATATATAGGGGGCAACTGTTGATTTAGCTAGAGGAAGATTGCTTGAAAGTTAGAGACAGCTTCGATCTGTCACCCTGAGATAGCAAACATGCTACGTAGTGTTCAGTTGTCTCACTCTATAGCCAATTGGGTTGTAAATTTGCTTTTATAATTCCACTCTACATCATTTTTATGACGCCATGTGCGCCCCCAATGATGTAAAATAGAGCCAAGCTATGCAGTCGTAACAGTAATATCTCAACAATCTTTTCTTACCCTCATGTCACTTCTAGACTCCCCCAAATCCGAAGTCTCAAACTGCTCGCTTACGGGATATCGAAAAGAGGCTTGAGCTTCTTGATCAGTAACCATTCATCGTTGGTAACATCTGATCGGTAGAACTCCTTCAATGTATCGATCGACTTTCGTGAAATCAGGGAATAGAGAGTATCCTTCTCCTCCAGATGGCGGCCATATGTGGGCTGGTGAGCACCCATTTCGATCTTGACTGCCACTGATGGTTCGCCCTTCTTACATCTATTAAGAGCCTTATGGTCACGTTCAATGCTAGTACTAGAAGATATTAAGTTAGTACTACGAATGCCATTTCAATGTGACAAAGCTTACACTCTTCCGATGTTGATAATTTCCTTGAGGCCAGTGACAGCGTTCGTCTTTACTGCAGCAATTGGCGTGTGCAACTTCAGCTGTCCTTCAACGACGTCTACACCAACAATTATAGGGCCAGTCTTGTTGAACACAGCAACAGTCGAAAGGACGCAGGGGAACACAGCCAAGAGCTTGGATTCTTCCTTTTTCTTCTCTGCGATTGCCGCCATATGAGCCGTGAAAGAATCGAAGAGATGGTAAATGATATCTGCAGTGAAAATCTTGATGTTCTGCTCATCAGCATATGCCTGAGCTTCTTTATCGATCTTGACATCGAAACAGAGCATGACCGCATATTCCTTATACTTCTCCAGCATGGTACCGCATTGCATGACATCACGTTTGAAGACTGGCCCAATACCAACATTGGCAACTGGAATCTTCGAGACACGGAGGAAATCAAGAAGAGCTTCAAGTGATCCAAGGGTAGACGCTTGCACACTGACACCACGGCCAGATTTCTCGATTCTGCTCATAAGGGTGCTAACATCGCCCCAGACCTCTTCCTCGAGGTCGGATTCGTCATCATCGGGTCCGACAACCAACAATCGAGAACCTGCGATGGCACCTTCCAGATCGGGTGCACTGATCTTCACACCAAGCGCAGCCTTGACTTCTTTGTTATGGACGTAAGCCGACTTGAGTCGAAGCTCCTTTAGTGGCGCTGGTGTTAACAAGGCTCGAATATTTGTCGTAATCGGGCCATTGACACCACAAAGAACTATCCGATCGCCTTCGCGAAGAATACCGTTTGATAAAACGACATCGATAGTCATACCGAAACCTTCGATGGCCTTGACTTCCAAAACCGTGCATTGAACCTCAGAGAGGTACATTAAGCTTCCGACCATTCTTTCTTGGGTAAGCTGGACAATGAGCTTGAGCATGTCAGGGATACCCTCTCCGGTATGTGCGGATGTGGGAACAAGAGATACAAATTTGGCCATTGACTTGTTTTCGTAGTAAAGTTCAGAGTTGAAACCCTGCTCAGCAAAAGCCACCTTGGTGTCTGCTAATCTTTTTTGGAACTCGTTCTGTACACCCTTATTTTGCAGTGCCAGTGACTCTTGGAACCCGTTATTCTCTACCTTCTTCCAGCCATATAGACGATCGATTTTGTTTAGGGCCACAATGAAAGGTGTTTTCCTATCCCGAAGCAACTTCATCGACTCAAGGGTCTGAGGCTCAAGTCCGTGCATAATATCAACTACTAGGATAGCAATATTACACAATGAGGATCCACGGGAGCGCAGATTGGAGAAAGATTCGTGACCAGGAGTATCGATAACCAGTAAACCGGGAACTTTGAACTCGAAACTGCCGTCTTGATTGACAATCTGAGTCTTTTGTTTGATAGCGTCCAGCGGGAAGTATGTGGCACCAATTTGCTGAGTGATACCTCCAGCTTCGCCTTCCTGCACATTGGACTGCCTGATCTTGTCGAGTAATTTCGTTTTACCAGTATCGACGTGACCAAGAATACAGCAAATAGGGGAACGCAAGTCATCCTTTGAGCGAGCTGCCAAGGCTTCTTGATGTGCTTTCTCACGACGTTCGGCAGCTTCCTTCTTTTTAATCGCAGCGACAGCCTGAGCCGCACTAGCTTCTTCGTCTTCTGATGAATCTTCTGATTCCGAATCTGACTCGGAATTAGATTGTGGTGCGTTACCCCTTACCGGCAGGTTTTGGGGAGATTTCGAATCTGTGGGCTTTAGCGGAAGTGCCTCTGAAGACACCGTTGGAGGTAGCCTACCATTGACTGCCTTTAGAGCTACAGCTTTTTCTTGTTCTTCTTCCGAATCCGCATCCCAACTATCTTTAAGATCTTCGTTCTCTTCAGCAGCTGCCACTTCCCAGTCATCCTCAAGTTCGCTATCCTCAGCTTCCTTTGCAGCAGCTGCGGCGGCTGCCTCTTTCTCGGCCTTAGCTGCCGACTCCACAGCAGCGCGTTCAGCTTCTTGCTTCGCTCGCTCTGCGGCTTCAGCCAAAACTCGTTCTTCTTCGGCCTGGAAATTATTAGTGAATCTTGGTTCATCAACTATGAACCATACTAACCTTGAGCTCTAGTGGGTTCTTTTTGCCTCCTCTCTTCTTCTTGTTGTCATACACTACCTTCTTTTTCTCTTCTGCGCCTTCTGATCCACCTACAATGAGGCCTGCCGCAATCATCTGCTGTAGTTTTCGTTCGTTTCGTGCTTTTTCCTCTTTCTGCGCCTTTGTCATAAATTTACCTTCCTTTTTGAGCTGATCAGTCTTTTCTTTCTCCTTTTGCTTCTTGAGAGCCTTGGCCTCTTCTCGTCGTTTTTCCTCTTCAGCCTCTAGCCTTTCTTCTTCTTCAATTCGAGCTAATTCTTCTTTTTCCGCCAGCGCCTTTTCTAGTTCCCGTCTTTTCAGCTCTTCCTGTTGCTTTTGCAACTTGGCCAGTGCTGGTGGAAGTTTCTTTCCCTTGGTACTGGTGGTATCTGCAGCTGATGCTTCCTTCTCTTCCACAATCGGCTTTACGGCTTGGACCGCTTTAGCAACAGGGGCGGTGGTCTTTTTCTTCGCCGCCTACAGAGATGAAAGTCAGAACATTATAAAGACTTATGATATCAGTCGAGTTACCTGTTCCTTCTTGCGCTGCTTCTCTCGTTCCTTTTTCGCCTTTTCTTTCTCCTTCTTGCTCATGACATGCCCATCCGCAGCTCGCTCCTCTTCCTCCTCTTCTTTCTCAGCCTTCGCCGGCTTTCCATTCGCCGCGCCCTTACCTTTACCCTTCTTCTCGGGTAGAGAAAACTCGTCGTCCATAGTTGCTTCTTCTGGTGCCTTTTCAGCTAGGCTGGGCTCCTCAGCCTGTGGCTGATCATCACCCTCTACAAAATCTTCAACAGGCTGGCCCTTATTCTTCTTCTTATTCCGATTTTTCTTCATAGCTGCCATTAGCCCGGTGACTGGAAGTTCTTCGTCCTCCCCATCTTTCGTTGCATTTTCGTCCTTCGCGGCTTCGGAGGGAGCTGCTATCGACTCAACGGTCTCCCCAAGCTCAGACTCCCAGTCATCATTCTTCTTGCTGTTCTTCTTCTTGGGAGGCATCTTGGCTGAGCTAGAAGTTCTGAGGATCTAATGTGCGACAATCTACCAAGACGTGAGCGTGCGAGGTTGCGTTCGTGCCGAGCCGCACTGTTAATTTTTGCGCGATTGGTACAATACGCTTGGAAATTTGGTGGGGCAATTTGCAACAATAAGGTAATCGAAAGCGCCGGTGTCTACTCTGGCACGTGTGGGGCGTCCAGCTTTAAGCGAATCTACGGCGGACTAAACATACGTACCGGAAGGGCTAGAATCACAGCCAAAGCAGCTGCATTAGTACAGTATTTTGATAGCTAGGCGTGACAAGACATTGAATTCGAGGACACAAATTATGATACTCCACTCCATTATTAAAGCATATCTTAACACCGGACATAAAATAACTCTATGCGATACTAACAGCATCTTATTTCATAATTCGTTACCTTCCCTACGGTTCTGTAATGTGAGATATCATGACCCCCTCCCAGAAACGTTGTATTTAAAATATTCACCCTTCCTCGGTGTTGCCTCCATGTTATTACTGTCTGTGGCAGATCCTTGACAGCAAGGATCTCGGCCAGGATAATCCGTCCACTTTACCACAATAATTATTCCAGTTAAAAATGTCTTCCAAACCGTCCCAAGACGCATACTGCCGCTTCAGAGTACTGGCCGAAGCAATGTCCCTAGTACAGTGCATGCTTCCGTTAGACAGTGCCTTACTCTCTCAGGTGTTATTGCTTCTTTGTGCAAGAGATAACCCCCCATATCGGCTGTTAGCTTGCAAAATTCCTGGATAATCTCGCTGTTCTCAAATATCCCTTTGTGCAAATCCTCAATTCCCAACAGGTTCCCAAGCCAGTTATTTGTGATGCACACTTTGAGTATGTCTCCATCAATATGCTTTGTCGCGGGGCCACTCTTCTTTTCAAATTGATTGACTTGATCATAAGTGATAGGGCAGATCAAGGAAGACTGACGGGCGAGATCTTGAAGAAAGTTCAGCAAGCGCCAAAGTGGTTCATTCAGGATCGAAAACTGCCGAATGGACCCATCGATTCCAATACCTAATATATCATCTCCATCTTGGGCCCACTGTTGAATGGGACTGAGTCCTATTTTCTTCCAACTCATGTCCCATGCAGGGCGAATCTTGCCTGAACGAAATCTAGTGATTGAGACAGGCAACTCCGCTTCAAACATTGTGCTGTACTCTTGAGGCAGTTGGTGTCCCGATTTCCGATACCAAAGGCCTGCAACAGAGCAGACTTTATCGGATACGATAACAAATTGCGACTCATTCTCAGGTTGTAATTCGCTCTCGGTGGTAACTAGTTTCAGATCCATACCGAGGCGAGCGACTTGATCGCTACATTGAGGCCACATGTTGCCTCCCTGATCAACTATTATTGTTATCAATGAGTCATTGGCAGTTAAAACATGCATCTCCCCAGACCCGTGGTGCCTGATAGCGACTCCATGAGAAGGCAGCTTGATATCTGTGTGGGTCATGATTGCTCCGGTCTCATGGTCTACGCTCATTAAGCGGAACATATTACCCACGCAGCAGAATAAAGCAGAACCGTACGCTATTATTGCATATACAGGAACATCATAATGGCGTCTGCAGTATGTCCGAAAGCGAATGTTATCTGTGGATGGTTGTGTTTGGAGAATCTTTTGTCGGGTTGCTTTAATTACTATGATTTGTCCGCCGCTCGTTCCTACAACATAAAAACTGGCTGATTGAGGTGTAGCAGTCGTCTGCTTCACCTCCCAACTGATGAGCGATAGAATCCTTTCCCCGGATCGTCCCAATCCGGTTGGGAATTGGCACAAATTACCGTTTTCATCCACAGGCTTTGCTAGGTCTGCTCCAGTGTCGGGATCAACAAATTCCAGCGTTGGCATTTTCTCTACCAATACTGCCACCACAAGAGCATTTAGATGCCTATCGTAGAGCAGACGTGTAGGGGAGCCTGTAAGACCCATATGCCTAGGGATAGTCTTCGCTCTACAGTCGGATCCTACCTTCAGCCCTAGGAGTCGCTTACCAGAAATAACGAGGAGATTTCCATTGAAGGCCGCGACGTAGTCAATGGACGGTTGATGAAGGTTTGGCTAGTGAGAATCGGTTTCAGTCATTCTACTTCGCATATGTAATAGTATAGTCATTGCAGAGTTGGACTTACTTCAGGACTCCTAACCCAAATTCGGAGTATGGGTGGAACATTATAAGAAACACGGTCAAAGACTACTCGATAGAGCCTCGAGTCGCAGCACACTAGGGCTGCATTGGATATTACTGGGTCTCTGCTGATAACTACCGAAGTTTTTCCAATAATGCATGTATGTGCTGAGATTTTTTTCAGTTTCCCTTTTGATGTTAAATTGTAATGCATTATGACTAGCAATCCACTTCGATGTCCAGCTAGCAGTAGATGAGGTTGTTTTTCATCTTCAGTTAGACCTAGAAGGAAGAGGGTGCTGATGCAAGTTTCGAGCATCCCATCGTTTGAATCTAAAGAAGCATATTAGTCTAGGACCTATTCAGAAGTTGCAATTTGAACTAAAGAATGACGAGGGAAGAAGACAAAACTTTTTCGGAGCATTAATTTCTCCTCTTGGACAAACGGAGAGATGTAAAGAAATCTACACACCTGAATCATCGAGATCCCACGTAATTTCATCAGTTGGTATCTCCTGAATAGTCTCGTCATCATCCAACCGGAACATATTTATAACTGACACTGAGCGAGACGTTCTAGAATGATGAATGGCACTGCTGTCGGGTAATTCCATGCCACCCAAAATGCCATACAAGACATGTTCGCTTAGTTTGACTATGGAAATACTAGTCGGATACCGCGTCAAGTGAATAGAGCCACTTGATACTTGAACAGTAGGAATCGTTCGCGTCGTATCCTCGATGAGAGTGTCTGCCATCTTTGCAATACGAAATGTAGTGAGGTACAAGTCACCGCCATTGTTTTGAAAGACGACGAGTGCCAGCTCTGTCCTATAGAGGGCGGCTGCAATGATTATTTCATCTGCTCCGACTTCGTTATGATACAGTGCTTGACTATCCTTCGATTTCGTGCTACTCATCATTAGCAAAATAAAATATATTAATAAAAGCCAGGATCTATTCGAAGCCTAGTATATAAGTCTCAGACGAAGGTCTGGCACAGCTTCAAGAGGTGCAAGTAGCGAAATGCAGTGTTCTTTGACTTACATTGGTGGTTCAGCAGAAACATTAATGGACCGTTCCGTTATTTGGACAGTTAATCCATCACTATAACCAGCGACAATCGTCTTCGAAGAAAGATCAAACCAGGTCGACTCTTGGCCGATCTCTGCAACATCTTTGACGGATCTCAAGCTTCCCTCGAGTTGCAATAGCAAGGATTGGTTCCCAACGGATAGCAAAAGAACAATTGACGAGAGTGGTAAGTGTCGATTATCTTTTCGGCCTTGGGGATTCGCTGGTAGCACCCAAGCAGCTGATATTAAAACATCAAGTTCAACAATTTCCAAAAAGAGCTTGGCCTCGATCCCATTCCTAATCTCAGCCACCGTTCCAAGCCTCCCTCTGCCTGTAGAAGCAAATATTCTTTCTGGGCCAACTACTTTCGATGCCGCTTTCATTTCTGCCCGAGACAGGAGTTCATTAGAAGGCTCCCAAGCTCTTATATCTGCAGTTACGAAGTCAGTCATCGGAGACCAATTTTCGATAGGTGCAATATAATGTGCGGCCTTTCTTGCTTGTACCTATTTTTATTAGTCTAGGATATCAGGGGAGACTCGATCGGCCATACCAAGTACATGCCTCCTTCGCATGAATCGCCACTTGCGACGAGAATATCGCCAACATTTAGGCCATCCTCTGAGTTCACAATGCTGAAATCAAGGCTAGCAAGTGCTGTGCCAATATTACTCTTCAAAATCCCAGCGTTCATTGCGACACCAAACTCTGTTGTACTATTTTCTATGAATTTGACAAGTCCATCTTCCCGAGCAATGTATACATCATCGTGCTTCTTCGAATAGGACAGGTTTGTGCGTACAGGTCTAGTCCATGAGGTCCACAATGGTTTGCCGAGACCAGTATGTAAAGCAGTCGGGGGGTTTAATCCAACATGAAGTGGTACAACTCTTGGGCTGCCTTCGAGTAAATTTTCACAGACAGCTATAGTAAGCTCAGACACCAAGAGGAATGCAGATCTAATCTTGAGGGGTATAAGCAGGAGTGGCATCCGGTTCTCCTCTGCTAGCGCATGCCCATTCCTTGTTGTTGATTGAATGCCTGTTAGATCATCTCCTGCAGTCCAGTCATAAACATGCATTCTGGTGGACCCATTCCTTACGACTAGTAATAGTAGTATAATGTGATCTGGGTCACTCAATGATGGGAACAAAAACTCCATCTTATGAATGACTCCTTTCACATATAGATAGCGCTCAAACGCAATCGGACGAAGTGGCTGGTTGCTAATGTACTGTGTGCTCCGGGTCTTACCTGAGTGAAGGGCAAAGATGGCAAACACGTTTTCGGATGCTGCCACGGCCATATATCGAGAACTTGGGTCAACTACTAAGTGTTTCCCAGGCTGCTCACTAAGCAGGGACTTGGATATAGTATGTCGACCCACGACAGGTGTCAGTCGCATTGCTGGTCCTGCATCAGGGGCGAATATAAAAATCAAGTCTCCACATTCGAGAGTGAGAACAATGCCTTGGTCTCCAAGTTGGTGCTCGTGAGCTGCATCAATATCACCCATAAGTACATCTCCTACTTCATTCTCCATATGCACTGTTTCAGGAAACCGATTCGAATGACTATCTTCAGCATTGGCTGTCCCAACGATACATGCGTTGCGAATTCGTGAACCAAAATTTGTAATCTCGCAGATGTCGTGAAGATCCCAGCTGAGACCTGTGACCAAGCGCCTTATTCGGACAACGAAGTCCTTGGCCTATTAGTTCATGGTACAGCTAATGTCCGTTGCGAGGGACTGTTTCCAAAGGAAAATTATGACAATAAACAGGGAGTAATTAGGCAAGATCTGATTGCAGTGCAACTGCAAAAGTACATTGCCACGCTTGAATTATACCTCCTAAAAGGAGCTTGTATGTGAATCATAGTAGCTAAACCATATCCTAATACCTGGGGGCACATGTTCCCAAGTTGAAATGCAGAAGATAAAAAAAGCTCGCACACTTACTCCAATGAAGGCGACATCTTGACTTGCAGAATTCCCTAGTCTGGCTGACAGGTTCCAGTGAGTAAGTGGACTTTCGGCCACAGTCTGGGTTAATATGCCGACGTTTGGGGGCTTATTGGCCTGTGGCAGGGCTTCTTGCGGAACCATATGGTGTTCAAGGATAGTATCGACATTGACGTTTCTCTCAACGAACCGGCCATCGACCCAGGTTGCGGTTGATATTACTCCAGCCATACTTGTTCTCTCACATTAGGGCCTGTCAGCGGCAATCTTCAGTATCTCGCATAGCCTCACGAGGCTGTCTCTTCCGTGGCACAGCGTTTCTGCTGGGAGCAGGTATGTGACGTTAATGGAGGTCCAACAACCAGGGAATGTACGATAGTGACAGGATGTCGAAGAAGGCGCAATGAAACAATCGGGATGGAAAGGCCGCAGGGCCGTGCGAGTTATGCAAATCATGGAAGGAGCGGGCATGGCAGGTTAGGTGAGGCTGTGAAGGCTATCGGGGTTACCTCAGGCGCGGCCCGTCAATTCAGCCGTGCTTTAGCGTGTTTCAAAGCTCTCGGCGAACCACGACTGCGCATTCCCAAAGCTTGCTTAATGGTGCTGCATTGCGCAGCTCAGGCTACGACTTCCGTACATGTGCTGGACCATTTTGACAGCATCATGGCCTTTCTAAAATATACAGGACAATCTTGAGGGAACAAGTACGCATTGCTTGTACAATTCGAACCGGTCGGTCCTTCTAAGTGACCTTGATGACAGCAACTTATGCGACCGCTTTTTAAATTATAGCTCATACTCATGAGACCTAACTAGCTCTACCGGCATGGACTCAACTCAAGGATCAATTGACGACATCAAGAACATAAAGGTCGAACTCGAGACCGGATCCGCCGAACCTGCCCATCCTGCGGCCCATCAAGCAAAGATTGCCCGCATACTAGATGCCTGCAGATGGAACGATGGACAGACACTTCGAGGACTAGCTATTTCGGAGGGGGGACTCATATCTGATGATATTCGACGCGTAGCATGTTAGTAGGCATTTTGCAGAATCCCAACTCAAACTAATCGTGGTTTGCAGGGCCTCTTCTCCTAGGATCTACCCCCGAACCGGATGCGGTGCAGCCAGAAGGGGGTGGTGAAGAGAAGATAGGGGATTGGCGGTCTCTCCCACGGCATACCGATGAAGACCAGGTACAATTGGATGTGAATAGGTCATTTATATACTATCCAAACGGTATGTGCCAAATATCTGTTATTGCCGATAGGACTGACAAGTATATCAAGATCTATCCTCGAAAGAGCTTGATAATCGAAAGGAAGAGCTATCGGACTTGATTATCGAGGTCCTCCGACGTCAACCATATCTTTGCTATTTTCAGGGTTACCATGACATTTGCCAAGTTTTTCTCCTCGTCTTAGAACCTACACAACGAACTGCGGCTGTTGCACGTCTCTCAGCACTGCGCATACGAGACTTCATGCTTCCTACATTAGCGCCAGCTTTAGCCCAATTACGACTCATACCAGCCATCCTCTACACCGTTAATCCAAAGTTGTGCAATCATTTATCACAGACACAGCCATTCTTTGCACTCTCTGGAACTCTTACCATGTATGCGCATGATATACAAGAATACGGTGATATAGCACGACTATTCGATGTTTTACTAGCTCGAGAAACTGTGTTCTCGGTATATATGTTTGCTCAAATTGTGCTCCAGCGGTCTGATGAGCTCTTTGACACGCCAGCAGATGAGCCGGAGATGCTACATTCCATATTATCGAAGCTTCCCAAGCCCCTAGATCTCGAATCTCTAATCTCAAGCACGGCAAAGTTATTTGAGCAACATCCTCCAGAAAGCCTACGAGGTTGGTGGGGTATTTCAAATTCAAGCGTTTTAAAGACGGCAAGATGGAATGATCAGGCCACGAAACAGACTTTAGGGGATGGAAGAATCTATTTCCAGAGACAAGTCAAGGAACTTCACTGGGCGGAGCGTCGCGAGCAGGTCCTCAACGCACTCTGGAAGTATAGGAAGCCAGTAACAACTGTCGGGTTGGCTATATTGGTTGGCGTTCTGTCTTTTTATCTACGGAAGTCCTCAGGAGAACATGGTATCCTCTCGGCGTTATGGAGATGGACAAATATCCGGACGCAATAAAGCGTACACTCATATTCATAGACCAGATATCCTATCATCTTGACACAACATGTTGTCATTTATAACGATGACCATTCAAGTGTTATTCATGTTCTTGCTAGCCAGCATACTATTTGCCAGCATACTATTTTTGTCGTCATGCTGCGTCCCCAAACGCCGTCTTTAAACCCTCAAAATGATCCCTCTGCTCCGCCGCCAATTTCCCATCTAGATCGCCCACAATCGTCAGAATTAACGAATAGTTATTATATAGGAATCTCTCCCTTTTCCTTGGGTCTCCAATTCCCTTGCTCAATTTTGTCAAGAAAGCCTCCATCTCGCTCCTTAATCGGCTCAAACTCGAACTCACTGGCTCGTCATCTCCAGCATCTACACTCAATGCTAGAATACCTTGCACGAACTGCCCAAAGCGCTGAGTTAGGAAGTGTGGTGCCGCAGACTGCTTCGCTTGCTCGACTTTCGAGGATGGAGGATGCGTGGAGAGGGAGGATGAAGCTTTGCGGATTGAATCACAATGGAGATCCATAACAACCTGGAAACGTGGCCAGAGGAGCATGTTCGTGCCGTTTATATACCCATCAACGGCGGGTATTTTACGGCGTTGAAGCTGAAATGCGAAATGCTGATTGAGTCGCACGCATAGGAGCAGGCCAAGGCAGTCGACGGTTTCGGAAACAAGGGTTTTTGTGAGGGTATGCCCGAGGGCAAATGTCGGTTCGAAGATATAGTTGAAGTGCCGAGAGATGGTTGCAAATGACAACGATGGAGAAAAGAAAGTAGTGAGGAAAGAAAACTCAGCCGATGCGTTATCTATGAGTGCAAGGTTGAAGTTTCGGAAGGGCAACTCCAGATAATGTGTAGTCTTATCCTCTTCGGCAAGGTAAGATGATAAAGCCGCCTGATTCGACGTTTTAAGGAGGTCGATCCGTCGGCCGAGATTAAAGGCATCATGGGGTGGGCCACCTGCTTTGGAGCCAGACATAATTGTGCTCTTCCTAGATGTATCCTCGTGACCCAGGACATCATGCTTGTCAAGCACATGAAGCATCATTTTCGCCAGTGCCTTTTCATAACGTGTGAACTGGCTCAGAAAGTACCATCTCATGCTATTCATATACGCTTGACCTAGTTCCTCTGCGAGCTTCTCATGATGGCGATGCAAGAACGCATACAGTTCCTTGTATCGGATGAAATGTTGTTGCTGGATGATTTGAGCATTGATATTTGGTGACCGTAATGCCTTTATTTGGGTAGCCAGAAAGTCACGTATCCGCTCCAAGGCCTAGAAACTGATGTCAGTTATGCACTTTAGAAAGTGTGTCAAGGCTACCTTATTAACAAGTTTCTCGAATAGCGGTCTTAGGTCATTGATCCCTTTGATGTTCCGGTTCTCTCTAGAGTGAGTGTCCAAGGCTTTCGAGCGCATCTCGACCTCCGCTAAAGCCTTTACCCACTCCTCATCAATTGTGCCTCCTGATATTTTCACCACAACTGCGGGAGAAACAGTGATCTTCTCCACTATCGGGGCAAGGCCCTTCTCCACCACTTTGCGATTATCCAATCGTATACTTAAAGCTATTGATCTAGCTTGTAATGTTTCTATCTCAGCAGAGACAGCCCCCAGATCATTTTGAAAGTTGGTCAGATTTGATTCGACGGAATTGAGTACATCGTCGCATGCGCGTATCGATCGGTGAAGGTCTTCGAACTTGGCTTTATCTCGTTCATCTATTTACACGCATAAGCGTAGGACTTGAAATAATCATGGAATACATACATTCATCGACTGTCTGTGGTCTATATAAATGTACATCATTGATCTGATCGCCTGGTGATCCAGCCAGCTCAAGCAGACTGAGTCCTCCGAAGTCTACCTTGTCTTCAAGCTCCAGTTCGTCTACACCGATACTTGCGTGTTTTCTGTCATTCTGACCGGATTTTGCAGCATAGACATCTTTGATCTCCGACCCTAGAAGCTTTTCGAGAACTTCGAGGGGCTCAGGATGCTCTCCAACTGTAGTGGACTGTTTCAGTCCTGACCCATTAACCTTTCGGGTACTGCCGAGTAATGATGTCGTAGAGTCATTTGAAACGAGAGATAAGGAGGAAGAACGAGGACTAAAGCCAGGTTTAGGTGTAGATGGGGGGGCGAGATGGCTCGACCGGCGAGGCGCTGGAGAAAACGAACGTGAATTAGGAGGAGGGGGGTTGGCGGGCGTAGAATGCCCTGACAGTCTGTCGAGCCACATCTCTCCTTTTGCTACCTAGACATGAGGATGTATCAATCGTCCTATTCAGCTAGGACTCAAATGACATAACAAATACTATGGCGTGGTAGTCGTAAATTATAAGTCCTTCGGCCGCAAAGACATTATCGCGATTGAATGAGCTCCAACTCCGGTAAGGCTACTGTTTACCTTAACGGAGCTGAGCTTGCACACCTAATGTGCAATGCTGAGTAAGCCGTGACTATCCGCCAATCATCGTCACGGCTACCGAAACCAGCTAAGAAGCTAAATTCGCTTGATCTCCCACAAGACGGAACGAAGTTGTCCTTGAATTTGTTCTCGACTTCTAACGTTCAATTCCTCATCTCAAATCGTCTCTTCAGTTCTCTTCACCTTCACAACTGTCGCATATACCTCTCCACTTCATTTTTACGTTACGACTTCTATCAAAATGGCGGACACCTCCAATGATGCGCAGGTGAGATTCTCCTGCAACGCCCCGCACGCGCCCCACCTTCTAATTCCGGAGGCTCATGGCCATATCATGAAGTTTCGTTACGATCATGAAAGACTTTGAATACTAACAATAACCGCAGCATGAACATACCTTTGATTCTGCCGATGCCGGCGCCTCTGCTACCTTCCCCCAGCAGTGCTCTGCCCTAAGAAAGGGCGGCTTTGTCGTCATCAAGAACCGCCCCTGCAAGATTGTCGACATGTCTACCTCCAAGACCGGCAAGCACGGACACGCAAAGGTCCATCTTGTTGCCATCGACATCTTCACTGGCAAGAAGCTTGAAGAATTGTGCCCATCCACCCACAACATGGATGTTCCCAACGTTACCCGTAAGGAGTACCAGCTTGTAAGTTTCCCAACAAATTTTACATAGAATCATTAGCTAAATGCTTTGTACAACAGCTCGATGTCTCCGACGATGGTTTCCTCTCCTTGATGGCCGATGACGGCGAGACCAAGGACGATGTCAAGATCCCAGATGGAGAAGTTGCTGAGAAGATTGAGAAGCTCTTCACCACCGAAGAGAAGGACACTAGTAAGTCTTGCGTGTATGCGCTGCAGCAATTTATCCAGGCTAACAATATTCTTTAAGACGTCATTGTCCTCTCGGCTATGGGTGAGCAGGCTGCTATCGAAGCCAAGGAGGCTCCCCGCTCTTAAATTCCTCCCTTTCATTACTACAACATCGGCCTTTATGTCAGCAATGATATCGTCTTCAACGTTAGCAATCTTGTCTACTCTATGATCAATCGACGGAATGGTCTTTTGAGTGTTCGAACTGCACGTTCTAATGGCCGATGTGTGGTTAGGCCCCCATCTAAACATCATGATTCTACTGGTTATATGTCACCCTGCGTCGCGAACATATCTTTCCTTTGTCACCTCTACTACATGGATCACGATTGGCCGGCGTAGTCAAAAAGTGACTTGGCATGTGGAGACAACCTATCCTGTAGAAATTCAATCTTCCTCAAAAGTCTGCAGAAGTGAGCCATAGATGTGATTAAATATAATGGCATGATGAATTGTAAACCACTAGAACCAATGGCCAAGATTCGTTTCCGGAAGTATGGAAAACGGTTCCCCGAAAGACGACACGTGATGAAGTATAAACAACAAGAATCAATTAGCAACATCTGTTCTCAAAAGCGGGGAAGACGATTCAATAAAAGATGACATGTGATGAATTGTAAACCTAAAATCAACAAACAACATCCGTTTCCGGAAGTATGGAAGACGTTACACCGAAAGATGTCAATAAGATTATGATCTTAGGCGCAGCGCAACCTTGAAGGCTTGAACCGTAAATCATCCGAAATTTTTTCGAGATCTCGCTACATTTGTGTATCTATGCATAACACGAAACCAGCCAAGAAGAGACGCCCATTGGTCTACCCTCTCCTACTATGATGTTTTAATTATGTCTCAATACGTGGAATATCATAGGTTCCCCAAGGGTGAGACCTGCAGTGTAGAAGGCTGTCGGTCCCGTAAATATTATCTGGCCGACGGCAAGCAATGGTGCAAGGATCACGAACATGAGCAAGAAGGTTTCCGACAAATACAGGCTGATGAAGATGACTGGAATACCCAAGGCCGCAAATCGCGTCGAAAACGCGAAGAGAAAGAGCGTGTTGAGCGCGTGTTCAGTGGCCGAGCAGCAACGGAGTTGTTCATGCAGTGTTACCAACTGGTGCTGTGGAAACAGATTAGATGGTTGGTGACTGAGAGGCATTTTCCAGCTGAATTAGAGACGGTGGTGAGAGATCTATGGTCTCTGAGACTGAGAAGTGTCAAAGTGCTGGGGGAAGAGGGCGCGGGCATGGGTTCGACAGCCGGCTTCAGCTCGGCCGGTGAGGAGGATACGGAAACGGAAGCACAAGGAGAAGGAATCGAAATGAGAAGGAGGATTAAGAAGATGGGGAGGGCGAGTGGTTTACCAAAATTAATCGAGACATTAGGACTATGTTATTTGGGTATGGTCTTGATGAGGTTGCCAGTCAGCCTCGGGGAATTGCACGAATGGGCTAAAAAGGACCAAATCCTCTATTTACGAGTAGTGAGTACCAAAGCTTATTGTTCCATGTCTTTTTATGCTCTTTATTTCTATGACCTAAACATCGGCATTAAATCCAACTCAAGCAGCTAACAACCGCCCAGGTTCGAGAAGTGCCAAAGGAGATGAGGGCTCGACTACCCGCACATTATCATGCGGCATTAGAAACGAGGTCTCCTCTGAAAGGTGGCGAACTTCACAAGGCTGCTTCGGAGCTTACTGTCAGATATAAGAGAGACTTTGAGATAGTATTTCCTCCTTTAAACGCCCCATTGATAATGTTCAGTCACGTTAAACGTCTCTGTTTACCCCGTAAGTTTAGACGTCCTTTACGTTCTATATGAGATGCGCAATACTGATGTCGAGAAGTGGAGGTCTACACGGCTGCACGAAACATGGCTAAATATCTCCAAATGGACTTTACCTACCCTAATACTTTAAATCGTCAAAAGGTGACCGCGTATCCAGAGATTCAGATGATTAGTCTCATTGTCATTGCTACAAAGCTTTCAAATCCATTCGATGATATTGTGAGAGTTCCTAGGTCTATTGAAAGTCCAAGTATTATGACAGTCAACTGGGAGGGGTGGCGGGAGGTGATGAATGATGTGCCACCCAAGGGATTGAAACGAGGCGAAGAGATCAAGGTCACCGAAGAAGACGTTTTCAAGATGAGTGGCCAACAGCTGGACGGCTATCTCGATTGGTACGAACGAACTTTGATAGATGATAGGGATCCGAAATGTGAGTCGCTCAGGAAACTGCCAGTCGTGTCCCAGTTGTCATTACTAATCTTTGCCAAATAGTGTCTCAGCAGATTCTTGACCTTTTCCCACTCGGAGACTCCTCTTCCAAGAGCGCCGCGGGTGGTACGGAGGCTAGTTCCACCAAAAATCGATTAAAGACTGTACAGGGCGGCTTAATTTTGAATAAGCCTATTTCCACTGAAGACGGGGAAAGCCTCGCTAGACCGGGAACTTTTTACAGATTGTTCAGAACGGTAGATGATCTCTCTGATAAAGCGAAAACATTTTATGAAAAAGCCGGTAAGTCAAGATTCCCAAAGCACCAGTTTGAATGCTAAGATTTCTAAAGCCGAGAATTCTGGACTATCCTTGGACATGCTTGTTCGGGCCGTCTTCTTGATTGAACGTCAGTTGCAAGCTTCCATCGCCAAGGCAAAAAGGATGCGAGCAGCCGAGGAGTACAGCATGATGGAGGATGAGGAAATTAGGGATGACATTGATGAGATGGATATAGAGGAATAATTGGTCTATCCTAGGTCGATATAGCCGTCTTCCAAGCACATTAGAAGGGTAGGCTGCGAGGCATAGCGCCTATCACGTTGCGGAGTTCAAACTTGGGATTTACAGGCGTACTTGAAGAAATATCCAGCTACAATGGCACAATCAATTATGTATATGACACAAAATGAAAAGTTTATGTAAATGGAAAGTGAGGATCCGCATATCCATCCACTATCGGGAGTATTGGAGTCACGTGACATGTAGGTGGATTTTATTTCGCTTAGCAAATTCTAGGGCACACATCGAGGAACTTCCTCTGCGCCCCACTTGAATGCTCATCCAAGATCAGACAACATCGACAACGACGTAGACGACCGCAAATAGTAAGTTAATCAGTGCTCTTGTTACTATATCGCGACTTCTATTGAACGAATGCTAACATTTCTCGTGTCAACAGTGCAGATGTAAGCTTCGCTACTCAAATCCGATAGCGACAACGACCTCAGTACTGACATTGTGACAATAGCTTCGTCAAGACCCTTACGGGCAAGACCATCACCCTTGAGGTCGAGTCCTCAGACACCATTGACAATGTCAAGTCCAAGATCCAAGACAAGGAGGGAATTCCCCCGGATCAGCAGCGATTGATCTTCGCCGGAAAGCAACTCGAGGATGGACGCACACTGTCAGACTACAACATTCAAAAGGTATGCGAAACCGTTAGTCCGAGCGAGAGAGGCAGGCGTTTTGGTTTAGAATAGCAGATGGAGATCCTCGACAGAAATGGACCGGACAGTGGCGTAGGAGGAAGACAGCAGCCAGTGCCGAGGGCGTGAAAGGATTTTACAGGGCCGAGGCTAACATGATGGAAATGTAGGAATCGACTCTTCACCTCGTCCTTCGTCTCCGTGGTGGTATCATTGAGCCATCCCTCAAGGCCCTCGCCAGCAAGTTCAACTGCGATAAGATGATCTGCCGAAAGTGCTACGTACGTCCATTTATTCACCCATCCATTCGCTCCTCAACCTCGGAACGAAACTAACAAAATTTTCTGCACAGGCTCGTCTCCCACCCCGTGCCACCAACTGCAGAAAGAAGAAATGTGGCCACACCAACCAGTTGCGACCAAAGAAGAAGCTAAAGTAAACTATTCGCTCCGATGCGGTTGGCGTTCTCGACGGCTGGTGGATCAGATGCGTTGTTGCTGTGCTTCGCTCATTGGGCTGGATTTATTTTCAAGAACGAAATAGCATGATAGCAGGCCAGAGGAAATTGATCATTTAGACACCCAGATTTCGTGAAACTGCATAACGTGAGACGGGAGACAAGAACGTGAATGGGATCTTATTATGACTTTGAAGCCGATCTATACCCGGATCTTAATTCAATGGCTTTTGGGAGGGACTTGTCGGTAGTGAAGGAGATGAGATGAACGATACAGGGAGACCAGAAACTTGAATCGCGCCCAGAAGGAAGCCATGCCAATCCCCCATGCCGAGATCATTAATTAATTGCCCCTGACAGCCCCTCCACAGTCCATCCCATATCAACCGCCCACCAAATCCCCAACTACTCTCATAACCCATCCATATCATATCCAGCCTTCCCACCAAACCTCGTATCTAGCATTATATATATATATATGTATATATATACTCCTCCTCCTCCCCCTCCTCCTCCCCCTCCTCCTCACTCACTCCTCCTCACTCACTCCTCCTAACACGAACCAAACGCCTTATAGCCATTAGATATTATTCACACTCGACATCCGAAGGAGTTCTCCCTGATAGGATAGTAGGTAGGGGTCCTAGAGCTATAGTAGAAGCAGGAGGAGCAGGAGCAGGAGGAGCAGGAGTATGGATAGCTCGTGTCTTGTATATGACTTGTTCGGCATGGTGGGGTGGTAGGGGGGGGGAGGGAGGGAGGGAGAGGGAGAGGAGATGTATATAGTATAGTATAGTTTAAATGTAAATGTAAATGTAAATGTATAGTATAGTGTAAATGTAAATGTAAATGTATAGTATATACAAATATATAATATAAATACAAATATATAATATATAATATAAATTCGAATATATAGTATATATATATATAAGAGGGGTGGTTGGATTCTATATGATATAAATATACTTTGTCTGTTCTATCTGGCCTGCCCGTCTGTCCTGTCTATTCTGTCCTGGTCTATCTACCTGTCCGCTCTGCCCGTCCTGCCACCCTCTCTCTGATATTGGTGTTCAGATATAGAGAGGAAGAGAAGGAAGAGAGAGAGGGAGATATAGATGCGAGTATATAGTATAGTATAAATGTAAATGTAAATGTAAATGTATAGATAGATACAAATACAAATATGAATTCGAATATAAAACTAGTGCGAATACAAATATATAATATAAATTCGAATATATAGTGCGAATACAAATATATAATACAGATTCGAATATATAGTATAGTATATATATATATAAGAGGGGTAGTTGGATTCTATATGATATAAATATACTTTGTCTGTTCTATCTGGCCTGCCCGTCCGTCTGTCTGTCCGGTCCGCTTTATCTGGCCTGCCCATCTGTCTGTCCTGTCTATTCTGTCCTGGTCTATCTATCTACCTGGCCTGCCCGTCTGTCTGTCCTGTCTATTCTGTCCTGGTCTATCTGTCCCGTCTGTCTGTCCTGCTACCCTCTCTCTGATATTGGTATTCAGATACAGGGAGGGGTATTTGCTTGCTTTCTTTCTTTCTTTCTTTCTTTCTTTCTTGCCACATCACTTGCTTGCTAGGCCGCTTCGCCCTCGGTGTCTTGATATAGTGGTGTTATTTCCGAGATAGAGAAAGAGAGGGGGGGGAATCTTAGGTGGTGTTTGGATGTATATATATATTTGAAAGAAACTTGAGAGAGAGGGAGGGGAGGGATGGGATAGGATATGAAGGGATAGGGGTAGAGACAGGATATGATAGGAAAAAGAAAAAGAAAAGAAAAGGAACAAGAGAAATCAGTCATAGAGCAGCCCGTCCACCATCTCAGCAATAGCCAGACTGCTCGTCAAGCCCGGGCTCTCGATGCCGAGCAGGTTGACAAAGCCCGCGAAGCCCTCCTCCCGCGCGACGACGAAGTCGCGGAAGCCAGCCCCCTCGCCCGCGAGCTTGGCCCGGACGCCCGCGTAGTCGGGGCGCAGCCGGCCGGCGTCGAGGGCCGGGAGGAAGGCGCGGATGCGGGCGGCGGCGGGGGCCAGGCGGGCCGCGCTGACGGCGAGGCCCGCGGGGTCCGTCACCCACTCGACGTCGGGCCCGAAGCGCGCGCGGCCCGCCATGTCGAGCGTGAGGTGCGTGCCGAGGCCGCCCAGGCCGGGCGTGGGCGCCGGGTAGACGAGGCGCGAGGGCAGCGCGTGGGCGTCGCCGGCGTAGGCGAAGTAGCTGCCCTTGGCGTAGAAGGGCACGACGTGGCGGGCGGGCGGGAGGAGGAGGTTGCTGACGGCGCAGGCGGCGAGGCCGGCCGAGTTGACGACCGCGGCCGCCGTGACGGTCGCGAGGTCGCCGCTCTGGCGGTCGCGCGTCGTGAGCCGGTACCCGCCGCCGGGCAGCGGGGAGATGGCGGTCACGGCCGAGTTGAGGGCCGTGTCGCCGCCGCGGTCGGCGAGGGAGGCGTGCAGGTGCTGCATGTACGAGTGCGAGTCGACGATGCCCGTCGCTGGCGACGAGAGGATGGCGGCGCGGGCGCGGATCGACGGCTCCAGCCGCGCGGCGTCCTGGAGGCTGATGAACTCTGTCGGCACGCCGATCGTGCGGCTGAATTCGTGGATCTTGACGAGTTCCTAGGGTGGGGGGGAGGGGGTCAGTGTGAGATGCTGGTCGTGGGGAGGAAAAAGGGGGGGCAAGCAGGAGACGTAAGTCGGCAGCGCAAAAGAAAGCAGAAGAAAAGGGGGGGGGGGGGGGTCAACGAACCTCCCACTGCCGCTCATCCTGCGCCACGATCCACTTCCCTATCCTCCTAAACGGCACACCCTGCTCCTCGCACAGCTCGTACAGCATCTCCCTCCCCCTGACACAGAGTCTCGTCTTCAGCGTGTCCTTTCCATAATACAAGCCCGCATGCACGACCTGTACAAGTCCACATACACGTCGGCGTCAGCAGGATTTCTCGAAAAGGGGCCAGAGGAGCAGGAAGGGTGGATGAGAGGAGCAGGAAGGAATAGGATAGGATAGGATAAAAAGAAGAGTCTCGAACCTCAGAGTTCCTGCTGCTGGTCTCCATGCCCACGGCCGGGTTCCGCTCGATCAGGAGAGTGCTGGTGCCGGCTCTCGCCGCCAGCTGGCGGGCCGTGGCGAGACCGACGACGCCGCCGCCGATGACCTGTATGCGTATATCGTCAGCCGGGTGTTCTGTTCGTCTGTGTGTCTTGTGCGGCCAGCAGTCTGGATCCGTAGTCCCCATCTCCAGCCGTGTACGTCTACGGCCCTGTATAACGTCTCCGGCCCCATCCGTCGGGCCCAGGCCTCGTTTCCAATCCCCGTCTCCATCTCTAGTGCTGTCATCCGTCTTCATCTCTACCCCCTACTATATCCATCCAGCCCTATATCCATCCAGCCCCATCTCCATCTCCATCTCCGTCTCCAGCCCCATCCATCTATCATCCAGTCATTCATCCAGCCTTGTCCATCTCCAACCCCATTCCAATCTCCAACCTAGCCCCATCCATCCAGTCATCCACCACCTCTATCCATCTCTATATCAGTCCCCGTCTCCGTCTCCATCTCCATCTCCGTCTCCAACCCCATCCATCTATCATCCAGTCATCCACCACCTCTATCCATCTCTATATCAGTCCCCGTCTCCGTCTCCATCTCCATCTCCGTCTCCATCTCCATCTCCGTCTCCAACCCCATCCAACCCCCAGACACTATTCGTCTATCCCTCCCCTCTCCCTCCCCCTCCCCTCTCCCCTCTCTCCTCTCCTCTCTCCCCCTCCTCTCCCCCCCTCCCTTCTTCCTCCCCCCTCCCCCCCTCTCTCCCTCTCCCTCTCCTCTTCTCCCTCTCCTCTCCTCTCCCCCCTCCCCCCCCCCAAATCCCGCAAAGAAAAGAAAAAGAAAAGAAAAAAACACTCACCACATGCGTGAAATCCACCCCCCTAACCGCCGTCACCCCTCTAACCGCCGTCCTCGCCGCCATCGCAAGCGCGCGCCCTGATCCTCGCGGGGCGGGGGCTGGTCGGGTCGGGTCGGGTCTCGTTCAGGTCGCGAGCTGCTTGCTTGCGTTTGCTTGCGTTTGCTTGCGTTTGCTTGCGTTTGCTTGCGTTTGTTTGCGTTTGCTTGCGTTGCGGTCTCGCGCTGGGCACGGGGGGGGGAGGAGGGGAGGGGGCATTCCTCGACGTCCCCGCCGTCCCGTCTGGGTGGGGCCGCCGGGGAGGGCTCGGATTGGATGGATATCCAGGCTGGGGGGCGAGGCTGTGGGGGAACTATTTCCCGAGGCCCGCTTAGGCGGGCGAGGCTGCGGGTGTGCGGCGGTGGTGGGGATTTCACTCCTCGAGAGGTTTACAGAAAATGTCAATTACGATAAGCATATTAACATGGTGGCACCAAAAAGTACTTCCTGTATTCGTGGTGTCTAAGGGTGATTAATCACATAGAGAAGAATGTGTCCCACGTCAATTTTTTTTTGAGACGGACACTGAGAGATAACACTTCATAAACCCTCCGGCTTCATTGCACGCCATTGCTGGAGGGGGCATCTTCCTGCTGTGACGCATCCATCCCTTCATCAATGCCTGCCTGATCCGCCAAACGCCAAAATCGATTCAACATAGCAATCACTGTTTGTTCTTGTCTTTTCTACCGTCCTTCATTCGTCTTTTGGTGTGTCGTTGCCTGTGGGGAAGATACTAGGAATAGCAGGCTGCTGTTCCGATACGGATTGTGATCGTGTCAGATTCGAAGGAGTTGCAGGTTCATGAGTGATTGACGAATTTGCGTGAAGTTCGGCAACTTGACGCTCTATGCAACCATTAGACTATAATATTGCCAAGGTCTCAGCCCTGCTCTCTACTCACCTAGCTCCTGAATCCTTCTTCTGAGCATCTGATTCTCCCGCACCATCATCTGCGTCTCGGCTTGGTAAAAGGCACTCTCATCCCTTCCACCCAGACTAAACGCTTCGCCACCCTCTCCACTGATAGAAGTAGCTCGCATGCGAGGTGATGCTGTACGGCTTGGTGTTCGTGATCTGCGCTGAATATCTGCTCTGGCTAGGTCGAAGGAGCTGCGGGGGTGTGTAATAGCAATTGGCGAGCGTGGAGTTCCGGTAGAAGAAGTTACTATGGGTTGTACTAGGTGGCTGGAGAAGGATAAGGAACGTTCTGAAGGGGGTGTGGAATCGTCGATCGCAGGGACCGATTGTGGCTGGCCGGCAGCTGCCTGTAGTTGTTGAAGTTGCTGCTGCTGAGTTCGGATCATCTGCAGGAGACGATTCTGCATGTAGTCAGTAATTGATTGCATGTCATGACTTGCGACTCTGGTCCAGCTGCACGTCATGTTCTCTACAAGGGCAAGACAACGCACCACCTGAGCCTCCTGCTCCTGTTCCAGCTCCTGGTGAATCTCTCCCAGACTGGGATTTCGCATATGATGCGGATCGCCGGTAGAGATGATGGGAGAGCCCGCAAACGACTGCGGGCTTGCTGTTCGATACGAGCTGACTTGGTGCTCGTTGATCATCTCTCCCGGCGATGGCAGGCTGGGGTCGTTGAGCTGCAGATTCATCATGACAGTAGACCTCCTCCGGCCAGCATGCGGCGACTGTCGACTGCGACTGACGGAGCTGGTCGAGGAGCCTAGGGCACAGTTAGCGGGCGACGTCTTCTGGAGGCACGGTTCTACGCACGTCTCGAATCCTCATGCTGGAGGCTGGCGTTGACCGTAGCTGCTGCTTGCAGGGAAGTCGAGGCCGACCTGGGCGACGGCGATGGGGTCTGGCCGCGAATAGCTGATGCAGCTTCCGAGGCCGAAGACATGGTTCGTGGCATGGCCGTTGGGGTTGGTGGTGAGCGTGAGGGCGGGAGGGAGTTGAGGTCGGGCATTGTTCTTATCCTCCGCAGCGGCGCTGGACGCGATCGGGAATTCACTTCAGCATGGGACAAAGAAGCGGGAGAAGACGGATGCTGATGGGTCGGTCCATCCGGGTCCCACAAAGCAGGCAGGCAGGCAGGCGGTTTGACGTAGGGGGGCGATGAGTCCGAGGGGATGCTGTGGGTTACTAGACGGTAGACGGTCGTTCTGGTCGGTTCAGGTTCAGTGCAGCTCGCCGGCGCTCCACAGGCTGGCCTGGACGGGCTGGGCTGGACCCTGGGGGAAGGGGAATCGATTTCGAGTCAGAAGGCCAGTGACGCTGGGGGGGCAGGCCAGGGCAGTGCTCGGAGCCCCAGCGTGCCGCCGCCCGCAACTTGGCGAGCCCGGCCGCTGGAGCAGCGCTGGAGCAGCGCTGGAGCAGCGAAAGAAAGAAAGACGCGAGGGTGGGCGGCCTCGGTCACGGGACCCGGCCGTCCATCCACCGGAGGCCGCCGGGCTGTGTGCGCCAGCGACTGTGCGCCAGCGACTGCGGTGCACACCACTTCTGAGAATCAGGGGACAATGGCTTCGGGGGCGTGGGCAGCTGATCTGATGGCTCCGTGCGACCTCTTCACCACTCCAGGCTCTACTGTATATCCCAGGTTCTACTGTTTATCCAGCCGTGTATCCATCCCGGCCCTGTATCCATATCCAGCCCTGTATCTGCAAGCGGACCTCTGCTCCTCCAGCCGTATGGTAGGCCGGGAGGAATCAAAGGCGACAGCGGTCCCGGAGTCTCGTCGCGCCTGAAGTGTCGGCTATACTGTATATATATAATATATTTTAGATACTAAAGACAAGATCATACTTTTAAATAACAACAACCATAGTAGTCTCTTTCGATACTACTTTTATCAACTTCTATAATAGAGAAAAGTAAACATAATTCCTTCTTTCTCTTTTTCTTTTCTTTCTCTAGCTTTTAGATAAGTTATAACTATCAACAGTCTATATAGTACTAGAAATCTCTTTTTCTCTCTATAAGAAGCTCTCTAACAGCGCATTGCACTGTTATACTTCTTCGGCGAGGGAGCCTCATCAAAGCAGTAGTTATATAATAGTCCCAAGTAATTTCCCTTTACATCAACGTTGCTACAAGACTTACGTTAGCTCTTGACGATACTGTATGTGAATTCTAATTTCTGCGTTTGTACAGTAAGAATGAAATTTGTTAATTCCAATTTAGGTAGCATTTGAGTCGCGATTCTACAGGCCTTTTTCTACGAAAACGTATCAATTTGTGTTGTAAGTTTATTCCAGAATCTCTAAAGTCCGCAGCTTACTAGTTTGAATGTAAAGCCCGCACAGCAAAACCGTCATGTGCAAAATCAAGCCCTACGAATGGGAAGCGTGTTCGTGTTCAGAGGAACTATAGCTCTTATAGTATAAGGAGGATTAAACCAGCAGTTCAGGGGCTCTAAGTAATAGATATTCTCCAAGTCTATAGGACAACAACTGAGAACTCAAGGTACTATCTACCTATTATATATATCCATCAGTCCAGTATAATACTCTATAGAAACCAGTACAAAGCCAGTACTATTATCTTTTCTGAAGAAGAAACTAGACAGCTTGTCAAGTAGAAACTCGTCCTCGGAAGTATATACAATCCATGATTTGCTATAGAGCAGCCGAGAAGCCTCTTCCAGCAGATTTCTATATAAGATACTTATACAGCTTGAAACCGACAAGGTTCTTCTGGGCTATATATTGCTCGTATAGATTGTCCTGTACAACAGTATACAACAGGCCGCGGACTAGAGAGTATCGTACTGAGCGAGTTAGAAGTTTGGCCAGACCGAGACCACCTCTGGAGTAGCTAATCTAATGGCGACAAGGGAGACTCCCCGGAGATATTCGGTGCAGTGCAGTGATGGCAGAGTATCCATGGCCTGAGAAAATCGCGGATACTACTGTCTTGCCAGAGACCCGAACAACGAAGAGAAACGAGAGATTCCAAGGCCCCCCCCTGTATAGGAGAGATATTACCAAAGTCATACCACACAAATCGATAGACAAGCGTCGAGACGAACGAACGACAGGAAGTGCATCTGGATGCAGCTTCCATGTGGCATGTGATGCCCAGCCGGCCGTCGTGGGCGGTGAAGAGAGACGGAGCCTCACGTGGCTGTTTCTGTTTCAGCACCCCCCATCAAGAGAGACAGACGTAGCCAGAGCTGCCGAGTGCGCTGGCCAGGCCGTCGCTCACCGGTTGCTGCAGTGGCCAGGGCGAGGAGCGGGACGTGGGTTTGTAGGTAGGTATCTGGTCACGGTGAGAGATAGGAGTATATGTGTATATTGGATGCTCAGAGGCAGAAAGAAGCCTGGGTGAGCGACCGATGCAGGGAGACCGGCGAGAAGGGGGAGCACGTGAGAGGAGCCATCGTGGCTGCTGGTTGGGGATCTCGGGGTCGCTGGAAGCAGAAGCAGAAGCAGAAGCAGAAGCAGAAGCAGCTGTCTGATGAGGTAGAATGTACCGTTCTGCAGCGAGACTGTAGGTAGGATGGTGTACTCTGTACAGTGCGTGTGCATGTAGATGTACACACACATGCGACGTCAAGATGCGTGATGCGGGTGTGACGGGCTGCCCTGCCCTGGCGAGGCTGGGCTGCCCCCATGAGGCCCCGGGCCCGGCGAGGTCAGGTCGCAGGCACAGCAGAGGTTGACAAGGCTGGCTCTGGGAGTCTCGGCAGAGCCAAGGGAAATGAGGATCGCCAGCCAGCCAGGCAGGCTACAGGCCTCTCTCTCTCTACTGTATATCAACGCGGTGCTCGGACTCGGGGGGGAGGGGGAGGGGGCTTCTCTGGCAGACTTGGCTTTAAGCTGTTGGCTTTAAGCTGCTGTAGGCACAGGTGCGGATGGGTTTATTATATAGTCGCTATATTGCGCGTGTGGTCGTTCTTCTGTACTCACTTATACTCGTAGCATGCGGTCGTTCTTCTGTACTCGCTCATACTCATACTCATACTCATCCTCGTCGCGACCACCATCCGTGGGCAGCCAGCGACAGGTACAGGAGAGGTGCTGGGCGTCCAGGGCAGGGCAGGGCAGGGCAGGGCAGGGCAATATAGAGCAGCCAGCAGCAGAAAAGCAATCTCCGTCTGCTTTTATTTACAGTTACAGTTACAGTTACAGTTACAGTACATTGCCAATAAGCCTCTAGCGCGGTATTCTGGCCTGCACTGGTGGGAAGCTGATCAGTGCACACAGTGGGAGGTGGGAAGTGGGAGGTGATCGGTGGGAGGTGATCAGTGCATACAGTGCACCGGCACACGGCACGCGGCACACGGAGCAGCGGCTGGGCGGTGGCCGATGCGCTGCGGCGAGGTTGAGGTTGTGGCCCCAGGGACAGGACGCCCCTACGGTGCCCTGATGAGGCGGCACAGCGTCTGCTTGCTCCGGCCAAGTACTACTGTATCTTCTGGCCTGGCCTGTCTGTAGCCCGTCCCACTGTACTTACTGTACAGAAGTGCCGTGCCAGTCCTGCTCCGCCTACAGCCCGCCAACCGCCCGTCCCACTGTATCTGCACAGAAGTACTGTACTGTACTGTACTACTGTACTGTCTATACCAGTACTGCTCTACTGTATTGTGTTGTACCAGTCCTGCTCCGCCCACAGCCCGCCAACAGCCCGTCCCACAGTATCTGCACCGAAAGCACTGTCCCGTACCGTACCAGCAGTACTGCTCCGTCGTGTTCGCGGAGACCGACTGGCCCTCTGTCGCCAGCACCCTGCCCCAGTGCCACTGCCACTGCCACGGCCTCTCTGCCGCAACTGCCTACAGCCATCTACAGTATCTGCCTACAGTAGTCCACTGCCCACTGCCCGCCGCCTACAGCCCCCCCGAAACAGAAGCTTGGAGGCGCGGTCTTCCAAGACACCAGGCTGCGCTATCAATGCCGGGCTGAATTCAATGTTCTTTTCTTTTCTTTTTCTTTTCTTTTCTTTTCTAGAGGATACGCTGTTCTTGTGTACTGGATGTACTGTACTGTACCTATACACTGTACCTATACACTGTACCTATACACTGTACCTATATACTGTATACACTGTACTGTACCTATGAATAGCCAGGCGCAGGGTCAGCAGCCGGCCTGTGTCACGGGCCCACTGCTGCCTCCTACGGTGCGTGCTGTCGTCTACCAATGTCCCCGGCGGCGCAGTCCTGTCCTGTCCTGTCCTGCCCCGAGCAGCACTTTGATTCTTATTATTATACCCTGATGCCCTGACACCCTGATGCCCTGATGCCCTGATGCCCTGATGCCCTGATGCCCTGATGCCCTGACACCCTGACACCCTGATGCCCTAACACCCCAACACCCTGACCCCGACGCCCCCCCGTAGGGCAGACAGAGTAGCGGCCTGTCCGTCGTCCACTGCCTGGTCCTGTACCTGCAGTGCCCACCCACACCACCCACACCACCCACACCTCCCACACCTCCCACACCTCCCGCGCCCAACCATGCCCCATCCAGCCGCGCCCTGTCCACCGGCACGGCACATCGATGCAGTATACAGCATAGCACCGTGTCCAGTGCACCGTATACATGCATACATACATACATCCATACATACATCCATACATACATCCATACATACAATCCAATCCAGCCTCAGCATCTTTTGACTTTGCTATCACGCCGTATCTGCCTCTGCTTCTGCGTCTGCGTCTGCTCTGCTCTGCCCTGAGCCTGCAGCCCGCTCTGGCAGTGTCGGAGCTGCATCGGCGACACAGCGTTCTGCTCTTCTTGTCTCTCTCTCTCTCTCTCTCTCTCTCTCTCTCTCTCTCTCTCTCCTCTTTGCACCCTCTCCTCCAGCTTGCATGCGTCATACACCGATCCTGCGCGGCCCATTTAGATCTGGGCTCTCGCTCGCTCTCGTCCAAGCTATCTCCCGCCCTCTTCCTTCTCCCTCTCCCTTCTAGCCTTTACCACCAGCTACCTGCCTTTCCGATCCTACACTGCATCTCTACCCCATCCGTGCCACGAGGTATTACGATCAGTCTTGCCGCGTCTGCCAGTCTCGAGACCTGCGCACGTTACATGGCCAACCACAATCTGTCTCCAGCAGCTCACGGCCTGTGCTATATACCTGTCCCGGGCCGAGTGCTGACAGTACATCAATTGGAAAGACGGCACACGAACAGCTTCGCAATGCAACTCCAATTCGATACGTGAAGACAGAGTTCGCTGATCCCTGTCACCTCCAGCGCTCACCTCCACCTCGGTCAACCAAGTGCAGAGCTCCGCAGACGTCCAATTCGCCTGCGCTGCGCTGGGAAGTGCTGGCTCTCCCAGATCCCGCCAACGAGATCCAATTGGCAAACTGCTAGAATTAAAGATGACAGGTCTTTCCAGAGACCATCTGGAGAACGCTTCGGGCGACTCGTTCTCTCTTAGGTCTACCTTTGCATTCTCTCATCGTGCACGGCCACCACGTCCAAGTAAACTACCCGGAGGCGATGAGCGAGTACCCTTAGGGACAAAGAGAGTCCATAAAGCTCCGTCGAAGGGTGGCCTTCGAAACATGTTCAGTAGGTCGAGGCTGGACGCCAAGCCCACGAAGATTGCCTCACCCGTCCAGGAGCAATTTACGGCGAGGGAAGGGCTGACAGAGAGAAACGAGAAGGTTATACCTGCTGTGGAGCTGGACCCGCATCTTCTGAACGAGAGTGCCGTTGTGGAATATTCTGCTACGAAAGCTGGTGCTGCTCCAGTTACCGAGAAGCCTTCACGGCTGGCATCTATGAGATCAAGATCTACAAAGTCAAACCCCTTAGTTAGAGGCATTGCAAGGTCATCCGGTAAGAGATCTATCACGCATGCAACGCGAACATCTGCAGCATGGGATCCTCCACCGCTCTTCCAGGCATATCCGCAAGCAATAAAGTATGCGCAGCTGTCATCGTCGACCCTCTCAGCAGACTCGATACTACGCATCAGTAGCCACAAGAAGAGTGTGGCTATTGACCCATCTCAGCTAGGAGCGGACGGACATGGCACCGAGGCCCAGGCCGCTGCCAGAAAGATAGAGAGGGCACGAAACAAGCACCGGCGGCAGATTTCTGCATCGATATCCAAAGCGGATTGGACCCAGAAGATATACATGCTGGTGACATCTGGCTACTTGCTTCAGTATTCTGCTGAAGGGTCATTTGATCGATTACCACAGAAGATGATGCAGCTCGGGAGGGATTCGGTGGCTTTCGCAAGTGATGTGATCCCAGGCAAGCATTGGGTTCTTCAAATCTCGCAAGCCATGGATTCGGATGGCACTCCCGCGCCAGATGCACGCTCTCTGCTCTCTCGACTTGCGTTCCGAGGCGAAGATTACCGTAGGAGTGCGACCAGCTTCTTGCTGGTTCTCGATGGTGCGGAAGAGCTGGAATCTTGGCTTACACTCATACGTCGCGAGATCGAGGCTCTAGGTGGAAAGCAGTATCTTACCGAGACGGGAAAGCCAAAATCCCACGACCAAGTCATACAACTGCAGGGAAACCCAAGTCGTAGAAGTCTAGTTCAGAGAGACCCCGACAGGTTTTCGGATCCTCCGACTCCACCGACAAACGCCTTCATTGTATCGTGGAAGAGGTCGTCTAGCAATGCAGATCAAGAGTCCAGTGAGGTCGATGCCAGCCATTCCAGGGTGAGGCCTTCCGCAGACACGGTTTCGGTTGCCACGAGTGTCACCTCACATGATGGCCAACAGCTTGATTCCCTCAGGGATAGCTCTAATCGATATTCCTACATGTCATCTGGTACGCGTACCATCATCACATCCCCGGGGTCTTCTCCAGCTTGTTCCCCAACAAATAAGAGCTTTGCATGGACCGAAGAACACGAGTCGATCGAGTTTCCTGAAGGGGCGAGACGGAGACCTAATGCTACAGCGATCAGCGAGCGGCGCGGATCGATGCAAGCCTTGAACAGTGCTGCCTTTGAGAGTCAACTAGCAGTGAAGGTTCCGCGGACACGTCCCCACTCGACATATACTGGGCCTGGACGAAACATCATTTCTGCTTCTCCATCCACGCCAAATTTCAGTGTGCCACACGCTGTGCGGTATTCCATTACCAAAATCCCCGACGATTCCATGTCATTCCTGCTGAGCCCTGGAAGGTCTCTTGCTCGACCACATGAAACATCCATGAAAGGCAATAGGAAGGGTCCGCCTGCGCCACTGCTGGCCAGACCTTTATCTCCTGTCAAAGATGCTCCATCCCCCGTGAGGCAGTCCACCTCGGCTTATACTCCGACAGAGTCATCGTGTAGAAAAACAATCCCGAGAAAGGCGATAACGGTCAACAACGTCCCTGCTCGCTCACTATCTCTCAAGATATCCCCAGGGCCCATGGCTCAGAAATCGAGTCGCCGATTGAGTCTTGCACCTCCGAAACCCACCAGAACGCCGCTGAAGTCTCCAGGAACATCGCACATTGATTTTACATTTCCTTCTCGGCCAGAGAACAGAGACGTATCGGACTCGCCAATTAATACAATTCATGCGACTGATATATCGCCAGAGATGGTTCCTCTGCCACCTTCTCCCACCCGACCAACTCATATCTCACCCGAGATGATTCCCTTGCCTAGTTCTCCGACCCTGACAGAATCGATGCCGGCTACTGCATCTACCGTCTCACAATCACCAAAATCCCAACACAAGGAAGCTCTAGGAGCCACTACCAGGAAGCTACGCCGATCGAGAAGTTCAGAGCAGCAACTGCGTACCCCACAACCACGCTCATTCAAGGCACCGCCACCGCCTGCCACCTCTAGCAAACCTCATGAAACCTTTTCTTTACCAAGATCACCAGCTACAAGGCCCAGACTGCGCGAACCGTCAACACCGCCCATCTCCTTCCAGTCTCCCTCTATCCAGAAAGCCAAGGCCAACAGGAACGCAAAGGCGTTACACCGTCGCAGCATACCACATCTCGTCGAAGGACCACCCCCCGCACCACCACCAAACTGCGCACTACCTCCGCTTCCGCCAGCGGGCGAGACGAGAAGTCCGATGAGTGCGAGGAACAGTATCGGAGTCTGAATTTTAATTTTATTCTTGTCGCGGCTTTGGATGGATTGGATGGATTGTATTTGTTCTGGACATGGATAGGGACGGGTATATATCTAGGGAACGGGGGCTAATTAAGGGGAAAAGCTTATATCCTTGGAAGTGTGGAATATGTACCTGTATGTATCCTATAGTAGATAAGATAGTGTAGTAGAAACAGGGGTATTGGTACTGTTAGACCTATTTCGCTGCGGCAGCTGCAGAAATGCCTGCCTATTATGGAAGCTATAACGCGTGACGTATATACCCAACCGCTCGAGCCGATATGCGTTTAATATAAATTCTCGGAGGCATACTGCATACTGCATACTGCATCACGCACGGAAGATTAGTCTATACGAATGCATGCTGCTTAAGCGATCTATCGAAGCGGGGCGGGCGAGTATGCCAGTATGCGAGTCTGTATGCGCACGTTGGAGTCGAGACGACGGGTATTGGATGGCGGGCGCGTGCTTTAAATTAACATCGCGTATCGGACTGATGTCCCTCTGAGTGGTGAGTGGTGAGTAGTGGGCTGCGCATTGTGGAGGAGAAGGGAGATGCCGAGGCTTTTTTATAGAGGGGGGGGGAAGTGATTACGGTTTGGTTTGGTTTGGTTATTGGACTGGAGAGGGGAGAGGGGAGAGGAGAGGAGAGGAGGAAGAAGAGGGGAGAGAGGAGGGGAGAGAAAGAGGAGAGAGTAGAGAGAGAAAGGAAGAGGAGAAGAGAGAGAAGAGAAGAGAAGAGAGAAAAGAAAGAGGAAGAAAAAAAAGAGAAAAGAATAATATATACTTAGAATAACAGATGGAAATAAAATAGAACAGATTAATAAAAGAATAAAATAAGATAGAATAGATAGAACAAGATAGAATAGAGTAGAGTAGAATAGAAATAGTTGGACTTGATAAAGAAGATAAAAGAGATAGAATAAAAATAAGATAAGATATTATTAATAGAGTAATAAGATAATAGATAATAAACTGAATATATAAAATAGATTTATTAATATAAGATAGATTTATACTCTATATAATATTAAGCTGATTGATTGGTTGTTGTATAGAGTCTAGATTTAATAGATAAGAGTAAATAGTAGTATATAGTAGTATATAATAGTATATAAAAGTATATAGAAGTAAGTAAAAGTATATAAAAGTAAGTAAAAGTATATAAAGGTATATAAAAGTAGATAAAAGTAAGTAATAATATAACTATATAACAAAAGACTATATATATAAAGAGAGACTAATAGAATAAATAAAATAGAGTCGATAAATAAATAAAATCAAATAAGGAAATAGAATAGAATAGAGAGATAGAATAGATAGATAGAGTTTTACTTTAAAGTTGAAGAATTAGTTGATTTGGAATAGAATAGACTGGTTTTAATAAAAGACTATATTACAATAGACAAGATTTAATAATCTTATCTCAAGTTTTAGAATCGAGAATCTAAACTGCAAGAGGTGGATATATAAAATATAAAATATTAAAAGTAGTTGGATGAATGTTAATCTCTGTATCAACTGTTCTAATTGATACAGTTATATCTCTGTTGAAGGTTGCTATTCTTCGCTCTGTTCTAATTCCTTTGTACTGCTACAGCTTACTGCTAGAGCTATACTACAGCTACCACACAGCCACGATACTAAAGCTACTACTACGACTAAAGCTACCACTACTACTAAAGCTACCACTACAGCTACCACACAGCCACCGAACACCCAACCCCCCCCCCCTTCTCCTCTCCTCTCTCAGAAAACCCAGCGCACAGTCTCCGCCAACCACACACACGGAGAGAGAGAGAGAAAGAGTAACGGAAAACGCTAACGTCAGCACCCGCGCAAAACCGATCGAGTATTTGATTTTTGATCAGGGCAGCTGCCTTGCCTTGCCTTGCTGTACCTGCTCACTGTACCTCCTATACCCTCCTATACCCTCCTCCTCCTCCTCCTCTCCCACACCCACACCCACCATCCAATCCAAATCCAAATCCAAATCCAAAGCGATGTCCCTCGCCATCCAGCACGTCGCGCGCGCGCACACCCCGCCCGCCCGCCCGCCCGCCCCGCCAAAAAAAAAAAACCGGGGCCCGTGGCCTGTTTCTAGAGAGAGAGAGAAAAAAAAAAAGGGCGAGCTGGCCGGAGGGTGGAGGAGGGAAAAAAGAGAAGAGAAGAGAAGAGAAGACGTCGTGTCGTGCCCGATGGGCTGAGTCGCTATTGGCGCCCTTTTTTTCTTCTTCTTTCTTTCTTTCTCGCTTGCCTGTGCCCCCTGGATATCCCTACTGTCTGTCTATCTAGTCCCCCTTCGCCCCCCTGCTACCTGCTGCCTGTCTGTCTGCCTGTCCCCCCCTTTTCCCATCTGCCGCGGGCGACGGAGATGGGATGCTGGTGCGTGCGCGCGCGCGTGCCGGGCTGGCTGGCTGGCTTGCCTGCTCGCTTGCCTGCTCGCCTGCTCGCCTGCTCGCCTGCTCGCTCGCGCGGCTCGGCTTGGCACGTCCCGGGTGCGCGGTGACGAGCGTCGCAGAGGCCAGACGTGATGATTGCATGGCGCGGGCGCGGGTGGTGCTGTTTGTGGGTTTTCTCTCTCCTCCCTCCTGGCCCGGGTCTTCCTCCTGGTGTGCCTCTTCTCTTCTTCCGGCGCTGGCTCCTGCGGCCGTGACGACCGCTCGGCGCTGCTGCTCTCGCGGGCAGGCAGCGCTGCATGGGGGGGGGGGTCGCCGTGGGCGAGGGCTATAAATCGGCCGGGCCCCTTTGTCCTGGCAGGGAGGGGAGGGAGAGAGAGAGAGAAAGAGAGAGACAGATCACCGACAGACTGCTCGCTCACCTGGCTCCCCGCCCAACTCGAGAATCTTACCCGGCTGCTGCAGAGAGAGCAGGCACGTCGCCCTTCACGATGCTCCATCCTCTCGTCTACGGCCTCCTGGTGGGAAAGGCGCTGGCGGCTGCTGCCACCAGTGGGACGTTCAACGTGCTGACCATGAACGTGGCGGGTCTGCCGGCCATCTTCAACGACAACGATGTCACGGGAGACAAGTCGACCAACGCCGAGACGATCGGGAGCTACTTCGCAGAGTACGACTATGATGTTATCCACGTCCAGGAGGTCAGTTGAGCTGCCGAGTTTCATACCTGTCTCTTGCTGCTCTGCCGCCCGTACCGAGAAGGTCTGGCCGTCTTCTGGGCTTTTGCTTGGTCGATGGAGCAACGGATCTGATCTTGTTGTATGTGCTGGCTTGGCTTGGGCGTCTGTTTTTCAAATCTTCTTTAGCAATCGTGTCGGGTTTCCTTGGTGGCTAGATGGCTGGTTGCGACTACTGCCTTGATGGGTAGTGATAGTCCGAGTACAATATTTCAAGCACGATATTCCAAGCATGATATTTCAAGCACGATATCTCAAGCACAATATTCCAAGCACACAAAATATCCAGAGGATAAAAAGACAAAAGCAAACACAACTAACTTCTAAAAGGACTTCAACTACCATGCATACATCTACAAGACCGATGATCACCCATACCGCACTGCAACCTCGGGCGGTGCTGCTATCGGTAGTGGCTTGAACACGTTAGCCAACTTCCCCTGGATCGGCTTCACACGAGTAAAATGGAACAAGTGCTCTGATGCTTCTGGATCGGATTGTTTGACTCCCAAAGGCTTTACATTCATGCGAACTCTCGTATCCGAGGGAGTATATATAGATTTCTATAACATCCATGCAGATGCCGGGTATGTCAAGACTCCATCTCCTGAAACCATCGGCACATGCCAGCTCCTCATGCCCTCGATCTCCTCTTGGCTGAAGCCCAAATACTTACATCGCATAGAGTTGAAAGCGGTGACGAGACTGCCCGCACAGCAAACGTCGCCCAGGTCGCAACCTACATCGACACCTGGTCTACCGGCAACGCTGTCGTCGTGATGGGCGACACCAACTCCCGCTACAGCCGCACCCTCGATAACATCCGCCTCTTCGCGACCCAGAACGATCTCTCGGATGCCTGGGTCTTGCTCGAGCGCGACGGGATCTACCCCACGGTGGAATCCCTCTGCGACAACCCCTCGGCCAACGAAACGTGCGAGACGGTGGACAAAGTCCTCTTCCGCGGCTCGACCCTCACCACGGTCAGCGCCACATACTTCAACTACGAGTCGTATAAGTTCCTACAATCCGACGGGTCCGTCCTGACCGACCACAACCCCATCACGGTCAACTTCAGCTGGACCTCGAACGCCAACCTCCGCCAGTCAGACTTCATCGGCGGCACGGGCGGCGACTGGTACAACGACGTGCCCTCGATCCCCAGCAGCCCCGTCGCGTCGGTCATCACGATCCGCGGCGGCAACCGCGTCGACGCCGTCGGGCTGACGCTCACCAGCGGCGCCAGCTTCGCGCACGGCGGCACCGGCGGCACGGCCCACTCGCTGACGCTCGCGACGGGCGAGTACTGGACGTCGGCCAAGGTCTGCGAGGGCACGTACAACAGCGGCACCCGCATCTTCTACGTCCTCGCCACGACGAGCAAGGCCCGCACCGTCAGCGCCGGCAAGACCACGTCGGACTGCACGACGTATACGGCGCCGTCCGGGTGGGCGATCGTCGGCTTCGCCGGCCAGAGCGGCGACGCGCTCGACCAGGTGGCTTTTGTTTACGCGCCAAAGTACTGATTGGGGGGGCTTGATGGGCGGGGTGGGGAGGAGGGAGGGGGGAAAGGAGTATATCTTAATTACCTGATTAATAAATAGTAATAATACGGATTAATGTCTAACGCTCGTACGAGCAGGATAATCCTGGGAGAGACGTACTTGGATCGTACTCGTACAATACCGCAGTAGGGGCTCGCTGGTTGCTGTATTATCTAATCCACCCATACGAATTCCTCCCATCTCCATCTCCACCCCCCTCCATCGCCATCCAACCGGGCCCCCGCAGACCGCAACAGCGTCCTGCAGCTTCCGCCCACATCCCCCGTCCGGCACGCCTACGGGCCTGACGGTTCGGGAGTTTGGCTTCGTACGGTGCTGCGGGGCTTGGAGAGATACGGTATGAGCCGTGTATTGCGCCCTGTATTACGCCCTGCATCACGCCCTGTATTACGCCCTGTATTACGCCCTGTATTACGCCCTGTATTACGCCTTGTATTAGAGGGGGATGGGTGGATGGGTGGATGCGGATGCGTGGGGAAGGGGGATGGATGGAGGGGTCGCGATTGAGAACCATGCCGGCAGCCAGCCAGCCCGTCCGGCGGGGTTAGGGTTATATAAGAGTTTCTGCCTTCCACTTAGGACTCTCTCCCCCCCATCTCTCTGTACTCTCTGCCAGGTCCATAACACGTAGACAACACTCTTTGACCGAGTAGTTAGAGCCCTACTATATCTCCATGGTCAGCCGCATAAGTATCTGATTGTTGTTTCCTCCGGAGAAAGTAAAACATCGCCTTTATACACCGCTTGCAATCTTCCTTCCCAACACTGCGTTTCCCGATATATCTGTTCGCAGACAATCAAGCCACATAAGTATCTGATTGTTGTTTTCTCCGGAGAAAGTAAAACATCGCCTTTATACACCGCTTGCAATCTTCCTTCCCAACACTGCGTTTCTCGATATATCTGTTTGCAGACAATCAAGCCATATAAGTATCTGATTGTTGTTTCTCCGGAGAAAGTAAAACAAACGCCTTTATACACCGCTTGCAATCTTCCTTCCCAACACTGCGTTTCCGATATATCTGTTTCGCAGACAATCAAGCCACATAAGTATCTGATTGTTGTTTCTCCGGAGAAAGTAAAACATCGCCTTTATACACCGCTTGCAATCTTCCTTCCCAACACTGCGTTTCCCGATATATCTGTTCGCATACAATCAAGCTCGGGAGATGCTCCCTCCTTGATGTCTTCGAGGGTGTCGGTGAATTCAGACGCCACCGCCTAACTCTCGTCAAGCATTCTCCGATGGGCTATACTACAGTAAGTGCTTATGGATACACTAGCCGTGAACAAGATATTCAACGTCTCATACGCTACACCCAAGTATCCCGGACCCGCGGACCCGGCAATGTCTACAACACCCTTGAATGCCTGTAAATACTGTAAGAATGTCACAGCAAATTGCTGGAGGCTATAGCCGAGTCTTCTGATACCCTGAGCTCTTTTCCCCGAGAGCTCAGTCCGCGCTCGTACAGCGCTTCCCAGCTCATTGATGGTTGAAAATGGCTCAACGAGGCCGTATGCACCCTCGTAAGTTGCTGCATTAGACAAAGCTTCTTGGATTGCTTAGGTTCTTTTTTAAGTTGCTCGTTTTCCTTGTTACACTCTTTGCGAATGATAGTTGTTGCAATTATGCACTAAGTAGTGGGCTGCGGTGTTTGTAGAAGTGCTTGATTGCGTGGTTGCTTGCTTAAGTTTACAGGCTGGTAGAAATACCACTTAAGGTGGCTCCCGCTACTACTGCTGCCCAAGGCATTGGCTGAATGACTGGTACTGGCCCTCGGATTTCAACAATGATGTTTAACGTCTGGGTAGGAAAAGAGCTGAGGCGTGAGAGTTGAAGCTGATGCTCGTTAAGCCTGACGCCGCTAACATACGTGGGGTGGTGCCTTAGGGCCTAAGGCCAAGCACCCAACAAGGTAGCTACTTACCTCGACTACTAGCATCCCTTCTTTTACCTACGGTAGTATAGTATACCAGCAGCTTCTGTGCCGATTAGCCAGACGCTGCTTTGTCTTCTACCTGTCTACCAGCTTCTTCGGCGGAGTATAGGAGTTCAGGGAGGGCGTTGCACTTTTATCCCGCGGTGAGGCAGAATCTGAAATAGTAGTTATTAGCTTTTTGAGTTGCTGTTACGAAAACTTCAATGAGAGCCTCTATCTGGGGTTTTGATTTCCGGGATTTCTTTCAGGTCCTTAATGAACCTATAGCCAGTTTTAAAACGAGATGCTATATAGCTTCGGGATATAGTTCTTCCGGGCCAGGGCCTACTATGTCTTGTTCTTTAAGTACTCTAAACTATTTACAACAATCAGCCCGCGTTGTTCATTCTCCCCGGCAACCTTCCTGAAAGGCCCGAAAGTTACACATTTATAGGACCGTAGCCGTGCACAACCCCATTGCCGTAGTGACGATGGCCAACAACCTTTATCAGTATTCTATAATCAGTGCCCTTATGGACGGCGTGGGGTCTGAAGGAGTAGAGCTCGAAAGGTTAAGGCAACATGGCGGCTATGGTCTCGGCACCTTCGAGAACATGGAGGGAGAGATGCTGATGCTAGACGGAGTTGCGTACCACATGAAGATCGATGGCAGCGCTCCTCTCGCCAGCCCAGATGCCAAACTGCCCTTCGCAGTCGTCACGGCTTTCGAGCCAAGTGAGACCCGCAGCGCCTCGCTCCCAGACAAAGACAGCCTCTTCAGCACCGCCGAGGAAATGTTCCCCAGAGCCAACAACCTCTTTCTGTCGCTGCGGATCGATGCATTCTTCGAGTCCATCACCGTCAGAGCGATCCCGGGACAGGCCTATCAAGGACAGCCATTAGCAGAGCTCGGCAGCAGGCAGACCGTCAACTCGTATCGGAACGTCAGGGGCACCATTTTTGGCTTCCGCTCCCCCCTATTTACGGCAGGCATTGCAGTCGTTGGCGGGCATATTCATTTCATCTCCGCCGACCGCGATTGTGGAGGACATGTGTTAGAGCTGGAAGCGCAACAAGCTACCATCTGTGGCGCTGTTATCAGTAATATGCAGATAGAGCTGCCGCAGAGCGCCGAGTTTAACGAAGCCACGCTGGAACTTGACAAGGCCGGTATACACAAGGTCGAGGGCTGAACCTAAAATATCCAGTTTACAAAGATACAAGTGGACCTCCGAACTGTGAGAACGGTGTGTCCATTTCTGCCTAGTGTTGAGACTGCTACGACCATAGCCAAATGCTGAAATGAGAGCTCTATCATCTCCTTACTATTTCATTCCCGACATAACCCTTTTTACTAACTGGAGGCAAAAAACCCTCCAGATTCTCCTTTTATCAACTTCAAAGCACATCACCAAGTGAGCTAAAGTTATTTGAAATCATTTATTTTTCTATCGTTGCATTGATCGATCACCATCTATGAACATTAACAGAATGGAACCAGCAAGTCTTCTGAGCCACACGGCAAGAAAAAACAAGCTTTCTTCATCTTTCATCCTATCTGCTTAAACCCTCCACTTTCACCATCATCAATCGTATGTGCCGTCACGTGATTAGTCTATTCGACCTCCTCTGGCTTCGGTGCTTCCACATCTGGCATCTCCTCATCCTTAGCCTCTGATGCAGCCTTATCCTTCTTTGCTGCCTCAGATGCCTCACGCTTGGCTGCCAACTCAGCATCTAGCTTGACTTGTGCAGCAGCTCTCTCCTCCTCAACTTTATCGAAATAACGTTGAACGATAGGTCCAGCAACGGCACGGATCTCATCAATCTTGGCAATGTAGACAGCCTTTGTGGTATCCTCACCCTCATCGTATAGCCATTCCTATGGCAAGGTCAGTAAATGTTATGGAATAGGTAAATAATAAGGTCTTACCTCGGTCGTCTCGAGCTTAGCCTTAAGCTTCTCCTTCTCGCTATCGCTGGCGAATTCGGCATACGTGTCATCGATCTTGTTCCTCATCTCATAGATGTAGGTCTCAAGCTCGTTCTTCTTTTCCTCAGTAGCGGCTACAAGCTTGTCCTCCATAATCATACTGTTCTCCTTCTCAGCAGCTGCCTCCTTGGAAGCAGCGTCGAGGGAAGCGGTGCCAGCAGAGATGGGAAGATCGCCCTTTCGAACTTGCTTCTTGACCTTTCGTGTCTTAGGCTTTTCTTCATCCTTTGCTGCATCTGTGTCCATCGCCTGATTAGGTGTTAGTGAAATACCTGATAGACGGCGGCGCTTGGCAGGTTGATCATCAGAGGGAGTTGTAGGAGGATGACTGCTTACATCTGCATCCTTCTTTTCATCCTTCTCCTCTGGAATTGGCTCTTCAACCTCGACATCTTCCACGAAGTAACCCTGCTCTACATTCAAAATACCGTGTAAGTTAAGGCGAGCCTTAAGCTTGCAAATCATGAAATCGTCCTTTGAGTCTGCCTTGACGCCCTTTACTGAGAATCTTCCGATCCAAGGATTTACTTTTCCGGGAAGAAGTTCAGGATTAGCATACTTTGCCTCCAAGTCGAATGCCTGCTTTCTGTAGAATGTAAGAATCTTTGTCGATGGCATGACGTTGCCCTTGTTGAAAACGGTAAGCGAAGTATCCTCATCAGGAATATCTGGAGACTTCTCCCAGGTGAACTCAATAGGGTAGTTGACAATATCGTGAATAGCGAAGTCACGGACACGGAAGACAGGCGACAAAATAGCACAGCTGAAAGCGCATCCTCGGGCAATAGCTTCGTCTTGGTTGAGGGTAAATGAAAGGGGCTTGCCGAAGAACTTCTGGATGCGATCCTTGAGAGCTGGGACACGTGTGCAGCCACCAACAAGCTCAATGATATCGATATCCTCAACATTCAACTTGGCCTCGGCAAGAGCCGTCTCAAGAGGGATGTGGACACGCTGTAGCAATGGCTCAACAAGAACCTCGAGCTCATCACGTGTCAGCATTCCCCGTACGTCAATATCGTTCATCAGAGACTCGATGTTGAGTGGGGCCTGCATGTTGGCGGACAGAATCTTCTTCAGCTTCTCAGTAGCAGTAGCAACACGAACTAAAGCCTTTGGGTTCGTCTTGATATCGATCTTAAACTTTTCCTTGAATTCTGCAGCGAAGTGCTCCAAGAGGGCTCTGTCGAAATCACGGCCACCGAAGTGACGATCGTATGCCGTAGCCTTCACAGCCAGTTCACCTTTTCGGAACTCGACAATAGAAACTGTGTAATTGCTGTGGCCGATGTCGATAAAAGCGACACGCTTTGGCTTTTCCTCGGCGGTGGGAAGGTCTAACTTAGTGATTCCCCATCCTAGTGCTGCGGCAGTGGTGTCATTCATGAGACGAAGAAGTTTGAGTCCGGCGATCTCGGCAGCATCCATAAGAGCTCTTCGTTGAATGTCTGTGAACCAAGCAGGTACGCTCATCACCAAATCTGTAACAGGGAGTTTGAGTTCGGCAGAAGCAGTAGTCTTGATCTTGCTCAGAAACATTGACACAAGCTGGGTCGAAGTGAACTTCTCCTTCTTGCCCAAATATGTGACTTCTGCGCCAACCTGGCCATTGATATCAACTAGAGGGGCAGAGACATAGAGCTGCTCGATCTGGACATCTGGATCACTGAGGGATCGGCCAGCTAATCGCTTCAGCGATCCAACAGTGTTCTTGAGGTTAGAGATTTCTTGAGTTTTCGCAGGCTCTCCGAGGTAACGGGACTTTGGTCCAAAGCCAACAAGGGATCTACATACATCGTTTGTCAGTCGTTGCAGTGAATATTGTTAGGGTGGGATGACTTACGGTGTAGCTCGATTAGAAACCTCGTTGGTGATCTGCAGACTGTCAGCATATACCGTCACAAACAAAGAAGCACCAGATACGTACGACATCAACGCCACGGTTTCTCGCAACGGCGACAACCGTGTTGAGCGTACCAAAATCAACACCCACAACACTCATTTTCGCGGCTTATCGACTTATCGTCCTTTTTGCGTGTTGGCTCGTTTGTTGGAGGGGTAGGTGAGCGTCTAGGAGGTCGCAAAGGCGGCACTGAGTTCACTGACGATTAGACGGAACGTAGTGAGCGTATTGTGATGTCGCGTTTTGTGAACTGGAAAGTTACAGTGTTAGATTTGTTGATCTTGTGTTGCGGTTGCCTTCCCGCTGGTTTGCCGCAACTTTTTTGATGCGGCTCTCGTTTACGTAGCGCGCCAGTCCAACAGCGGAGGGTTCTTGAAGCGACGGCTGCTTTCTATGCGCTTCGACTTTTATTTAATCGTCACAGCCACCGTTAGCCAATGAGGCCTTCTGATTTTCAGATACACTACCAATGTAACCTTGGACACATCAGAATTTATTTCAGCCACGTATTCCACAAAGTAAACGTGGCAGTGCCATCTGGCGCTGCGCTCACCTACCTTGGGTAAAAGCAAGCCTACTTAAGATCCTTGGTATCGATAAGCTACTACGTATGTTTTTCATACTTGTAGTGGGGCCCGGAGTAGGGCATATTGGGTCACGTGAAGGCCTCCTGGATCTCCATTGCGGTGAAAGACGGCCCATTCAAAGCATGCCACGTTGCCACATTGTCATAGACATTACAAATTCGCAATACTGGAGTATTATTTTGACATTAGATATACATTTTAATTATCTAGAGCTCCCATTACTGCAATCCTCCCGAGTCCTTCTTCGACGTCTCTTGACTCAGGCTGAGATCCTCACCATGAGGATCATTCGCAGCTGTGTAAGTTCTTAATCGATGCAGCTGTTGCTATAGCATGTATGCAATATTATACCATGCAGATGACTAGAGAAATCTAAGGCAATAGAGATGTAAGAACGCAATTCCGCTGACCAAGACTCCGACAAGATCCCGTCCTGTTCCCCCCACCAACTAAATGTCACTTTGCCACCGTGCCGAAATCTTGTCTGACAGTTTGGATGGCCTCAAATAGACTATCACCACGTTTGGCGGTTCTGATTTCACCGACCCTGAGGATGACCACCCTCTGGACTGCCAGGAGCATGTGTTGCAGTAGGTGAAAGTTCACGGCTTGATGGCTCACTATTCATGTTCTGGTCCATCTCAATATCTGTGCCATCATGTTCGGGTGTTCTAACGAGACTGATACGCGCCAGTGGACTTCGTGTATTTCTGTTATTGCGAGCGCCAGAAGCTGCTTGCGGCATGGCCAAGTTTGAGCTGCCATTCCGTTGGGCCAGCTCAGTCGAAGGTGCTGTCACAGCTTCAGGAGATCCATCTCCGGATGAGTTGATACTGCCATAGCTTGCGGCTCGCTTATGTGATGGCCGGTCATGATAGGATCCAAGGGATTCTGCAGAGGTTGCCCAATTGTTCTTCTGGAAGTCATTCTCTGTGAGCTCATAGATTTGGCGCGACGAAGCGCTTGGAGCGGTCATGTAAGCACCACCTGCTGCACGCTGATTGGCCTGCGCCAAAGCGTACTTTATTCTGTCTTCATCTCCCATGATACTTTCAACACGTCTTGGTATGTAGATAGAGTTTCCACCAGACTGAGCAGATACAAAGCTATCGAAAGATGCTCGAGGATGAAGGGGTACATGAGGTCGTGTTGGCACAGAATTTCCGACAGTGACTAACGAGTCGTTTCCCTGTTCATACCATCCACCTGGAAGCCTCTCAGCAGCTGCAAAACGACCTTCCAAGTTATCCGGGGGCAAAAGTGGTGTCGGGTGGATAGTCTTATCCTGCACATCTACTGCCCCCTTGAATGTCTCAGGAACAACATTCAGATCGTCTCCAGTAGCTTCGGCTTTGCTGATGGCTTCTTGGATGGTGGTACTGGCATCAGCAGCACCTGCATCGGCACGGGGCCCTCCCCAAGTGCGTTGGCCTGCAGTAAAGATGCCGTATACCATATAATACCAGTTGAAGAATGGGTTGACAACAAACATAATTGGATATAACCAAATCTTGAATCGCTTCAATTTAAACCCGAAATAAACCATCATTGCCCAGTTGAGACCAAGGGAAATCGCGATAAATCCAACTGGTAAATCAGCAACTCGTTTCGAGGTTGTGATGATGGAGAGTAGGAGGATAAAAAATAGTAGCGCTGTAGTTCGAATCGTGTTCTGCATGAATCTGACCAATGCAAGAATTGGGTATCTTCTCCAAATTCTTATATCTGTCAACATGCAAACCTCATTCGTGATAAAACCAAGGAACCACCTGCGGCGTTGCTTGATAAGTGACGCATACGTTTGAACAGCTTCTGTTTTGCAAAATGCCGATGTACACATTTGGATCTGATATCTCTTCTTTGCGCCAATCATGAAAAGGTGGGTCAGCCATCGATCCTCTCCAAGATGGCATTTGCCGTAGTCAAATAGGTCTTCGCACTGCTCGGCCTTATCTGCAAAGTAGTACTTAGCCATCTTTCTAAAAGCCGAGAATCGTAGCATTGTCAAAGCCCCTGGCAGGCAGGTTACGGCACCACAGCCAGATTCGACAGTTCGTTCAAAGAGTTGGCCATGGACGTACTCCATATCCTGGAGTAGGGTGATTAGACTGTGCTTTTTAGTTGTTGCCGTGATGACTCCTGTCATAGCTAACATATCTCTCTTGTTACCGGGACTCAATTCCTGTAGATAATCAATAAGTAAATGACTGTTAGGTGCTTTATATCTCTCCCAGAGGGAAGTAAGTCAAAGAGTATTCAGGGGAGTACTCGAAAAAAGAAAGATTGAAGAACGTCAAGATTTCCATCGCCTGGATTGGAAGCGTGCTTACCATATCAAAGACAAAGTTTTGGAGGCAGACACGGTCCAGAATACAATCGGAGTCGATGAACAGAATAAAGAGGTTGTCGTTCCGCTTTAGGTACTCTGTGTAGACTTTATCGATGAGCTTGAATGTTGCTTTTTGACAATGCCTCTTTCCTCCATGCGGAAACCGAGAGACTGTGATACGTGCAGTTCTGTAGGTGACATCTATGCTCTTAGGATAGGAATCTAGGGACAGCGGAACCCCGAGCTTTTCAATGGTCTTGAGATACAACTCATCCTCCTGGTCTCCATCGAATGAAAGGAAGACATGGATACAGGATGGAGGGTAATCGCAGTCGACAACTGAGTCAATGGCCGTGACTAAAATATCCGGCTCTTCTTTGTAGCAAGGCATGACAATAACGACCTTTGGGGCAGAGTGCTCATCCAATACCTGTTTAATTCGCTTTGTCCGTCCCAGTTGATGTGTCACAAGCTGATATACACAGAATAACCAGGGGATCGTCAAGAGGCCAGCAAAAGACCAGAAGCCAAACCATTGTAAAAATGTCACAATCTCAAGAGGAAAATATTGAGTGACTTGTGAAGGAAGGGGCAGGGTCACAATCATTATAGGAAGGAAGATCAGTCTGCAAAAATGATATTAGAGAGCGAAGATTTCCCAGTAGAGCTTTCATACCTAAGAGCGGTGAAGATCACTGCGACGATAACAGCTAGAACTCTGGCGCTCCAGTGTTCAGCTTTCTGATAGACCTTTACAAGACAGTACATGAAAGCTGCGAGCCAGAGGAACCATTCTAGGAGGGCAAGCAGCATGACGGAGCCAACGATGCCGGTATATACAATCTAATGACGCAGTGTCAGGCATAGAATTTCCATGAATATCTGCTAAGAGGATGCGAGAGCGCTATATTAGGGAAGACTTACATCTTTTACCGGCCATGGCGACTGATCATAATGAGGCATCTCGACAGATGGCCAAGCCCGTATAGTCTTCGCGCTCAACCTTATACTCTTGAAGCTCTTCAGTGTTGTTCAAAATAGAACTTTCGATATGGAATAGTATCGGGTTGCTGGATCGTATACATGCAGGTAGCCGGAGACCGTATGCTTGGGAGTGGGTGGCTACAGGAAAAGCGTCAGCGGGACTGATATGATAATAGGCAGCGCACACATGGATTGGTGGATATGAACGTACAAAGGTCTAGGTTTGGTAATCAAGGTTCAACACAGTCAATAGTAGAGAATTCTCCGGTCAATGTGCTGCTGGAACTACCTTTCCGGTGTGCAGTCCACGTTATTAACTGTACTACCCCACGAAAAGGAACAGTCCGATAGACCACAATATGGGAGCTGAAGTAAGGGCCCAAGCATCTGCAACCTGCAGAGCTGGCCACGGTTGAAAAGAGAAGTTCAAGCGAATGTAGAAGATCTCGATAGTGACAAGATGTGTAACCAAGACGGGACCGTGGAGACGGGCTCCAGTATAACGAGTGATGGAGCTCTTTGCTTCCTTGAGTGTTCAAGTATGTGAAGCTGGGTATCCACGACAGCAGTGAATGTTTGCAAGAAACGAATGATTCCCATAGATGCAGATGGAGGGGGAAACGAGGGACCCAAACGTCACAAATCTGACCCAGGGGAAACCGGCATGGCAATGCTCCTTTGGAGGCCCACGAACGAGAGACAATCTACACCAGAGGAAGGGCGTTCTTCGAGCAAGGCGGCAGTATGACGAGGAGAAGGACAAGAGAGAAGGAACAGTGGTGAGATGCGATGTGGTGGAGGTAGATTCCATGCACGTTCGTTCCACCACGACTGTTAAGCTTCCTCCCACCCAAGTCAAGGCAAGCTACCTCAGGCTCCGCGGTGCCATGTGCCGTGGGTAGGCAGGCCGTAAGGTGCCATCAGTGTCAACGACAGTGCTGGATCTGGCAAGGCCCCGCCGGAGCCCACAGATCCCTCTGCAACGGCCTGAGCTCGCCATTTCCCTGGCCGGCATTAATGGAAGCCAGCAATACTGTACCAGATCCCATGGGTTGCGATGGACGAAAACAGTTGCAGAAGGCCAGGACAAGGAGGCCAGGACAAGGCCGGGACAAGGCCGCATCATTCGTGCCTGCCTCGACGTCCCCAGCACGAATGTCTCATACGCTCCAAACGCCTCATACGCCCCTGCGCGTGGAATCGTGGCTCTACCTCCCTTTGTAGCAGCGGGCGCTCGGGAGCCCGATGCTTGGCTGTTTCCGAGTGGTCGATTTTCGCCGTTTACCGTCCTTGTTCCTGGCGACTTGTACGACGGAGTGCAGGTACCTTCCACGCTCCTACTCCTCCCGCTCTCGTTGACGCCCTGTCCTCCCTCAGGCATCTTCTTCAGATCCCACCCGTACAAATTGAATCACACTGCGAAATACCGCCCCCAATATCTGCGCTGGGGGTAGTACCTGGTGTTGAACCGCCGGACAACGATATGCCTACGCCTCTCTGAATCTCGGGTTTCGTGGCAACTACGGTATTCATGGTTTACAGGAGTCTACACCGCAGGCTGCATCGGCGTCCCCTTCATCTGCGCGGATAGATAGCCAACGCAGTATAGCCTGGGCATGATCTGATCGGCTCTCGATCGATGTGCACAATCATTGCTTCCCTGGGAGTTACGTTTGAGCCGGACACGAAGGCTGCAAGCACGGAGGATACGGAATAGCCAATAAGTAGGCATTATGCATGTCTCTGCCCCTGTTGATCGTCGTCCTCCTTCTTGTGGCTGGCGAGCGCTTTTGCCATGACGCCTATCGAGTAGTAGATGGCCCTGGTCGAGCCTCTCTAGAAATGGCAGCATGTAGGGATATATCTCCGTCCGCATCCGCATATTCCACCTGGCGGCACTCGGGGGCCGTTAAAAAGCTGGGGAAATCTGCTAGCCCGCGGAGGCCCTCGACAACTAGGAGGTTGCTTCGAGCTACTGTCTACACTAGATTACCTTCCGATCCGAGGAGTAGGATCTCGGAATGGCACTGCCTTATCCTTTTGCTTGAACGTAAGGTACTGTACATCGCATTCAGCGCCTATCTCTTGAGCCTAGCTGCTGTAGCTAACTCCTGAGAAGGCAGTCGGCATTTTGATGCAGATGCGATGCGATTGCCCACGGTGCAGGAGGCGACATCCTGGAACAGACCAAACATCGCTTCATCGCCTCTCTCGCCCGGCGGTAACATTGTGACATGGCATTTCTGTCTTTCCTCGTATTCAGCTCCTAAACGCAGCTGCCAACGGCCCAGTTAGGTACCGACAAAATAGAGCTGGCGATAATTGGACTTTCAAACCATTAACGTTAAACACTTCCCGGGTAGAAAGGCCGGCCAATCGCCCTACACAGACCAAGAATCGCTCCGTTCCATATAAGCAGCTTGGAGACTCTCAATGCACCCCAAAATACCACTGTCAGTTTCACCAAAACGTATACGCCACAGCTCGCCAGTATTGATTCTTGTGGAACCTGTCACTTCACATGGGACAGGCGGCCTCAGAGCGGTGAAGCTCGCTACCATTGCGTTTCACGCTCAGAGCTGAAAGTTGATTGACTCGTGATGTGTTGCCAACCCAGAATCTTGACAATTGGATTGGCTGGCGAAAATAAAATCCCCTCGATACCTGGCATCCTGTCATTTGTCACATCGACACTAGCTTCCTATACGCATCCCCGAAGGCGATAATCTCTGTAGACAGACATCAGTCGAACAAGCCTACCCGTCAGAACATTCCGCCACTATCGGTACTCAAGAAAGTAACAGCCCAAACCGAAGCGCTGCGACAAAAGAAAATATATCAAACGCTCCACTATGTTTCTCACAGAAAACCTACACCCCACAGTGACAGCGCACAGGCCTACACCTGCACCTCCTCGTCACCATCGCATTAGCTAACACTTACAAGAATACGTCAAAACACCGCATAACGAAACACCACGAATTGAAACATCGTCATTGCGCGCGGTCCGTGATGTGGTAGTGGTAATAATAGCATAGCAGCTACATATGTACACACTCTACAGAGTAAACCCGCATTTAACCTAACAGCTTGACTCTCTCCGGAAAGAAGGGCGAGGCGAGGCCAGGCTAGTTCAGGGGAAGCATCCTACTCACTGAATAATACCCCGACGGGCCTGACTAAACACCTTATCGTCCCGTGTTGGTTCTGCACGTCGTCTGCCTTTCCCCCTTTCCCCCTTGAGCAGATCAGCAGCGAAAAACTCTACCACTGAGACATGCAAGTTACATAATTCTTGCTTACTTATTAATTACCGCTTATCCCAGGTCTGGAAGCAGTGTCGACCAGGTAGCAATCGATTGCGGAAAACAGCATGTCGCCAACAGGCTCAGCCTGCTGAAAATCGATATTTGGAAATTGCGAGATATTAATATTAATAGGCTTGTATAACAAGCCTGATGCAGCACGTGCTTTCGGTACTGTCCTTCAGAGGCTGTTCCAGACTGCGGTGGCTCGCGATAATGGCGCATGAACCGATCACAGCCTTGTGCATAAGCAGGACTACCAGATTGGCAATGAGTGTTCCATTGTTGTATCTGTAGTAACAGTATTCAGCCTACATCTGCCGTCTTGATACAGCCAGAGTAATCAAGCTTGAAAGAGCGGAATATGTACAGCATGAAGCAAAAGAAACAACAGCTATCGCAATGTCAATCTGTGCGCATATGGCAAACAAAGGAAAACCACCAATCCACATCCTCGCCCCCAAAATGAATCTCTCTCTTTCGCTCCAGGCCCACCACCACTCCTCGATGCCGTCCAAAGTCGTCATCGGCCCTGTCGATGCTGTAATCGCACGTACATACTGTATGAGGAAGGAAGTTGAAGCTCCTCGGCCGCCTAGAGCGCAAAGGCGTTAAAGCCCTGCGGTCCAGACGTTCCGTGTCGTATGGTCTCGTTTCGAAGTAATGAGTCTTGCGCAGACACCGTTCGTGGACTGTTGTTGGTTTGCTATCGTAGCAGAAGCATATAGGGTATATGTGGTTCTACAATCGCGAGGATGAATGTTTGAGTCATGATGCGGCCTCCTAGAAAGACTACAATCAAAAATCGTCGTTACGTCCTAATCCCCGTTATAGGGTATGTTAGCAGGTTTCCTGAAGTTACCGCCTTGAGATCGTCCGGCTTCGGGCTCCTCGGGCGAACTTGAGAAACGAGAAGTAGAGACTCTAGGTTATTTGTTTTTTCGTACAATGAGATTTCCTATCATACCAGTCAACGTCGCTTAGTTGTAATTTTCGTGCTCGCTGCCCGCTTCGATTGTTACCAGACTTGTCAGGTCTGGCATGCGAGGAGCTCAGCTTCTCGATGCCTACAGTTTTTCTGTGAATATTCATGTTCGGATGGATTGGTTGCAGTATAGAGTCACCATCTTGTTCTTCCCCATCGCGAAGATCGTAGTTCAGTACCAGGTTCTTAATTCTCTGTTGTTCCTCACGTTCGGCCTGTTGTTGCGACTTCATGGCGATCGCGAAGTTGGAATCTGATGGAAGCTCAACGGTGCGAGTCTTTAGAATGAAATTAGCTTGGCCTAACATAGAGATGCCTCTCGTATTGCTTACCTGTTGGCGATTGCCGCGTTTGGTTAGGAGAGAGAAAGCCATGGTGCCAGTTGAAGCAACAGGGACAGGCTCTTCATTCGCTGGGTCGGCCGCGCTCGAAGGATCACGATCTTTGCGTCGCATTGGGAGTGGGACGTCGAATAGCGGTTTGCGGTCAAACTTTCGTGATTCTAAACTTTCAGCCATCATTTTAGCATACTCACGTTCAAAGTCGGCTTCAGCCTCTGGGTCAAATTCCTCCTCTTGTCGAGTCACAACAATCTCCTCTTCTTCGGAGTCGGTGACTGAGTTGGAATCCAAAGCATCCCCTTCATTTGCTACATCGATTTCTTCATCATCAGAGGAATCCCCATCAGCGTCGGGACCGGGAATCCCTCCATCGCCGTCGCCAAGGCCATCGTCAGAAGAATCATCGATCTCGGGCTCCTCAACTTCAGTAACCTTATCAAGTCCTGACGTCTTTTGATTCTGTGCTATCGCAAGCTGGAAGGCTCGGCTGGCTTCCTCGATGTTGGATGCTAGCTTCCATTGGGGTCGAGTCAACGAGAATATGTCCTGCACAATGAACTCGATGTCCATGGGAAGAGTGTCCTTAGTGTAGATGTAATATTGAAAGAATGACAGGAAATAGTCCAGCTTCTTTCCAGCTGCCCCGCGATTGAAGAAGATACCACAGGTCTCGAGAAGGGTTGCCACCAAACGAATGCGGAAGAAATCATCTGGCATGTCGAATGGATTGATGCGGCCAGGAATAGGAGGACCACCATGACCGAAAGTCATGATTTTGTACATGGCATCAAAGATCACGGGATGGTCTACCATTCGATAATTGTAGAGCTCTCCAAGATACTTGACTTCGGCAATTCTTCGTTGGTTGAACTTGAAGTCGTTCTGTTCTAGACCGATTATGACATATTCAAGCAAATCATCAATCACGGTAGTGACAAATTCTTGGTGATATCGATGAATTGCACTCAGGAGGATTGCCAGAAGATGGATATTGCCAAATTTGACTTTTCCGGGCTTTGAGAATACCTTCTCAAGTATAGTAGTGACCTAGGTAAAGTTAGATTTGAATTTTTCTCGGCGCAACATGATAACCAACCTCCTGTTCTTCCCAGTGCAATCTTCTAACTTGCTTTAGTATTTTTGTGTAGTTCCTCTTGTTCATGTCGAGATAAATGAGCTTGCGAATAAAAAGATCCATTGGTGTCCGCTCCTTCTGCGGAATTGCTGCTCTTACCGGAGGATCAACATAATAGACAGCATTTTCAATTAGCATGCGCTCCTGCTGTCCAAGATGCTGCGCCCCTTTCTTTCGTTGTAAAGTCTCTAGGAAGGAGTTCATCCGCGGAGAGGTTTCGGGATTGCGAAAGAGATAGCGACCACAATTCTCCAGTAGATTACAGATTATCTCAATATTCATTCTTGAAAAATCATCAAGACTGACTTTCAAGCAATGGAAGATGACATGCTCGGGTACAACACCAAATTTTGTCAGCTCAGCGAGGTATCGGATATTGCTAAGACGAACTTGGCCTAGGAAATCTTTCTCCTTACGACGTTGAAGACTTCGAAACTCGGCATCGAGGTAATCTACAAGCCCCTTCGTGACATCCGGCATGTACTTCCCGAGAGTTGCAATCAGGCGCGACCATGATGGTAACAAATCGCTACGGCCCTTTGGAACCTCCTGAACAGCCTTGATGAGGCGATTTCTTGATGCCTTGGAATTGAGAAAGCAGAAGTCAATGGCAGCTTGGTCGACGAGATCCTTATTTGTAAGATCTGGCAGCCGGGCAAGCATCGCATCAACTTGAGCGCCAACAGTCTTGTTCGCGATAGCAGTTGACTGATCGTCAGCCTCGGAAGTTTTCGAATTTGCCAAGTCGGCCTCGGAACCCGCAGCATCGGCATTATCAGTCCTCCTACCAACTTGATCGTCCGTATCTGTCTTCTTTTTCTTGCTATCTTCAAGCAGCATACCCGGCACTTTCCCCTTCAAGTCAACGAGGTTCTCATAGAATCGTCGTTCTTCCTCATCCTCCCAAATGCCTGCTCCATCACCCTGTCCACGCAAGTATTCGCCCGTCTTGATGAGTCCAATGCCGCCATTACCAATAGAAGCGGAATCGTCGGAGTCCTTGAGATCTGGTATCTCTGCACCAATCGCATCAGCCACGACTTGGGCATTAGAAACAAGTCTCTCTTGTGACTTTAGCTGCTTTTCGTAATTCGCTTGTCGATCCTCAAATACCTCCCCTGATTTAACATATGCCTCAGCGTTCCGACGGGCTTGTGAAGCGATGATCTTCTGATCACGGACTATATGAGCCTTCACATCTTCAAAATAGCGTTTCAAAATGTTTCGGAATCGTTCCTGCAGTTCTGGTGACGCAAGTGGCGTATCGTCTGTGGTGGCTACGTCTTCAGAGGATTCATCTGCAGAATACTCTTCATCTTCCGCGGCTTCTATGGCTGCTTTCGTAGCACCATCTTCTTCAACGGTCTTGCGTCCTTCTACTCCGGCATCTTTCACGCCTAAGATATCCCATCCAAATGCCTTGACAAATATGACTAGTAATGGCAAGTTTGCATGATCTCTATCGTGGCCAAGTAAATCCTTCAGTACTTCCAGGGGAAATGGCTCCGCACCACCACCTTTGCCGGTGCTATTTATCTTCGCCTTTGCATCGCTAGCTTTGTTGGATAAGCCTGAGAGTGTTTCCTTGCCTCGTGATGCTTCGTCTGGACGAGTGACATCATCTAGAGTACGCAACACGCCAACTAGCCATAGTTCTGTAACAACTCTCAACAGCACCCTTTGGCGAGTAATCCGATCTTTCTCCTCTTTCTCCTTCGCGTCAGCAGGAAGGCTCTTGAGCAATCCCTTCTCCGGTGTAGCAAGTCCCTTGCCTACAAGCCAGCCCAGAAACTCGGTGAACTCCGCAGGTCCAAATCGCTGGTGAAGGGCGCTGACGATTTCCACGCCGGCCTCAATCTCACCAGATGACTTGAGCTTGCAGAGGCCTTCGTAGCATGCAGAAATAATCTCAGATAGGTATTTGTGCAAGGACAGAGTGCGAATTTCTTGTAGGAATGTATTCAGGGTCGAGGCGCTGACAGCGGTTCGCAAACGTTTGATAAAGGCCGTATTCTTCTTCAGAGATGAGTCTAGGGATTTGCTGACGGGATAGATATCTAGCAGAGACATTTAGTATATATTCCCAAGACTTAATTTCATCCTAACTGACCTTTCTCTCCGTCCCACGCCCGTGCATTTATTTCGCGCAATTCGCCTGGAGAAGTCAGTCAAAACAGCAGAGCATCTCCTCTAGCCCAATGCTTACGCTTCCTCTTGCGATCCATGACTGACCGCCTTGGCGAGTCTGGATTTTGGGGTATTTAAAGATCAATGCTTGTGCCCCCACATTCGTGAAGTTTAGGGATTTCGCATGAGGTACCAGTGAAAATGGGACGCAGAAGAAGCAGTAAGATGCATCTGTGTTGCTTGCCCTGTGACAGATGTGTCTGCCAAGGTGTTTGCTTCAGTGTCAGAGGCTTTCAGTGGGGTGCAAGACTGTATTCTTTACAAAATTGTAGCCGCATTGGTGATTGATCTCTCGCTATCGATTATCGAGCTTAACTTTACGAATTAATGCACTTGCCGATTCGCGTTAGTGGATTCTAAATCCCTACCGCAAGGACCGCACTGGACCGGGAGTGCCGAGAACCTCAACATTGCCATGCCAGATGCATGATTGTTCTCCGATAATCTATATCTGATCACAAGATTGCCTTTTAATCAACTTGAGATTTCGAACTTTAAATGCCATAGTCCTTTATAAGATAGACGCCTGCATTTACCGATCCTCGAATATCTATCGTCGCTAGCCTTCTCGCCATCACTCAGAATTCTACCACCGATTACCTTCTCTTCCCCAAAAATAACTCTACCGGTATTTTTTAGACAAGAAGTAGTGTACACAGTACAAGTGACAGAGGTTATAGGTCCACAGGTTCAACGATGGGGACATTAGTTGGAAATGAACTGTATATTGCTTGTGTTCGATGGGGTGTTGAAAGGTTGCTTTATAATGAGATCCTGCCAATATCTCTATTTAAAGTTAATCCTCATAGTTATGAATAAGATAGATATAAGTGATTAAAATTTGGGGCGATTGATTTGTCGACATTCTCTCTACTACATGAATACATTTATAATTTAGAAATTATAAATCGATATTATTGATTGTGTCCGCTCTAGGATTTACGTATACATCGTCGTCAACAGCACCATCTTGGCAAATAAAGTATACAGTAGCTGTTCCAGAACTTTATTATTTCATAGCAATTCAGCTCTATTCCCCTTTCTATATCTTACTCTATATATCACTAACGGCGTTATTTCGAAAACTGAACTAATACAAGTTTATTCGTTTGCCAACCAAGGATACAGTGACTGCAAAAATAGCATATCTTTCCGAGCTAACTTCAATGCTGTTGTTTTTGATTCGTTATAATTTTTATTCCAACATCCACCACTAGTTCTATTTCTTCCGGTGACAGTTAGTATCCTTACCCATTCTTCTGCCAATAATTTCTCAGCTTCACTAATCCTGTCATGGGTTGCATCTATTCCTCTTCCTAGAGCACTTAGAGTTATTTAAGAGCAGTTGGCGCGGTTTTTAAGAGAATGAGGTTGCGAGAGTTGTGCTTCTGGATTCTGAAGGTCCTCCATAGAAATAACCAGTAATGAAGATTGTCCCTGCAATTATCTGCGCCAGTATTGACTTCCAGGCTGCATGCCTAGAGGAAGCCGAAGTAGACAGCAAGATTGCCCAAGAAGGCACTGGGACAGAGGTGAATCATCAATGAGGAAGTTCCCAAGACCATTTCAAAAAACAAAGATACACCACCGTGCTGTTTTGGTCTCGGTCAAATGTCTCGAATGCTTTTTTTTAGATCTCGCAAAAAAGAATTCCGTATTGTTGTTGCCATTGGTTATTTTTGGCAGATAGAATGTGCGAAGTCACATAATGTAAATCGTCTGTAAGTATAGAACGCCTAAAGAGACTTACTTGTATACAAAGCAAGGCATAGCAGGAAACCGAAAAAAGTCGATAAGGTTAATTGTACGACTAGCTAGTAGTTGAAAGATTGGGGAAAATAAGTTTACATCAAGCTGGTTGTCTTGCTTCGAGCCGTGTTTAGAGCATGATCTTCGGATCCTAACGCCTAGAAAACGTCAGGTATTTGAAGCATTCCCAAAGATGCCTTTACTACCCAAGTTCTCGAGGACGGTTCTACTCACACACCCTTCGGTGAGCCTTTCGTTCGCTCGCAACACCAAGGTTGCCGGCGGATGGCATTCATTTCATCCCCAGGCAACGGGCCGAGCCGCGAGGCGGAGTAAAGCCGCGCTCCAGATGATTGATCCACTCCGTCCCAGATCCTTCTTCACCTTCATCGACACATTAGTAGATGTGGATAGAACTACAGGAACATAAGCACCACTATCAAGCTCCATTGTTAGTCGTCAAGACATGGCTGCAATCACCAGGCTCAGCGCGCTCAGCGCACTCATCGCATCGCTGACATACAAGCTTGCTGCGTGCCTTTGACGGTACCGCGTACAGAATGTGCGTCCAGAAAGCAATATGCCTTCTCTTATACGCCGGCGAAGTAGACCGATGCCAAGTTATGCAGAAGAGTTGACTCAGCTTGAAATACCAACACATATGGCGCCTCGTACTCTTGATGCCCTTACGGAGCGCTTAGAGACTCGGTCGCGTTCTGACGTTCGCTGAAATAAATAACCGGCGTCAATTATAATCTCCCTCCGTCGCATTTGTGGGGAAGCAGGAATAGAATCCAATAGCAGGATCGTCTGCCGCAACGGATTGTACTGCACAGTACAGTAAGTACGGAATAGATGGTTTGCCCCTGTTCCCCTGTCTCAGTGTTTCATTTGCAACAGCTGCAAAAAGTTCCAGCCAAGGCTATCAAGCGGCTTGGCGTATCGCAAGTCCAGCTCAGCCCTGCTTTCTGACAGGACATTTTCATTCTCTCTGCGCGCCTCTGTGCCACTGTCCTTCTGTTCTACTACACTCCTTGAGCTATTCACACATAGTAGTTTCTTCGTCTTCGTAAGATGCAAGATATACCCGCCGTATTCTCTACCAAAATCGATCTTTCTACCGTCCTGCAACAACGAGGCTACCATTAACAAAAGCAGCACTCGACACCCCATACACATCCTACACTCCGACAAGAACGAACTCAATACTTCTGTTGATTCAAGATGCCCCCAGCTCTTTTCCAACGCAAGCATCACTCAGACGATGCTGAGATATCGCAGCAACCGAAGGCAGACATAGAAATGACTAGTGTCGGACAGAGTACGAAAACCAAACATCACCTCCTTCCCAGGCATCGAGTCAATCATAATGGTCACAAGGTCACAAGCGGCATTGAGCCTGAAGGTGAAAGCGGTCGAAATGGAATACATCCATGGCATTTTGTCAGGATATGCTTTCGATCTGCCTGCCATGCATCCATGGCGGTCAATGTCTTGTGGCCAGTAGTCCCCGCAGCTATTGCTGTCCATTATGCCAGACCAGATATGCATCTCGCCATTTTCATACTCAACTACATCGCCATGGTGCCCTGTGCAAACTTGATCGGATTCGCGGGCCAAGAGCTGTCCCGTAAGCTTCCCAGAGTTATGGGCGTCTTATTAGAGACCACGCTTGGCTCCGTTGTTGAAATTGTGTTGTTCATGGTGCTATTAAAAAATAACCATTTCCAGGTTATTCAAGATGCAATACTGGGTTCGATCTTAGCCACCATGCTTCTCTGCCTTGGACTGTGCTTCTTCGCTGGTGGTATGAGGCGTGAAGAGCAGACCTTCGACGAAGCAATTAGCGAAGTTGGAAACGGACTTTTATTGACTGCGTAAGTGTATTAAAACAATATGACCACTTCTAATTCTGTACAGTGCATACTGACTCTTGATTGATAGTGGCCTTGGTCTCATTGTTCCGTCTGCCTTTTACAATGCACTCACGGGCAATGTTCCAGCCGTAGAGCTTTCGATTGCCGTCCTCCACATCTCTCGAATCACCTCAATTCTTCTCATTATAGCATACGTGATCTATGTATTTTTCAACATGCGGACGCACCACAGCATCTATGACAACCTATTCAAAACCGATGAAGAAAATGACGAGGATCGCCACGAGGACCTGCATAAGGCCAAGCTGACCTTCACTGAATGCATCGTTGCCCTTACAGTATCCATTGCACTGGTCTCGTTGATTGCAATAGCGTTGGTGGAACAGATTACTTTCATTGTTGATGACTATAATATTTCCGACGCTTTCATGGGCTTGATTCTAGTTCCCCTGGTGGAAAAGGCTGCAGAACACATTACAGCCATTGATGAGGCCTGGGACAACACCATGAACCTTGCACTCGCTCATGTACTCGGGGCCACCATTCAGACTGCCCTGTTTAATGCACCTCTCGTGGTCATTGTTGGGTGGGGTCTAAATAAGGGCATGGATTTGAACTTTGTTCTCTTCGACATAATCATCGTGATATTGTCTATTCTCGTTGTCGGCAACTTTCTCAGAGACCAGAAGTGTAACTACCTCGAGGGCGCTCTTTGTGTTATCGTCTACATTATAATTGCTGTGGCGGCTTTCTATTACCCGGGCCTAGAAGAATAGGGCGAGTTTCATGAGCGAGGTATTTATGAGCATATGAGGATTGCACCGTCATTCTTGCATTTCAAATTATCAAGGGAGGAGTAGATGGGAAAGGGTAATGCATAGCGAGTTACTTTCTCTTGCTTTGTTTTACTATGGCTGAGCGAGACTGAGCGATTGAGCATTAAAAGAGCAGTTAGACACCATTCAACGAAGATTATGACAAAGCCACTGCCAGTGCTGGGTGGGGTATCGTTTTATCCCAGAACGAGAAGTGGCATGTGAGATCTATCCAAGTCGAAGAAGAGAGGCTGAAACTGTCAGCACTTTAGCACCGTTATTGTAGCTAATGTGATGTCTAGTTCTTACGGTGGTTTTTTGGCGGTGACGAGATTGCAAGTGATGGCAGAATCATATACTCAGAACTTTGGAGTGAGAGATGCTATTTCTAGCCGTTGCGTTCCTCGATGACAACGGATTATGGAATGACGAGCGCAATAGAACAGTATGTATGATATTGGTTTGCTTGAGTGTTGTAGTGCTTTTATATATATCCATTTCCTACACCTGAAGCTCAAGATATCATATTCATTACCGGTCGTTGTCATGGGACTGCCGGGTTCACGTGATCATATGTCTCTAAGAAAGGGGTAGCCGGGCAGACAGAAAAAGGGGTACAAAATTACTATTTTGAGCGAAAAGACAATAGGGTGCGTTAGATATTATATATTTTAAAGGTAATGATGGAGTTTTTATTGATTTTTCTTCGGGATGGTGTAACATATTATTTACAAAGTAGAAATCCACTTGCTGACAACTAAATAGAGAGTATAGGATTCCACAACCTGTGATTATCCTATTGTACTTGTACCTGCAGTTCTGCGTAGAGAACAAAACTCCCAGAAAACTCCGTGTGACCATGTCTAGTGGGCGCTGTCACGACATATCCAACCATCATAAACAGCCCGTGAAACGAAATCAAAGCTCAACTTCTCTTACTGGTATCAGATCACTCGCACGGATCCCTTCCGTACGTTACATATAGCACGTGCTTCAAGGCCGGCTCCCTCTCTATAGCCAGCTTCGCAGACGCAGCCTGGGCCAGAATGCTGCCGAATTCCCACTCCATCTCGCACACGCCGTGTGTGTTGACGGAGCCCTGATGGACATAGACCAGGTCGAAGAAAAAGAGCTTGCGGAAGTACTGGTTCAGAAAGTCGTAGTTGACGAAGCGTGCCGGGCCTGTGATGTGCAGCACGCGCGACTCTGCGGGGTTGCGGTTTGCGCGGTAGGCGTTCCGGTTCCAGCGCACGTTGACGCGGTGTCCGAGGATGGAGATGCCGGCGGAGGAGGAGGCTTGGTCCATGAACTCGCAGGCGCCCGCGCGGGTTGTGAAGACGATTTTGGCGGCGCTGGTGTGATGCGTGTCGTCGGGGCGGTTCACGTGGATGGAGAATATCTTGCCGCAGCTTCTGATCACGCTGAGGACGTCTCGCACGTTGGCTTCGCCGGCTGCGCCTTCGACCCAAACACAGGTATTCAGCGACGGGTGTAGGTTGAGGACTTGGTTGGAGCCTCGAGTTATTTGGCCGTGGTAGTTACGATTCGGGCTCGGAATCCCTGCCAGCGGTTGGGGAGCGGTGGCTGCTGGATGGAGAGGCACACAGGTGTTACTGGTCGAGAAAGGCTTCGTAACAGAGACGAGCCGTGATGGTACAAAAGCACCTGCGTCTCCTGATCGTTGCCTAAGAACTTCTATTAAAGGATCAACTGCTCGAGGGTAACGATGTGGTTCGTGGACTACTTGAGGTCTCGTGGTGCTTTTACCAGTACTAGATGGTCCCGGTAAATATGGCTGCGTCGGTAGAGTAAATCCAGCTCTTGAGCCACCTGTTAAAGCTGGCTTTTCCTCGTCTCTTGGTAGGAACACAGAATGTACCACGGCATAATTCATAAAGAAAGACTCTTCTGTAGAAGGGTCGAGGCGGGGATCATTGAGCCACCCCATATTATTGTCAACAGATATATCGGGAATCTCATCCTCAGTTTCAGGGTATGAACGTGGTACGAGGACATTGCCGTTGTTAAATCCGTAAGTTAAAGACTGCCGTGTATTTGGTGGGCTTACTCCCACTCGATGTGCTATATAAGTGTCAGCGGCAGACAGAGTTGGCCTGCAAATGATACGCTTGCTTACGGGGAGTTCGCTCTACAGTGGTACGGTGCTCATGAAAAATAGCCTTGAGCATGTCGTTGACTCTGGAGGGGGCCGCTGGAGTGGCAACGTCAGGCGTGCGGTATGCAGACAGTCTTTACAAAAACATACCTTTCCTCTCCGAGTCATTTGGAGACGATCCACTTTCAGACGTGGCGTAGCCAGAATCCACAATATGTCTATGATCGAGATCGGATTCTGATTCATGAGTCTGACGCGGGAGACTGTCGAAGAGTGCTCTGTTGCAAGCATCGGAACCTCGGGGAGCTGCCATCTTGCCTATTTTTAACTTATTCACCCAAACACAAGAGCTTGATTCACTCCCGAATCTCTAAAAGAGGTAGAAGAGCTGCTTTGCGTGTTGTCGATTCAAGTCAAAGCAAATAGTGGCTGTATCGAGAGGAAGTCGGCTTTTATATGGGAGCCAGACGCGTCAACAAAGAAGGAAGTCCAAAAGTTGTTGAGAAACTTACCATTTAAGCTGCCGAGGACAGGACCAGAGATAATCGTATAAACACGCGTAGGCACCAGCAACAGCAAGGCAACAGGCACGTGTCATAGAGGAAGTTACGACAACTAGCCAGAGGACCATTATGTCGACCACATTCATCACTATGAGCAAGGGAGAGATTATAGTATTGCAGAATCATATATATGAACAAAACACCCAGAGATTCATAAAGCTTCAAGAACGTCCTAGATAGGTCCAAGGCATATCAGAACAATCAAGTCGTTTCAGGCCGTGCTGCAGGTCTCATTGTTCATCATCTCGAAGCTTCCCGGCAGTTATATAGATGTATTTCCCAAATATTCTCCGGCAAGGTTTTCATACGTGTAGTTATGGAACATTGCGAAAATCGGCATGTTTGCAATTCGGCAAACTTCTTGAATTCCTCGATAAGGGGTAATAGTAACCTTAAGCATGTATTACAACATCTGTGAAGCTCGAACAGCATACTTTATATGCCAAACCACACACCTAACTTTGTGAGCCGTTTTCCCCAAACATTGGCGTTATTCATATAATCATCAATCATCGATGCTAGACCTATTCGTCGACTCGTCCTTAATTGAGGCTTCCTGTCCCGTATGTGCGTCACTCATGTCATCAACTGCAACTACATCTTTACTGCCGTTTTCCCTTTTGATTTCCATCACTTCTAAAATCCTTCCACCACGCGATAAAACCGGTTGCGCTAGCACGACGGTCTCGATGCCTGTCGGATTAAGCCCTTCGGGTCCCATCGGCAGTGCATCTATATCGATCTCCATATTCAACAGGCTCTTCAAAATCACCTCGCTGCCAGCCTTGCTCATAACTTCGTTGGACTCTTGACACTGCTCAGATGCAACACACTCCACACAACCCTCATAGCACTGGCAAGCTTCGATTCTACGCACAGCTTGTTTCAGCAGCAGATCAATGAATTCAAATGCCTTGGTGCTGATCCCTGATCCACTGGAGCCTCCCTTGGCATCGTAGAATGTCAGGCGTGCCGGTCGCTTACGGGACGTCTCTCTCTTTGAAAACTCTTTAATGGCGTTCTTACACTCTGTCCTGACATCGCCTGGCATGCTAATAACGAAGTTTGGCATCAAGCTTATTATCGCATGCTCAGCTGCATGAATGGATCCGGCGACGTTCAGTCTCCTCTCGACTAGGATTTCGAGGGCTTGCTTCGGAACATCTAGCCACAACCCTTTGCTTAGGATTATAACGGGGGCATTGTCAACTTCAACAGCATCGAGAATTCGACCCTTCTTGTCGACCTTAAAGAAACCGAAGACATTTTGTTGAACCTTGATAGCTCCGAAGAATGCACGAGAAAGGGACCCTGGGATGCGGCGAATAGCTTCAGTCTCAATAGGATCGACGTCTGTAAAGTCTCGTTGCTGGGTCGTCCAGTTGACTCTAACATGCTCAACCTTGGCAATCTTACGCTCCGGATTGAATTCTTTTACTAGGTAAGTGTTGCCTTGATGCAAGAATATGCCACCGTCATATATGGTAAAGAAGGCGCGAGAAGCTTCAAGCTCTTCCAAAACAACATTACGGCCATGACTAATGTCCACGATAGCAAAGTGTTCTTCGTCGGTGTCTCGAATAGCGACAAACTTTGAGGGACTCGGGCGAAATCGTTCATTACAGTGGTAAAAACCTAGGTCATCTTTCACTAGTCGTTCCTCTGCTATTTCTCGAAGTTTTATCCCAAAGTACTCAGAATCCTCATCTGGTCGAATCGGCATCTCGTAGGCAGCACATTGAATATGACCCTCCAATATTAGGATGTTTTGAAGATCGACTTGTAATTCGCAGTTGGGCCTCGTGAATATTTCATCCGGATTCTGCATATAATACTGGTCTGTTGGAAAGCAATCCCCAACAAGAACAGACAATGAGTCTTTGTTCCTCCTCCCTGCACGTCCACTCTGCTGCCGAAGATTTGCAATGGTATAAGGAAACCCGACAGTCAAAACTGCGTCGAGAGTTCCGATATCAACGCCCAACTCGAGCGCCGTGGTCGCGACAATACCCATCAACTTTCCTTCAAACATTTCGCTTTCAATACGACGTCTGTCTTGCGGAGTGTATCCGCCTCTGTATGCAGTAACTCTGGCCATGCATTCAGGACGTTCAAGGGCTGCCAGCTCACTTTTTACAGCACCTATGAGAACCTCGCATTTTTTACGGATTCGGCAAAACGCAATGACACGGACTCCTCGCAATATCAATTGACAGAACAATCTTGCTGCCTCAGCCATAGTATCTCCACGACCGCTGGACGGGTCTCCCGGATCCTTAAAGGGAGTATTCCAGCATAAGAACTCTTTTCTTCCAGATGGCGAGCCGTCAAAGTCTGTCATTCGAACATCTTGGATTCCAAAGATTGCCTTGAAGTGCTCCTCAGGATTCGCGACTGTAGCAGAGCATGAAATAAATTTGATGTGACGATTCCCCAATGCGGCACAAATCCTTCGCAATCGTCTCATGATGAAGGCAACGTGAGACCCGAAGAGACCATTATAAACGTGGATTTCGTCAACGACTACATATCTTAGATTTTTGAGAAAGGTTCTCCATTTCTCTTCTTGCGGAAGGATAGTCAGATGTAGCATATCAGGGTTGGTGAAGATAATTCTTCCTTCATCCCTAATTAGATTGCGGTCACCCATGGCTGTATCGCCATCGAATGTTTCCACCAGAGTATTTTCAAGGCCAGTCATGAATCTCATCATTTCCTTTAAGCTCCTTCGTTGATCTTGAGCTAATGCCTTTGTTGGAAAGATATACATTGCTCTTGTATTATGATCCTTTTCGAGCTCATGCAGGACTGGAATTTGATAGATCAAAGACTTGCCAGAACTGGTCGAAGTGGCCACAATGACATGATGGCCATCGTAAAGGTTATTGATAGCTTCTACCTGATGGGCATACAACTGCGTAATTCCCCTAGTATTGTAAAGAGCATTTACAAGATTCTGGCTGAGCTGAAAGTTAAGATCGCCAAAGACAGCCTCCTGTGGATCGAATACTCGATGACCATCAGGCACAATCTGACCAGTATACCAATCACTTTCCGTGATCTCCTTGATAATCTCCGAGACTGCCTTCCGCTCTTTCGGGATGCTTTTCGGCAAGATACTAAAATCTGGCTTTGGCGTATTGCTCCTAGACTCTGACGGCTTTGGGATGTAACCTTCAGCTTTTTCACGAAGGGATTTTTCCGGATCTACACCATCTGCCATGCATCTGTTGATAAATTCATTAATGGCGTCATTGAACTTCGTGTTGCGTTTTTCAATCAATGCCATCATCTGCTTCTGACTGAACACGGGCATCTTTAGATCATCTGCCTTGAGTTTCCTTGTGGGCGTTATCGCGTATCCAGTCTTATTATCCTGTACATGCGGTTTCAAGTCTCCATCTACAAACTCGAAAAGTAGCACCTCCTTGCCCTGAAGTCCCTCGTCATCTCTGTTGCTCCCAAGCGCTTCAAGGCCAGTAATCCCCCCGACAGAAGCATCCGGCGGAGGGCCTGCAACAAACCAGTCCTTTGCTCTTCCACCTTTGAAAACTTCATCTCTTTCAGATCCTCTGACGTCTACTTGTAGCATCGCTTCATCGACGTAGGCAAAATTGATCCCTCCAGGCCGCAATGCGACAATAGCAGCAACATCTTCAATCTTCAACTCTCGTTTTGTCTGTCCCTCAACAGTGGACTTGATCGTGTCAAATGTCGTAGCTAGATGCTTTCGTGTACAGCAAAACGTAAAGACTAGGTTGAGAGCGCGGTATGTCTTCTCGAGAGAAGTGAATAGGATGGGCCAGGGAGCATTGCTTGTACTCGAGTTGGAGGAAATGGAGACATTGCGAGCCAATTTCGAGGGAGCCTTGGGTTTCGGAGCTCTGCGCGGCTTTTCGCATCCGTGTTGTGTCTTGGTTGGAATACCTGTCGTGCTTGATGCTTGACCTGTAGTGGAAGTAGCACTAGTAGTACCTCCGTCTTCCTCAATCTCTTGATCTACAATGGCCTTTCTTTTTCGTTTGCGGACTATCTTATTAGATACAGTAGCCGCCTGAGTCTTGGGCATGGCTATAACAGGGATATTGAAAGCGACGACATAGAGCGCTATATAACACACAGGGTAGTTAAGTCGCAGTTACTTGTAACGCTAACGAAGTCGCGTAGATTAACTCATAACGACGCGATTGCAATATGGCGCCTGCTCACGTGCGATTCTACAAGTCAAAGTGCATGCATACATGAATGAGATTTTCTTCATTGCTTTTCCTATTTCTAGCACGACGTGTAATCATCCATCCATTTAAATATCTCCTCGAAAAGTATGTGATTGGCATGAGGCACGCCAAAAGCATTGTAGAAACCCGTGGGAACTTCTCTGTAAAATCGCCTCGCTATGCGTGATATACCAAACTCCAGCCCATGAAGCCTGACCTGGCAGACATTCATTCACCAAGACATAAAATGCCCTCACTGCTAATGAATCACGAACAAATGGAATAGTTCTAATAGAATATCGCCAAGACCCGCGGGACTCAAGAGCTAAGTATATTCCCGCCAGCCGGAAAAGCTGGGACGTGTGGCTTATGGGAGCTCTTTTTGAATCAATGCGATCTCAGAAGTAAATGCCCGAGCGTTCGTCTCCGACATCTATGAAAGTTAGCCAGGTTCCCTTCAATCTTTCATGTTGACTTACCCTTAAAAGCATATTCACAGGCTTCCCTTCATCAAATGCCGTGAAGAGTACTTGTACTGCCGAGTTTGAAGCCTTCTCCTCGAACTTGAGTGCCTTTACAATAATAGTGTTGAGAATAACTCGATGAGTATTTTCCTGACGCATGATAAGCCGTGCAGCAATAACAGGCTCCTCTTCATCACTGATGGATGGATCAAAACTTCCTGATATGGGTGCTCCAGTGAATTCGTCGAACTCGACACAACTTTTGTGGGCATTCAACTTTAGCACACCAACTCCTCGCTCTTTCCATCCCGTCTCTTTAGATTCAAGAGCAAAAAGTTTTGCACGGAATTGAACTAGGGTTGCTTCATCTTCTTCGCCATCATGAATTATCACTATGTGTCGAGAATCAGCCGGACACATTCACGAAACAGTAGATCTTAGAGAAACGTTTGGAACGTTGGATTTAACATACCTTTGCTCACTTTCGGCTTCTTCTTATCATCGGTCTCAGCTTTCTCCTCGTCGTCAAAGGGAGCGCCGCCATCGCTACCATCGTCATCATCGGAGCCGCCTTCCTCGTCGCTTTCAGGAGCACCAAAAGCTTTCGTTACAGGCTCTGCTCCAATTATGCCAGGTGCTCCTGGTTTTGCGAAGGAGGAAATTCCTGAATTCGAGCCAGCGCCAAATCCACTCCCAAATCCAGACCCACCGCCAAATCCGCCTCCAAATCCACTTCCCACAGTACCAAACCCTGATGATGTGGTACTACCGAATCCTGACCCCAGCCCAGTGCTTGAAATTGAGCCTCCAAAAGCAGATTTAGTGGCCGGGCCATCTGCATCGAGAGGCTTACTCGCTGCTAGAGCACCAAACCCCGAATTTGCAGCCAGAGTTGTAGCAGAGCCTCCAAAGACGCTAGGTTTCCCAGCAAGGGCACCGAAAGGTGACGAGCTTGAATTCGCTAGCTTCCCAAACGCGGATGATTCGAATGCAGAAGATGAAGCATTTGCTGGACCTTTCAGAGTGGTACCAAATGTGGCCTTGGGTGGTATCTCAGGGGACTTTTTGGAATCCTTGGATTCAGAAATTGTCGTCTTGGGTTCCTTTGCAGTCTCAGAATGGGGAGTTTCCTGTGAAAAGTATTAACATGACATGATAACATTGCGATCTGACAATGGGCTATACCTTGATGTCTGGTGAAATTGCGACTGCTGTTGTGGGATCCTCTGATGCATCTCGGTGACGCTTCTTTACAGGTGCCGATCCTGATGGCCGTCCACCGTGTATTGTGCCATCGTTTGAGAGACCCTCGTCTCCCTCGGCTTTATCGCCGTCTTCCACTTCTTGATCTCTGCCGCGCTTCTTCTTTGGGGATGAGATGCGATCTCGCATCGCTTGGTCTTGGGCGTCGGATGGCTCAAGTGGCTCTGGCGTCCTGGCTTTGATAGGTGTTGCCGCATCTTTGGTCTCAACTGGGTGCCCAGTCGCGCCCAAATCTGCACTCTCGCTCTCTTCTAATGGCTCATGATCTGAAATAGAAGCATGTTTGAGGTTTTCGCTGGCAGCTGTTGTGGCAGGATCGTCCTTTTCCTGGCTGCCGTCACTCTGCGGATGGGCCATTGTCTCGCCGGCTAACTGATCGTGTTCCAAGGCGGGGCTATCGTCTGAAGCCGCGTCCACTGCAGAGTGCTTGCTATCAGCGTTGTCTGCACCAGCAGTTGGAGACATGGTGAGGAATACTCCGTATGCTCCACAGATGTGATCGCTTGCTGTATCTTGTCCAGCCCACCGTGATTTTACACGCGATTCACTGCGGCGACCAGTTGATCCGCCCGGCTCGAGGCTGCGAGCGCTAAGGATCACTCGCTCGCTTAGCGCGGGGTTGCTGTCAACGTCAGGAGTACTGGCGTTATATCCACACGCATCTTAAAACACTCTGCTCCTGTCAGCTATCAAAATGTCGATTTTATGCCGGTTTCCGATGGTTAAGCTTACAGAGGATGCGATCTGGGTTTGAAGGCTTGCCAGACGTTACTGGCTTTTGTTTCATTAACTCACATCTCAAAGGATATCAGTGACTTCTTTCAGCCTTCTGTAAAGCACTCAGCCTCGTTCTACATTCTTTATCTTACTAGCATCAGTGCCCAACAAAGAAGTATAAAGCCACTTCATAAGCAGTGGTAGTTCCATTTTTACAACTTATTGAGTTCAAGAGAGCCGATATGCTCTGATAGCCTTCCTATTCCCACCTTTTGCACTCGGACAGTAGATATGCCATTCCCATCGGAACCCGACATAGTTGTTACGGTGTCTAGTATCTAAGATATCAATACTTTTCATTCCTCGATGTCCTTACCTTTACTACCTTGAGAGGTTTGGGATATTAAATACTCGCTACTACTACTCTCCGACGAGACTTTTAAAATTAGGCACCACACTGTAATGAATACAAACGGAAGGGATATGAGGTCCTCGTATTATATGTAGATGGCTTTTAGCTAAAATTTAAGGTACATTACTAAGGATATAGTAGTCATTGGCATTTGCAATCTATCAGCCAGCATGATTATTAGCACTGAGCTAAATAGTAAGGTAATGCCGATTCAGAAAATATTCCACAGACTTTATATACCCTAATAACCAAATTTCTCTCGGAACGGTCGAATGGTAGAGTGGTCCAGCACCACTCCCATTTTACTTAGTAACGAATTCAGAAACATGTTGATTCACATCCATGATCTGTTAGTAGTAAAAACAAGTAAACGAAATTAGAAACATGTTGATTCGCATCCATGATCTATTAGTAGTTTCTTCCCTCAAGTCTGTACCAAGTGCAAGACTTGAAGTTTCTTTTGAATTTGGCATTTTTGCTTTTTGGTGGTTTATTTTTATTTTTTGGTGATGGTACTGTCTGTCTATTTATTTAAGCGGGGTAAATAATGCAATGGGCTTAAATCCGTTTCTTGACCTTAGATGTTGTAAGAAGGACTTTCAACTCATTCTTACTTCTAGCCTATTGAGATGAAGGAATTTACCTCACAACCCCTACACTTGATCAACCTCTTTAATCCCGAAAACCTTTGATCTCAAGTCCCGTTCTAGTACATAAATTGCCTTCACATCTTCGCCACCAAGCTCAGTTGCACGTCGGTGTATATTAGTGATCTCGATATTTATCCCACTCTATGCAAAACTAACTTTCGCCACGATGATAGTATATACAAAATTAGACTTTCTAGTAGTAATTATCTAAAAAAAATATAACCCTGACTCAAAGGAAATCAGGATAGTCTATCATATATAAATGCTATTTATAGAGAGCTTATAAGGGCAAGCAACGATAATATCTAAATAAATTTCTTATGTTGACTACTTAACTCTCTATGTAGCTAGGCACCTCTTATTCTAGAAGGATACAAGATAAAGAGCTTCTCGCCACTTAGTTTCAGACTTGTCAATATAAAAATTAGAAATCTTAGAGTACTTGCTATTACAACTGTCTTTAAAGATCCCTTGTAGATGAATCTTCTGGCAACAGCTTATCCTTTAACCTCTTTGATATCTCTCAAACTCAACTTTATATTTGAGCTACTGTTCGTCCAAGCCTCTGCCCTCTCTAGTGATCTGCTACAGCCACCACTCAATTATAAACTTCATCTCAAACTCATTTTGTCACTCTCGGAGAGCAGATCTTCAAAACTCTCGCCAAACTCGGTTTCATCTCAACTTCCAACCTCACAATTCTATCACTTCAAAATGGCGTACGGCCACTCCTACTCTAGTAGCTCCAAAAGAGTAGACCGAAGCTACCTAGAGCCCATTCCATCCGACATACTCAGCGCACTAAGCAACCTTCTCCAACTCCCCAGGATTGGCAGCGGCGCCAACAATGCAGCCAAAAACGTATGCATTCGACACGGTCTCACGGTCGAGCAATATGATGATTATTATCAAAACCCTGTACGTATCCTCTTTACACATTATTTATTCTATTTTCTCAAAGGCTAGAAGAGGTGTAGCAAGTTTAAGGCAATAAACTGATCGGGAGTCTTACAGCAAAGGCTCGTCCGTCAAGTCGAGGAGATGGCAACAGAGACAGGTCGTCAGAATGTCCTTAAACGCAAAGCCAGCGCCCCAACATCTAGCGGATCAAGGGAAAATAGCACTGTACCCTCCGCCGAGACAGCGAAAATCACAGCTCTGAAAGCCGAGATTAGGGAACTGGAGGATCAGAAGGTGCGCGATATTGGCACCTATCAGGATGCCATGGCATCTTTGGCAGTCAATAAGGACACACCATTTGATATTGTTCGTGCGATTGCTGCGAGTTATGTAAGATCCCCCTTCCCAAAAAGAAAAGGCGTAAAGCAAGATGAAAACGAGAATGAGCAAGAAATGAAAACTATACTAGAATCTGCATGGATGAGATAATACTGACTAAATGGATAGCTCGAAATTCCGGAAAGAGTTGTCTTAGCAATGCACGCTTTCTTGATTATTGCTATGCATCGGGGCGAGGATCCGCTGTTGTATAGCGAGCAGGGGAAGGGACAAGGACACACGCACGGGAAGTGGAAGAGAAAGGATTTTGTAGATCTCACGATGCCTTTCACTCCATTGAAAGGGAGGAGTTCTGATGAGAGTTCTATAAAGGCAGAGAGGTCTGTTAAACAGGAAATTACAGCTGAGGAGTATATTAAGCAGGAGATTAAAGATGAGTGGTCTGCCAAGCAGAAGATTAAGACCAAAGACGAGGACGAGGACGAGAATACAGATGTAGATACAAAGGCAGGCGAAAAAGTTGAAGAAGTTGAGGAAGCTGAGGAAGATGAAGTTGAGGACGAGAACATAGATACAGATACAAGGGCAGACGAAGAAGATGAAGAAGCCAAGGAAGATAAAGATGATGAAGACGATGAGGAAGATGAAGATTATCAAAATGGAGAAGACGAGGACAAAAATACAGATGCAGATACAAAGGTAGATGAGGAAGATGAAGAAGATGAAGATGAGGAAGTTGGGGAAATGAGACGCCGCCATAGGGATAAGAGAATAAGGTTGAGGTATTTCGCTCGTAACAGAGCTTGATCGAACGGCGGAGAAATGGTCGGGCCCGGGTATTAGATGCCGAAGGAGGGAACAACACGAAACTGCAGCTATGATTTTTCACTGATATATTATATTTCAGGTCCCCTTTATTTATTGGATGGACAGGAACAGAGAAAGTAATTGGTTGAGAAACAAGGTAGAAACAGTTTTTCCTTTGAGACTGGGTGTGGAATTGATGTGAACGTCTGGGTACCGTGGCCGGAATCTCTACGTATAGAACAGCAGTAACAGGACCGCCACGAAACCGTAGCGAAAGATACTGGGCCAATAATTGATGCTGTTTCTAAATATCCTCATATCCTCATAATAAAGTCAATCAAGAAGAAACAACGTTGTTATATGCGAAACCTGCGGATGCGATTGATCCTGAATATTAAGATTTGGCTAAACCATACTCAGTTACAGCAGCCACGTGCAGTCGTGACGTCTACGGCTCTCAACTTCGCGTCGCGTCAAAGGGCGCGTTAAGTGCTTTGGCTCTATCTCTTTTCCAGATATCGCATTGAGCAGCGAAACTTGCTTGCGCAACTATCAACTCTCTTTGCAGGATTTGTTGTAGTAATGCACATCTCTTTCTGCCCTTGAGTTTGCGATTGAAGTGCCAGCATCTGAAAGTTACAAAAAGAGCCTGCCTCGAGAAGGAGGCGGAGAAGGAGGCAAAAAAGTCAGACTATACACATTCCGGTGAGTTCCAAGGATAAGCGCCATAAATGCATTTGACTTTTAAAGCCTTTCTTGATGAATCAGTACCCTTAGACCAGTAGTGACTCTGATTCTAATTGTTCACCCATAGAAAACTGGTTTTACTGGCCACACTTCACCTCCCCCAGTACCCGAATAATATAGCATATCTCCCGCCATGAGTGATCGATCAACCCCAGACTCCTCCGAGTCAAAGGCTCCAACGACTGCACCCTCTTCACCACCAGAGGACACAATGGATGAAAGAATAGGCCTAGGCACATCACTGGGTGACGAGGACATCAAAAAGCTAGAAGAGGAAGAGAAGAAAGCACATCTTGCAAACGAGAGAGCTGAGCGTATACGTCTGAAGAGGCTGGCAACGAGAAGGAAAAATCAAGTACCCAGTGAAGAGAAAGCTAGAGAGCTAGATGAGCTGCTAGCTAAGAGTGCTGTACGAATTTAGGATATTTGTTCTGTTCTGATCCGTTCTAACGCTTTTCCTAGGCATTCTCCAACATTTTGACAAAAAAGACGCAAGTGCTTGGCCGTGTTGGCTCCGGACTTGACGGCAAAGCGCTTGGTGAGCACGACCTGGAAATGGCGAAACAACCAAAGATTATGAGTGGTGGTAAAATGCGCGATTACCAACTCGAGGGTTTGACCTGGATGTATGAGATTTGTGCCCAAGGAATGAGTGGTATTCTCGCGGATGAAATGGGTCTCGGCAAAACCATCCAAACAATATCCCTGATTGCATTACTTCGAGAGAAGGAGAATTACCTTGGTCCCCATCTTATTGTTGCGCCTCTTAGTACGCTTTCAAATTGGGTTGAAGAGTTCCAGAAATGGACACCGAGTGTACCAGTAATCTTATATCATGGAGATCCAGTGCAGAGAGAGCAGCTAAGAAAAACGAGAATAATGAAGCATATGCAGGGTGGTCGGCCAACGGATATGTTTCCTGTTGTGTGTACTAGCTATGATATTATCCTTAGAGACAAGACTCATTTATCTGGAATAAATTGGGAATTCATTATCATTGTAAGTTGTTTGCTTCAGCCATAAATTTACTACTGGGCAAGCATCTAATCCGACTTTAGGATGAGGGTCATCGTTTAAAGAACTTTGACAGCAAATTATTCCGAGAACTTCGCACTTTCACATCAGCAACTCGTTTGCTCATTACCGGTACACCCTTGCAAAATAACTTGAAAGAGCTTTGGTCACTGCTCAACTTTCTTATGCCACAGGTCTTCACGAATTGGGAAGCTTTCGAATCTTGGTTCGACTTTAGTGATTTACAAGATGATGAAGGAACCGAAGAGTTCATTGCGGACAGAAAGAAGCAGGAGCTAGTAAAGAAGATACATCTCGTCTTACAGCCGCTGCTACTTCGTCGAATTAAAGCTGATGTGGAGCATATGCTCCCTAAGAAGCGAGAATACGTTCTATATGCTCCGATGACCGAGCAACAGGCCGAATTATATAATATCCTTAGTGATAAGAGTGCCGATGCGAGAAAATACCTAGAGAACAAGGTAGTGGAAAGGTTGACTGCAACAAACACACCTGCCACATCTCGAAAGGCAAACCGGAGCAGCTCTAAAGCGATACCAGTTAAAGCTGAGGATTCTGATACTGAAGAAGAAGTCCCACTGAGACTTGCAGTTAGGGGTCGGAAGCGCAAAGCTGGTGCAGACGAGAGCAGTCCAGCAGCTCCCAAAAATGCCTTTGAAATGCTTATGGGCAAGAAGAAGGGTGCTGCTGAGCAGAAGCCTGGAATATCCGGTTCGAAAAGAAAGTCGACTAATAGCTTAGCAACTCCAAATAAAAGCGCCAAGTCAAGTAGACAGTCGACTCCTGCTGGTAGCATACGCAGTCGCCGGGGCCGTAAAACATATAAAGAGGCAGATGCTTCAGATGAAGACAAACTCAGTGATGATGAATTCGAGAAAAGACTTGCTGAGGAACTCGCTGGAACTGACATCAAGGATGTGATCAGTGAAGACGAGGAAGAAATGAAACGAGTCAAAACTCTTGATCTTGCTAGTAAGTCTACCTTTCACATCTTTTTCGTCAATGCTAATGATTTCGCAGAGAAAGAGATCTCTATGAAGAAACTTGGCAACCCTCTTATGCAGCTCCGTCTTGTTTGCAATTCACCACATAATTTCTACAATCCCTGGTCAGCAGATAGCAACCTCCCCGTCGACGAAACTCTCGTCACCTCATCCGGCAAAATGCTTCTTCTCGATCGCCTACTTCCATCCCTCTTCGCCCGCGGCCACAAAGTCCTAATATTCTCCCAATTCAAAACCCAACTCGACATCCTCGAAGATTACGCCCGGGATCTGCGCCAATGGAATGTCTGCCGTATTGACGGCGGTGTCGCTCAAGATGATCGACGTCAACAAATTAAAGACTTCAACGAAGACCCCGACCATCGTTTATTCCTCCTCTCCACACGTGCAGGCGGTCAAGGCATCAACCTCGCATCCGCCGACACAGTAATCCTCTTCGACAGTGACTGGAATCCGCAACAAGACCTCCAAGCCATGGACCGCGCACACCGCATTGGGCAAAAAAGACCCGTAGTCGTCTTCCGCCTTGCCACGAAAGGCACAGTCGAGGAAGGCCTCCTCATGAGCGCAGACGCAAAACGAAGACTCGAGAAGCTGGTGATTAAGAAGGGAGGCTTCAGGACCATGGGCCAGAAGATAGACAAGCACGACGAGGATCTGAACGAGAAGGAGTTGAGGACTTTGCTGCTCAGGGACGGAGAGGTGTTTAGGTTCACAGGCAAGGAGGAGCTGCTCAGTGACGCGGATCTAGATACCCTGTGTGATAGGAGCGACGAGGCATATACCCAAGCCGAGAAGGGGCTGGGTAACGCCGCGGGCTTCAAGATTGTGGAAACGAAAGCAGCGGGGCTGATGACTGATATCGGCACCGCGTAGGGCCTCGTGGGCTGGCGGATATGGGCCAGGAGAAGGCGTGATGAGACGTTGGAAGATTTGTTTTGAATATAGTTGTAAGATAACATGCCTGTGCCGATATAGACAGACAGACGGACAGACGGACAGACGGACATGCATGAGAAATATTTATATATCACGCACTGGGTTGGGTTACACCGTGGCGTTCATTTATACTAGTATATACGAATACATCGATGAAAAAAACATCCGAATTCAGAATCCTCTTGCTAGTTCGTATCCATATATATATTACACAGCCATAACGTATATTTCCTCTCCGATACACATATGTAATACATCTAAAGCGCCCCTTTATATTCCAGGCGGGGTATCCATCCATGCATATATATAGACACCATCAAAACGCCAAAATGCGACTTTCACAAGCCTTCCTTCGCACCATCCGGGCTAATGCTCAATCATATACAAAGCGCTTAGCGCTAAAAGCCCGCTACTCCTCGTTTTTCTTTATTCCAGCTCGTCAAATCTTCTTCTTCTTCAGCCACCCGTCTTTCACCCCGCGCGTCCCACGTACTCATCCCCTCGCCCGGCGTTTGATCATCCGAGTCTGCAAGCTCAGCGCCCTTGCCCTTATCCAGATCGATGCCATCATAACTGCTCGCACTCCCACTACTCTCGGCGTCCTCGTCTCGTTCTTGCGGGTCGGGCGAGTTTTCGCGGGATGGGTTCCGGCCAGAGCGGCCTGGCGCGTGGGGGATGTGTGGGGCGCCGCGGAGAGCGTAGTGTGCTGTGTTATCGGGGTCGGAGGGGTCGGAGTGAGTGGCTCTGTACTATTAAGGGGAGAGGGGTGTTAGTAATATTGAATGTATGATATGATAACGCGGGAATTACGAGAAAATGGAGATGATGGAGCCATACCCTTCGAGCTTGCTTTCGACTGTACCGATTCAAGCTCTCGATCAAACGATCCAATATCCATTCCGCCTCGGTGACTTCCGCCAGCATGGGACTGTCATCTCCAATCCAGTCCCATTCCACAAGACCTTCAGACTCTTCCGTGGCCTCAACCTCTTCCTTGGACTTGCGCGTGAAGCGAATGAGCCGAGTGAACTCGACCCATTCTTCATAATTGTACCGCACAGGCGGCTCAGCGCGCAGATCCTGCGCAGTACGCTTGATGGCCAAAGCTAGTTTGCGTACGAGATCATGTTCCGTGCGTTCTAATGGTTCTGCGAGTTCCTCAAGCGTGTCGGGAGGAACAGGAGTGACAATCGAGTCGGGGTCTCTGCGAATTTCCTCGTCGGGGTCTTGAAGACGGAACCCCAGTTTCAATCTCTTCTGCTCTTCTTTATCTGTAGCCCTTTGCTCGAACCACGCCTTCAATTCGGGATGGTGTTGCAGAAAATCATGCCAGACTCCCTCTTTAGGCATGATAGTCCAATCGGCAAGTGTGAAGGTACCTCGATTTATAGCGGCGATGACTGTATCGCTCATGTCAGAGATCAGGATTGTCATGGTTGGAATGGCGAGGAGAGACCAGACGACAAAGAATGGCTTCCCAGCATTGCTTCTAGGACTGAAGTCGCCATAACCGATGGTGAGAAGGGAGACCCAGCAGAAGTACAAGGCTTCAAAGTAACTAAGATTTTGTTCCCTCCTTTCAGCAACCATAAAAACAAGAGCACCGACACACCACAGAATACTGAATGCGAGTAATGATGAGGCTAAAGCAGTGTACTGACGAAATCTATTGGTGTTTTGCTGAATCTTGCGCATGGCGTCGAAACGGTCCTTTTCTTCCTTCAACAATATGAGCTTTTTTCGCCACGAACGGCGTCTTGAACGGCGAGGACGGCCTGCATTCCGCGCGAATATGTTCCCGTCATGGTCCAAGGCTTCAGCATTTGGATCTGCGGGATTCGCTCTTGTGCGATTATGGCCGCCGTGGCTACGTTTTTTCTTCTCGTGAAAGGTCACCACTCCCCCATGGATCTCTAAGTGACCAAGGCCATCCAACGAAGTTTTCTTTTTTCCAATGGAAGGTCTTCTATCCTCGGTCGAAGGGTGGCGAGGAGGCAAACCGAGACGATCGCGAAGCTCGTTTTCACTAGTAACAGAACGTCCAATAGTCATCTCTCGTTGTCTCAACTCGTGCGCTTTAACAATCTTGTCTTTTGACATTGTTCCTGCAAATTTGCGAAGGCTGTTGATCATCAAACCTAGAAAGATGATGCCGAATAGCGAATATATAAATATCAGGCCACGGCCGACGTTGTTATTCGCTACAAAGTCTCCAAAGCCCACGGTGAGTACAGTGGCGTCGCAGAAGTACAGTGCATCGGCATAGTTGAATTCGTCAACTTTAGCAAAGACAGCGGCTCCGCCAGCAAGCCAGAAGAAGAACATCATTGTTTGTAGAATGAGGGTCCGTTGATCGTCATCAAGGTCGAAGTGCTGTGGATATTTTCCCAAGAAGTATCCAAGCATATTAACCATCAGGGTCGAGGACCCCACCATATAAAGAATGCCAGCAATGACGGCGTACCAGTAACCCTGTGAATATGTCTCCCCTGGCCGAATCGGAGGATTGTATATATCCATGGCAACAACAATACCAATAAGCTAAAGAGTCAGCAATTTTTCCAAGATTAGCTTTGCTAGGGTTTCTTACAACACCGGCGGCAAAGAACCAGGCTATGATGGTCACCGGAAGAGCGACAATATATCTTATTTTCTTCGTAAAGTTGCACAGTAAGAATAAATTTCCAATGAAGCCACTCGCCAAAGAGAAGGCATTGAGTATTATTTCCCACTTTGGATCCGGGATATCAACTCCGTTTGCGTCTGCACCTTCGGGCAATTTCCCATTATTTGGTAATGTCACCCTCCATTTCGAGACCAAGGCAGCAATCGAGAGGACGTTCGCGAGAGGGCCTATCGTAGCGGCGAGCAGAGGAATAGCTGTCGAAGCAACCCACCATGATCTATCAAAGCAATTAGTTCTATACAGTATAGCTGGCCAGAATTATACCGAGCCTGACTCACTGAGGCAGATTATCAGTCTTCCCCCGCATCTTGAACACCCCAAGCGTTCTCATGCCCGCTTCCGTCTTCTTCTTCTTCTTCTTCTTGTCTGTCGGCAAGGCTTCTGCCTTGTTCTTCCCGGAGGCGACTCCGTTGGTTTGAGAATCATCCTCCATGGCGGTGGTAATGGTATCGACGCGAGGGCTGTCATATCACAACGACAGCTCCAATTGAATTCCCCAAAACCGATACAGATATAACTACTTCTTCAGAACCTCCCGTGAAAGTTTCAAGAAAATACACCGTCGTATCGTGGTGCTACATGGTCAGCAAAAAGGTACACATCTCCAATGTTTACAGGTGAGGGTTCCGTAGGCTCGACGAATGCTATTTCTGGACGCGCCAGCCATTGAATACAGTCGCAGAGTTCATAGGCATGGCGGTGTGATGCGATGATGGAGAGAGAGAGCATCTAGAGGAGAAGTGTCTGCTATGTTCAGTGCATCGTAGCCCAGGCCGTGCCGTTGTGGTGGCGCAAAAGAAGCTTCTTCCCTGATTATCCGTCACGTCCGCCTCCCGTCCTGATGCCCCGGAGAAAGTCTGGGCTCTTGTAGTGGGTTGCAACAGCCAGACGTCGCGCGGTAGCGAGATGCTGTAGCGTACGCAGCACCGTCAGCGGCTGCCCTGGCACGCTGGGACGGGGTATGGACGGGAAGCTTGGCGGCAAACACTACAATGCGACTGTACAGAGCAGCAATTCAAGATAAAAGTAATCTGCACATGATATACTCTCGATATATAATCAGCATAATGCTCAGCTAGTAATCTCTTCCAGTCAATTCCTTCCTGTAATCCAGCCTCATAGTTCTCACAATCCCTCCCCCAATCCCCCAGCAATTCAGTGTTCGCAGCCAATCTTCCTGTCCATACCTCGTACACTTGGCACAGCGCATTCATTCCTCGAAGCCACGCCACAGCAGCATTTCAAAATATCCCGGGGCCTGTTTGAGATGCGCCTACGATGATCATATCCTGCCTCTGCCCTACAACAGGATCGCAGCCATCTCAGCGGCACGCAGCGTCCTGGCTCGTTCTCCACAGCCCAAAACCACCACCGTAATAGTCTATAAATAAGGCCCAAGTTGAGATTGTCGCCGATTCAGCACATATCCACCCCCCCATCGGCAGCGTTGGAATTCCTTGAGTCGATTCCTTACATGCCTAGCATACAAAAATCCGGGGGGAATACCAAGCTTTTTCTTTTGGGCACTCTTGCAGGATCGCCGCACCGTACCGCCCTTGCCTCGTCATCCCGTGCTCTCCTTATCATTATCACTCGCGATATCAGATATCACTAGGCGCATCCGTTATCGAGTCAGGTGAGCTTCCTGCTGATTTTCACCTCCTTCACCGCTGGTGTAGATCCAGCGAGTGGGGACTTTTGTCCCATCAGTGAGACATTGGGACGCTGCCGTCACTCACCGTGTCAACGCCCGTTCACGACATTTCTGGCCGGCCTGGAAGAGGTGGGAAATTTCAACAGGCTGGAGCGGAGCAGAACGCTGCTGATAAGAACCCGTTAGATAAACCCATTTGTAGATGTACGATAGGCACTGCTGGGCAACATCGTGTACCAAAAAAACTATTTATAAGTTGTCACGCTTATAGGGACATCCCTTACTACATAGATTGCGAGGACACATCAGTGATTACTTGAAGATCAACTCGGCAGAGCACTACAGAAGCTCATGCAATTCAGACGACCTGAGACAAACTTTTATTTGATTGCTACTAAATGCAGCGCAGTGGTCCTATTTACTCCACACTCCTTCTTTCATCCATCCCCGCTGAAAGACTGTCCGCCTCTGGTACAGGGGAGTCGAGGTGAACCGTATGAAGGGAAAAGAAAATTGGACCCAGATGGATTAGTCAGGTATTAGTCAAGTTGCCTGTGCCATTGACTTCTAGAAGCCTGGGCTGTCCTGGTTGTAGTGGTGGTACAGTGAAGAAGACTGACGGAGAGGCCGGCAGCGTGCCGTATATGCCAACAAAGTCGAGGAAGGAAAGGTCGTTATAGTCGAATCATCAGCAAGAAGCACCGACTATCTCTGGTATGATGATCGTCCCTGAGCATTTCATGTAGTAGATTGTGGAGTAGATGATTCGCTGTCACCAACCATGTCCGCAACTCGCATCTTCTTCGCAGGTGGTCCAGCACTATCGCGCATCTCACTAATTTCGCGTTCCATATCATCAAGGCGTCTCTTCAGCTGATTCTCACGTCGTTGCGACTCCTCCAAGTGAATACGCAGATTGTGTTCAGATTCACGTCTCATCTCCTCGCCGCGTCTTGCGTTGGCCTCATCTTGTTCGAGCTGAGTGACGCGTCCTCGGAAGAGCTCGTTGATCACTTCAAGTTCACTGACGCGAGTTTTGAGGGAAGAATTGGATGCGATAAGCTGTTCGTACGTCTGAGGTACTTCTAGATGGCGATCGCCATTCACAGAAGACTCGGATCGACCTGGCGATGCTTGTCTGAGGTGTAGGGGTGGTAGCGAGGGGGAGTGGTTGTTGTACTGATCGTGCGATAACGCATTACCATCAAACGCATGGAGATGATTCCCATACATTGAAGGTGTAGCGGTACGCGAGATCGGTGAGTGAGAACCGTCAGAATGCCCGTTTTGTGACTTTTGCGACGTTCGACGGTGGCCGAGCGATCCCGGTGGAGGAGTGCCAGCTTGCGATCGGGAGTCGCCAATGCCATTCGGCGAGTCGAAGAGGCTCTAAGTGGACGCGTCAATAACAGTCGCACTGGGAGAAGACGATGAGAAAGTCGTCTGCTTACCTTCTTCTTCTGACCTTGCCCTGGGCCTGATGTCTTGACGCGATTCCGACTCTTGATAACATCTGTCTTCAGGCTTATCGGACGAGGACGGCCATGGAGTTTGAGGAAAAGGCCGCAGGCGTTGCAGAGCACCGATCCGAGCTCGTCTCTTCGCCATAGAGGCGTCGTAGAGGTCGTGCAATTCTGGCATGTTGGCTGCGACGCATCGCGATCGTTGTTAGACATTGTTGCCATGATTGCGATAGGGTTGGGTTGTGGGCGATAAGAGATTGATTATTGAAAAACTGGGAGACTGCACAGATTGCACGAGACGGCTAACGAGGCAGTGCGCTACTAAGCGAGATAGTGGGAATGCGTCTACCGCGCCGCCGTAGTCGTCCGTAATCGTGTGTGAATGGATGTGCAGAGAGGTGGAAGGGGCAATGGCGGGGAAGAGACACAGGAGGAAAAGGAGTCGGTGAAGCTGCGCAGACTTACAGGTGAGTTCCCTAGTCCACCACCGCTCGTTGCAGACGGCGACGACATGGCATACGATACACCGTTGTTCGGTCCAACATGGAATGGCCTGCTTTCGGAATTAGCGCTGATTGCCTTCTAGCTGTTATCGCCCGTCTCTCCTGAAATAATAATCCTGCAATGCAAACTTCCGGCGCTCCGGTACTTGAGCGACGCTCGCTGCCGTCGACAGACTGATAACGCGCCGATATGAGACCAGCAGGGATGGTGAAATCCCCTGAAAATTTCAGGTGTATGCCGCGCTTGCAGCACCCTATTCTTCGATTCTTCTATTCTGGATGTACAGTACAGAGACCGCCTCAACATACCTCAGTTGTGATGATTCGCTGTCCGACGTGATCGATGCTAATGCAGAGAGGCCTGGGAGTTTGGGCAGCTGTGGGAGCGATGCACTGTGCTGGAGCTTGGACTGAGTTGTAGAAGTCGAAGAAGGTCTAGATATAGGATCTAGGGATGGCAATGACTGCCTCCCATCGTTTATCAGCGAATTCGCATTGAATGCAGGTAGCTCGCGCGTCTGATCTCTCGGCGAGGGTGGCCGTAAATGATCAATGGGCGGTGCCCGGTACAGAGGAGCTGCTGTCGACGCCGTGATTGCGGTTGTTCGAGGACTCGATCGCGTCTCGAGATGAGGCGCGATGTTGAAATATCTTTAAAGGGAGGTAGGCTTTCGTGGGTTTGACTCTGTCTGTCGCCGCGGGAAGGATGGGTGGTTTGATGCTTGATTGGCCGGAGAAGGCGGACGTCTGGAAAGAATGAAGAAAAGGCAGCGCTCTCTATACGCGTGAAAAAGAGTAGGTTGGAGATATTAAGAGATAATATTGCTATACAAAAACTGGGTGAAGATGTTGATACAGATCAGTAGCCGGGAGAAAATGGTGTTAGACAAGGTCTTGGTCAGGAAGCTTGGAGCTTAGATTGCAAGTTCATCGATTGGCATGCTGCCCCTTATCCAGCAGGCTAACGCCCCGATATCCAAATTACGATCTATAAAAAGAGCATGCATGACGCAAGGTTTGCCATGCAATCTATTGTTCCAGAGACATGTCAGCATTAACTATCCGGCTGGAGAATGCTGTTGGGAATGTTGTGGGATTATCATTATCAACTTAAGCCTGCTTGTCGTGACGGAGGCCCGGCCATGCCCAGGCTCTGGATCCTGTCTAGACCTTCGTGCTCTACAAATAGGAGACAAGATGCAAGCACAGTAACGGTGCATCCCGGGCACGGCCAACTCAAATCTGTCCTCTACAGTACTGCTACAACAGCTACAAAGACGAAGACGTCTCGCTGCACACTTTTTTGCAGTTAATATCTATCGCTAATCAGCGCTTCTTATGTGGGATCAAAGCAGGCCCTGCGCACGAGAAATTCACGACATGTCACGAGTCTTGGAAGATCCGGCCATCGCGCCAAAAATACGTAACACGCTTTGTGGGTCGTATTTATCAGGATATTAGCCTACTGAAAAGGTATTTTCTGACGTCGCAATTCCATTACTCGACGACTCGGATAGGAGCAGCTGTTGGCCGGGTCTGCCTCACGGTTCGAATGCTTATTTGCCTCGACGCAGAAGAGGATTATGCTCCATGCGATGTGTCTTCCCGGGTTCTGGGTCTTCACGCACGCGTTGTTGATTGTTGATCCCAGGGTATCTTCATATCAGATAGATCCGGATCTGCGCTAATAATACGATAAAGGAGTGGATCGATGCTTTGGTGTGTCGATAAACATAGCAAGGCTGACACCGACTGATCAAGCTCATCCGAGATTTCTTTTACGGAGCCGTATGGGTGGTTGAAGCCACCGTGGCTGATCAAGAGAATCTGCCCGAGGCGGTGGCCGCATTCCGAATGCCACAATCACGCATCTGATAAGCGCAAGCTGCGGGCAGCTGCGTAATAGGTACTACTGCTTAGTATTTATGCCTTTTGGCGATTGCATAGTATATGTCTACTACCGTATGCTTATCGATATAGTGTATTAAAAAAAGTGCCCTGGTTATAGTAATTACACAAAAGTCTCAAGTAAACACAGCCATGAACATTCGCGCGATCTCTCACAGAGTTCCGAGTATTGTCGCTGCAGCATCTCTCTTCAGAGATCGAGTCGGCATTAAAATCCCCAAAACATGAAAACTACAATATTATTGATAGAATGAAAGCATTCTATTTACTCGAATATACTGTATTCGCCATATCTGTACAAGTACATTACCTTTGCGAGCCCCTTTTTAGAGTTGATTTTGGTTGTCTCCACGTCAATTAGGTGGCGCGGGAAGCTCCGTAAACGAATATCTGCTTTGGATTCTGGACAAAGGCACCAGCGTAACCTTCGAGCCCATCACTACCACCATAATTTACCGTTCTTGACAATGAGTTAATGCTGCTTTGAGCATCATGGTGAAAAGCCGGCCAGCCACTACGGGCTATGCCCGGATTGCCCAAGCTGAAGACTACAGCGACGATGAAGACGACGATGTTGACAATCTAGCTACTAGTCATTTGTCACTACCAGCAGATGCTCCACGGTATACCTCCATATCCCAACCACGGCCTCACGGAGGAATGGTTACAGGTGGCGGGAATACGCCAGTCTCGAGTCGAAAACAGCGAAATCAGAGACGGCATCGAAGTAACTCTGGTGTTGATATCAAGGCCATCAATGCACGTTTGGAAAGATGGGCAGACGAAATCGCTTCAAAGTTCAAGATTGGGTCCACGAAAGGCAAGGCTGATGAGCAGGAGCGATTAGAGATACATCATTCTGTCTTTCAACCACCCGAGGGTGTTCGACCACTGACAACGGAACAATTGGCTTCTGAGGGCGATGGCGGCCGGATGACAAGGGAACAGTTCGATGAAGTGGTTGAGGGTGTCAGGATTGCAATGGAGCATGGCATGCATCCGAAAATGATATCTCAAGGAAGTTCTGGGAGTTATTTTGCGCGAAACAGTGCCGGCAAAACTGTTGGCGTCTTCAAACCAAAGGACGAAGAACCATACGCTGCAGGCAATCCGAAATGGAACAAATGGATACATCGTAACCTATTCCCGTGCTTCTTTGGACGAGCCTGCTTGATACCTAATCTGAGTTATGTGTCCGAGGCTGCCGCATATACGCTGGACAGCAGATTGCGAACCAATTTGGTCCCATATACTGATATTGTACATTTATCATCCAAATCTTTTCACTACGATTTCTGGACTCGTCGAAATTTCTACAGAAAGAAGAAGCCGTTACCATCTAAACCAGGTAGCTTTCAGGTTTTCCTCGAAGGCTTCTCAGATGCAAATATCTTTCTACGCAAACATCCTTGGCCTGATCAGTACAACGGAGGATTCAGGTTCAGCGATGCACCGAAAAGAAAAAGATCATGGAATGATCCATGTAGGTCAAGCGTAGCCGAGTCAGATGGTGAAGATAGTGGATCTCCCTCAGCAGAAGAAACACATCAACGACGATTCTTCTGGACAGACGCACTCCAAGTCTCGTTCAGGGAAGAGCTCGAGAAACTTGTTATTTTGGATTATATTATGCGTAATACAGACAGAGGTTTGGATAATTGGATGATCAAGGTAGACTGGGATAGTCAAGCTGTTTCAATTGTCTCGGAACCTCAACAAATGGGTGGATTAGCAGCTGAACCGAACGGGCCTCGTCCCGTCTCTGCTAATGGGCATATTGGCCTTTCTGATCTATCACGTTCCGATTCATACCGGCAGCAGATTCCTATGGATCCGTCTAGCCGTCCTGCAACACCCAATTCCGGTCCACAGATTACAATAGGAGCCATTGATAACAGCTTGTCTTGGCCATGGAAGCATCCTGACGCGTGGCGAAGCTTTCCATTTGGGTGGTTATTCTTACCAGTATCGCTCATTGGGCAGCCCTTCTCCGAAAAGACTCGCCAGCACTTTCTTCCTCTGCTCACATCGAAGCCTTGGTGGAGTGAGACACAGTTGGCATTGCGAAAAGTGTTCAGTCAAGATGCCGATTTTCAGGAGCGCATGTTTGCCAGACAAATGGCGGTGATGAAAGGACAGGCCTGGAATGTGGTTGAGACGCTGAAGACGCCAGATCATGGCCCTCTTGAACTAACTAGGAGAGCTCGAGTTTGTGTTTGGGATGACCTTGTTGATATTCCCGTGGCAATGCCAATGAAAGCGCCGTCTCTCGATATGCGCCGTCGACGTGAAGCAGAATCAAGCAGCAGGCAACAGGAAGAGATGGATATCAGCGCTGCTAATGCATCAGCGCCACAGCCAGACCTCATCGGTTTTAGCAGTCCGACGTCTGAGCTACCTAACCCGAATCGCTTTGAATTAGCATCGCCTCACACTAGCGAAAATGCTTCAATAATTTTAGCACCTGAGTCCCCTACGGAAACCACGAATGGTGATGGATCAGGTTCCAAGTTAACTCAAGTAACATTCTCTGGCCGGCCGACGTTTGATCAATCGCCGTCGCGTGTGAGTTTTTCTGGTCCGTCGCGTTCGATGCCACAGTATCCTCGGAATCCGAACAGAAGATTCTCATTCTCTACTCTGAAGAGTAGTCATCCTCAAATGATGTATGATGGCGATGATAATGAGGGTGACCTCGGATATGCGGCTGCGGAAGGCATGGAAGGAAATCAACGAAAAGTTATCGTAGAAAGGTTGGAGACTGTTAAGAGTAAGAACCCTGTTTTCACATGGTGTTAAACTATGGGCATTGTATTTAGAAGGCTCTTGTATTATTCCATAGGAGCAGGTATCACTACGGATTATAGGTTCATGGCCATAAAGCATAGATACAGAAAGGTTCTTGGCTCTCTCGATTTAAGTAGAACGCGAACATTGACTTCACGGCCACGTGACGGCCACCGTCAGCAGTACCTTATTATCAATAGACTCATCATATGACTGTGGCCATGTGAGAGCTTACCATTGCCTCTCCTGGATGTCTTGAAGATTGGTAATCAGCTTGTAACGCCTTAGGCTCGGAGTGGCCATTTAAAAGGATATTTATCAGCTGACCACAATGCGCTTAGCGTTTAGCTCGAGGCGTCGGAACCGATGCCGCGACGAAATCAATTCAAAGACATCGCTTATGTTATCGGTGTTGAATCACGAATCCAGTGACCCAGAGAGGCGTAACGGAAGAGAGCAGTCATTGAACTTGCGCGCTGGTTTTATAATCCACTCCTTTGTCCATGCAAACACCCACGCCGCAGTGAATCCTCCATCCTATATCTAGCCTTACGTCCACCCGCCTTCCGAGCCTACATGCCTGCATCATCTCGCACTGTCGACTCTATCTGTACCTCGATTCCGTCACCGGCGCAAACTCACAAAATACAAACGGCACAGATTGCCTAACCTGCCTGCATGTTACCGTAGTGCGCCCTCGCAATACGGCTGGACGATCAGTTATGGCGTCTCAAAACCAGCCAAATGGTATTTCCACTACTTTCATCACTCCTTCCCAAAATCTCTTGAAGAGAGGCTCTGTCAGAGCCTCTCTCTGACCCTCTCATCAGTAGTTTTTTCCTTCCAGATACCTATGCTACTCCCCCATATCACATTACTCACACAAGTGTTTGTCAAAAGGTCGTTCATGCCCAGATGTCCCCTTCGACGCCACGGGCGCATCGCGACTACAGTCGACTCCGAAGTGGGATGCAGCAGCCCTGCTGAACCCAAAGGGCATCCACAAGTCCCAGCCGAAAGACGAACGCAAGGATAACGTTGCCTTGCAGCGCAACTGCTCTCCCAATGTTGCCTTCCAGTTCGACAGCCCTGGAGGCTCGCCTGGATTTGCCCAGTACGCTACCCCGCCTCTTCACAATGGAAATGGTTTCACACAGAATGGCACTGGTCTCACGCCTCACGGTAATGGCTTTGCATATCAGAATGATCCTGCTTTGAGGCCGAACAATGTTATGGGTTCTGGCATGGGTATGGGTCATATGCTCGAACGGATGCATGGTGTATCAGAGCGCGAAATTGTCCCCCAGAAACGTCGTAGAATCCAAGGCGAAGAGGAGGAGAGGAAAGCTCATTTCACTGGTGGTGGCAGTGGCGGTGTTTTAGGACAATATATGAACCAAAAGAAAGAGGAAGGCAGGAAGGAAGCTTCAGCAAATGGTACCAGGCCTGCGGTAGATCTTACTGGTGGTAGGTTATACACGATGCTTTGAAAAGACATGTGCTTACACTTTCAATAGCAGATGAAGAAGAGGATGTAATCATTTTAGGTACAGTAGGTGATAAGGAAGTCTGCTATGGACGCATCGAAGGTGCCGATATAAATGCTTTCAAGGTCCCAACACCCAAGGAAGGAGCGCAGGCTATTTCTTCTGGATTTTGGCCACAGGTTAAAATCATATTAAAAAGAAAAGTGGGTGATAAGACTCAAATCGTTCATATTGTCGACAGTACGCGTACGGTTATCGGCTGTCTTGATGTCAACACGGCTATTGGCATTGTACCGATCCTCGATTCTAGGCTAGGTGTTCGAACATCAGCACGGATTCTGACTCGACAAAAGAAGTCTGACGATCTTCCGCCAGGGTCCGACGTTTCTTGTCGATACAATCTAGATCTCACACTTTATGGCCCTCGCAAGCATGCATTGCAAATTGGAAAGCATCTATCTCAGAAACAGCTTTGGCTAAGAACGCCATTATTTGTAGAGGCTGGCGTCGAACTATATAATCCCCACTCTATTCAGAAACCTCAACAACCTGTTAGACCTGGAAGATGTACTGGCTATAATTCAAGCTCGAGTTTTGCAATGAGGACTGTCGAGGAGATTAGGAGCGATGTTCTGGGAATGTTCGACTCTCTTGAAAAGTCCGAAAATTTGCCAGAGATGGATGCTGATCCACGTATTCTGACGGATCTTCTTTGCCATCAAAAGCAAGGTCTTTATTTCATGACAAACAAGGAAAAGGAGCGTGTTTTCGGTGAAAATGAAGCAGATAATAGTTCCCTCTGGAGACTGAAGATCGCCAACAGCGGACAAAAGAGCTACTACAATGTTATCACAGGGCAAGAGGAACGCCAGAGTCCACCGCAGGTACTTGGAGGCATACTTGCTGATATGATGGGCTTGGGTAAAACTCTAAGCATGTTGGCTCTGATCGTTGCATCACTTGACGAGTCAAAAGAGTGGGCCAAAAAGGTACCTCCCCCGCCTCAGGGAGATGAAATCCAGCTGGTTCAAAACTGCAAAACCACGTTATTGGTCTCTCCCTTAAGCACAATTGCAAACTGGGAAGAGCAAATTACCCAGCATATCCAACCCGGCACTCTCAAGTACCACGTCTATCATGGTGGAAGTCGATGCAGGGATATCAAAAAGCTGGCAGAATTTGACCTTGTCATCACTACGTATGGTTCTGTTGCAAGTGAGCTGAATAGGAGGATTAAAGGAAAGGATGGGCCATATCCATTGGAGGAAATGAATTGGTTCCGCATAATTCTTGATGAGGCACACATGATTCGAGAGCAATCAACCCTTCAATCTAAAGCGATCTGTCGTCTACAGGCTCAAAGACGATGGGCAGTCACTGGAACGCCAGTTCAAAACCGCCTCGACGATCTTGGAGCTCTCATCAAGTTCCTTCGCGTCAAACCGTTCGATGAGAAGAGAGGATTTGCACAATACATCCTTGGTCCGTGTAAGAACGCAGACCCAGAAATCCTGCCAAAGCTTCGTCTTCTAGTTGATAGTATTACTCTCCGCCGTTTAAAGGACAGAATCAACCTACCAGCTCGCCGCGATCATCTCGTGAGACTTGACTTTAATCCAGAAGAACGCCAACTCTATGATATATTCGCCAAGAATGCAAGTGACAGGGTTGCCGTACTTACTAGTCACAGAGAAAAGAGTCTTGGTGGTAGAGCTTATGTGCATATCCTGCAATCAATTCTACGTCTTCGTTTGATCTGCGCTCACGGTAAAGAACTTCTCAGTGAAGAGGATCTCAAAATTACTGCAGGCATCACCAAAGCTTCCGCTATCGATCTAGATAGCGACGAAGACGAAGACAAGCCGGCATTGACTTCGAAGCAAGCTTACGACATGTATAACCTTATGAAAGAGACCAATGCCGATATGTGCTCAATGTGCAATGGAAAAATTGGCCCTAACGACGCAGTCGATGCTGATGGTGAGTGTAAGGATGAGATCATTGGTCACATGACGCCATGCTACCATCTGCTATGCACCGGTTGTTTCAAAGAGTACAAGAAGACTGCTGAGAGCACTTCCCAAGACCATCGCCATACAAATTGTACCATTTGTAATCAGTATATCAGGATCTCTTACTTTGCTTTACGGCAAGCGAAAGTCGAAGAAGATGAGAACGCAAGAGCCGAGATTAAGGATGGCGCCAAGCATATCAAGGAACTTGGCCGATATAGGGGACCGCACACGAAGACCAAAGCTCTTATCCAGGATCTTCTCATGTCAAAGGCTGAAAGTGATCTTATGCCCACAGAGCCTCCGATCAAGAGTGTGGTGTTTTCCGGCTGGACCTCTCATCTCGACCTTATTCAGGTGGCTCTTGAAGACAATGGTATTTGTTACACACGTCTTGATGGAAAAATGACACGTACAGCTCGTACAGCAGCTCTCGACACATTTCGTACTAACCCTTCTATCCCTGTGATTCTCGTGTCTATCACAGCTGGTGGATTAGGTCTCAATCTCACCACTGGTAACAAGGTCTATGTCATGGAACCTCAATACAACCCAGCAGCAGAAGCTCAAGCTGTTGACCGAGTACATCGTCTCGGCCAGAAACGAGAAGTGGAGACTGTGCGGTATATCATGAATGACAGTTTCGAAGAGAAGATGCTGGAACTACAAGACAAGAAAAAGAAGCTTGCAAGCTTAAGCATGGATCGTGAGGGAGGACGGACAGCACTCGATAAAGCAGAGGCAACGAGGAAGCGGTTAGAAGACCTGCGAAGTCTATTCAAATAGAGGGTCTTGCTTGGCATAGAATTTCACCTCACGGGATATGGCTGAGGTGGGATGGGAGACGAAGAGGCATTTATCTGGCGTTAAAGGTCATGACACGACGGACGCTCTAGGCGTTGCATCAAGCGATTCTTTACAAGGCGTCTTTCAACAAAGCGATTCAACCATGGTTCTGGTGATGGTCATGTACAGCCATGACTGATCTGGACTAGAATTGTTTTTTTTTTTTTGGGTTTGTTTTACGCTTAGATGATTGATTCAGATATGATTATATATATATATATACTTTTTATTGATGCTCATTGGGCCATTGGTGATCTGCTCGAATGGTTGAGAGTGATGATGGCGATGAGTTGATCATCGTAGGTTTAGTTAGTCTACCGTTTGCGAGCGGATTATAACTGGAGAATGTTTCAAAGAACTAGAAAGAGAAGGCTGGGTGTTATTGATCAACGAATTTATGATCTGATAGTCGCACTGGCATGGTGCTTTTATAATTGTAGGGCCTGTATTGAGAGAGATGTATGTCTGTATAATTGTACGGTGTGGATGGTATGGGAGGTAGGTCGGGATTGGTAACTGAAGAGCTTATTTGTCTATTTTGAAGAGGGGGTTTTCCTTTGGAGATGGGCATTCTGAGGTCTGGTGGGGGGCGGGAGCTTTTTCTGGGTTGTAAATGTATGTATGCGATGTTAGAAATCATGGTGGCTTGCTTATATGTTCTATATTTGGTTGGATATCAGACCCTGGGACGCCAAGCCCCGCTTTACTCAGCCTTGGAAACTCTTCCACTCGGACCTCCAGCACGACCAGGAATTCTTTCGTATCGACTGCAATCCTGGCCAACAATCTGGCCATACACAGCTGCAAAGCGAGGTTCAGCACATTCCAGAAGGCCGTGCCAATGCACACACTCTGCCGCCTGGCGATATCCTCAATAATATGTCCCGAACTTCTGTCTCCATTCGAAGCACCTGATTTTACACATTAGCTTGGTGACCAACGTCTACTGTAATCGTATCCTTTGTAACAGCGGAATTCTAGATATTATGGAACCCGTCAGCGTTGTAGGACTTATGGCTAGCGTCATCGCATGTAGTCAACTTACCCAGGAGCTGTTGAAACGGGTCGGGCCTTCTGACCATAGCAAGGATGAGCTAAGACGGCTTCTGAATGTTATCTACGGTTTCAACGGCGCATATGAGAACCTTGAGTTGGATATCCGCTACAATCCTACTGATAAGAGACGGCTGGACACTGATTATCGTCTTTAAGAGGCTCTACAGCAGTGCAAGGAGTTTATAGACTTCATAAACGAGAGGTTAAAGAATTCAGGCGATGTGCAGCAATACATTAAATCATGGATGACGACGTACAATGTTTGATTTTCTTCTATCACGCACGGCACAAGGATAATCTAGCGGTTTAGTTTTGGATATTTTTCTTGTTTTTGATTTCGATGTTACCACTCTGTCACGACAGCCTAACATACCTCTCTATCTCATCTAGTAATACAATGCCTATTCCCATTCCCGTTCCCAAGACCGTTCTCGTGTAGCATGCCTCTCGACACGCAAGTCTCAATCTCCACCACTCCACTCCTCTTTCATAAAGTAGAACTTGGTTCTCGAACGAGAACCGATCCTCGTTTCCGATCCTCGTTTCCTCCTTTAGCTGATAAAGCACAAACATCCCAAGCCCAGATAGAAGACGAAAAGCGGATAGACCGCAATACCGACTCTGTTCTTGACGACTCCACTGCCACCTAGGATACTAACACCGGCAGCCAACGACCAACCGACCAGGACAATGTAGACTGGTATGCGGGGAATGGTTGGTAGACGGAGTGCTGAGAGGAGAGCTGCGATGACGAGAGGGAAGAGTGTATAGCCGATGATACAAACTGATTGTGCAAAAGAGCTGTTCAAATATTAGCTTCTCGGACAGAATAATATGGAGAGCAAGAGAGAAAAGAAAGGAAACTACTCACATATTCCCCCCTAATAACTTAATCTGGGCCGTAACCACCGCCTCCCCAATCCAGACCATGGCAAAAACGCCGGAAAACACCACACTCTTCTGTTCACTCCTTGCATTAAAGCTCAACAAGAGCGACAGCAGCAAGCAAAAAACCAACGGGCCCCAAAGATCCCAATCCCGCAGCCCCTCGCTCATATTCGCCTGGCTCAAAAGATTCTCCGAATCCAGCGCCCTGCCGGCCAAATTCCTCACCTCGTCTCTGGCGCCGCTGAATCCCGCATTCCGGAAGCCCTCGTAGGCGCCGCGCAGCGACGTCGTATTGTCGAGCATCGAGCCGCCGAGCAGGTATTTCGGATACAGCACCTCGCGCATCTTGGACCAGACGGCGCGCAGGTCGCGGTGCAGCGTGTCCCAGACGGACTCGTCGATCGTGTTGGTTGGGGCGCGCCGGTCCTCGCCCGAAATGGCCGAGGTGAGGTACGATGGGTTCAGAGGACGGGCGGCCGACGACGACGAGATGTTGCCTGTGAGGGGCGCGCGGGACGAGTAGTTCTGGTTGGCGAGCGGGTCATCAAGGTCGTCGAGATCAGCTACGGGGAGGTGTTAGTCCAGTCCCTGAAGCTGCTGTATACCAAAGCGGAGAATGCTTCGAGGGGGATGTAAACATACCATCATCGGGATCAATGAGGTCGTCATGGTCCTCAACGGCAGGATTATAGTTATCGTAAGGGTTCGCGGAAGACGCCATTTTCTCTATTTCTTTTGTCCAGCTTCGGCGCAATCGATAATGTGGCCCTCGCAAATCTTCAACTGTATCTGGACTTTTTGTCTTGGTTAATTGCGAGCGTTCTTTGCGCGGTGCGAGGTTGAGTACTGATAGCTGTCAAAAGCTCCACGGTATCCCCAATTACCCACGCGCGTCCTAGGAGCTCTCTGCACTAGTGCAAATTCAGTTAGATCTCCCATACCTTGACCTGCTCTCTCGAAACTGGTAATAATTAACTTCCAACAATTATATTCAAGCAAAGACTATATCATTTATTTGGGCTTTTATTAATTCCTTAAAACTCACCTGATCGAGTATTTATACTATGCAATCAACATGAGCAAATGAAGTTTTCATTACCTTAAGCTACCACGCATTTTCATGACATTTCCGAGACCTTGTGTATATGAATACTCTCCAAAATCAGGCATAAGCAAATCGACTCCCAATTAACTTAAGCCAATAAGCCATCACGCAAACCATCACTCATAATATCAATCAAAGTTAGCATTCCCACCCCATCCTATCCCATTGTTTCCCACGTTTGCCATCCGACACCAAACAAGCCAACGCTCCCAATCATGGGTGCCCTGATCTCTCAAAGTCAAAAATCAATACCATAAATATCGATCCCGATCCCCGCTTCCACTCGAGCCACTGCTAGAGCCCGGTCCCTGCGGCGGTCCAGGTAGGGCTTGATCCCCGCGATTGCCGTAATACGGCTGCGGATGAGCAAACTGGAAATACCCCGGTCCACGACCATCTTCACCGATATAAGGTCCGAGATGAGCTCGAGCTGGAGAACCTGGCACGTCACTTCCTGGAGGGCTATTTCCATTACCGAACTGCTGTCTCACGAGCTGTTCTTGGCGGGCGTGTAGAAGAGGTTGGGTGTTATCGAGAGGTTCAGTCACTCTGCGATGTAAATCTTCCCATTTTCCCAGGGCTTGGTTTACTGGAGGTTCGCCATCATTCTGGGCTTGAGGGTCCCAGATTGGAAAGCCATTAGCCGGAATAGCTTCTCCTCTTGGGACTCCATGACTATAAGATGCAATATTTCCATTGATTCCGGTTAATGACCAAGCAAAGACAGCTACTTCACGAATGGATTTCATAAAGTCGTTAACCGGTGGACCACTGGAGACTGAGTGGGCTGCATCATGTGCTTGGTGAGGTAAGATAGGCTGAGCTCCCCAAGGTGCAGCAAATAGATCTTGCTGAGCTTCTGCCTGTCGAGCGCGACGTAGGATTACCACCAGTCCGTCCGACGTGCACGACACCACAGCCTCAATTTCTAGAGGTTCAGAAGCCGGCTCTGGATTTCGAGCCCTAGCGCTACCTACAGCGTCATGGCTCGATGGTAAGGAAGAAGAGCTCGACTGAGCAGGAACTTGGCGATCAAACAGGTCATTCGAGCCCTGATCAAAGTAGGTACCATCTCCTGAAGAAGTGTGGTCACTGGAATGACTAGACTTAATATGATCGTTGGACCGCTCATCTCTATATTCCTTGGAGTCTACATCCATTCGATCATTAAGTTCAACACCACCCTCTTCATCAGAATCACTGCTATTGCTAGCATCTCGTTCAAGTTCCTCAAGTTCCTCTGGTCGTCTTGGATCGCGATAGCGAAATCTCAAGTACGCGATAGAGTCGTTGGCTTTAGCACTTTCCAAGCATCTGATAGCATCAGGGAGGCAATTGACTTGCATACACTCATAGAAGCTCTTTCCCTGGAGTTGCTCAGAATCAACTCCTAGGATATCAGCTACTGCATCAGTGGCGTAAAGGACTGACAAGGTGCGAGTGAATCGATTGAGGATGAGTGTAGCACGAGGCTCACGAGCGGCAAGATGTTCAGGGGCAGATCTGAACTTGGCGGAAAGATGCTGAAGCATGTGATAGCGAGGATCACGAGGTGGAGCAGCAAACTTCTGGCTAATAGTTGGAGCTTCTGCCTTACGCTCTATCAAAGATTAGATACATTCATATGAATGGTTTCATGACTTACTCTCGCTTTTCTCGTCCGCCTTGTATATACTGGTGCACGCAACCAAGACATCATAGCTGACGGTAAAGACACATTCACAACCAATCCATTCTCCATCTCTAGCCTTAAGTCTTGCATAATGAAGAACCGCAGCTTTATCCAGTTGAATACCATCGTTATATTCAGCACGAGCGAATGGGACATCATCTGGATGGAAGTAATCGAAACAGGATTTACCAATCACTTCGTTTGCATGACAGTTAAGAACGTCGACAATGGATTCGGATGCATATAGAATATTGGCGTTGGGAGTTAGATCTGTGGAAGAGGTTATTGGTTGTTGAGCTTGAGAGATGGAGAGGGACTCGCTGTGAATGGTTATGAAAGTGGTCTCCATCTTGTCAATAGCTCATAGACTGGCGTTTATATCGCTAAAACGATGCTCAGTCTAATGCCGAGGACTGACTGTTATTTAGCAAGGTAGTGGTCAATATGTCTAGCTTTGGAAGAAACTATACGTCTGTGCGAGAGCTGAAGGCTGGTATCGGGCTTGTAGTAGAGAGTATCAAACGTAGACAACGATGGTTCCGATATGAGAAGGCGTAGCAGTCTCCGATGATGTCGTTGAGAGGTAGAGTCTTGAAAAGTCGGGAGCTTCGTGATACATATACACGAGAAGGGGAGGAGCGAGAGGACGGATCGAGGGCAACTGAATGCACACAAAAGCCAAAAGCGGCTTTGGATTCTTTCGAGGTTTAGGTTTCTTCTCCAACGGAAAGTTCATGTAGACTTACGGGCGTTGCTAATTGTAGATGTGATCGGCAACGTCATGAGAAGAGCAAGAACGTCCTCGTGGATAGAAGGGGAGGAAGGTCGCTCCTGTACTGTACTGCCCGGATTGTAAGCCTGCCGGGACTTCTCGTCAAGCATCAAGCATCAACACAAACCCTTGTTTGGCCAGGTGAAAGGGCGAAAGAAGGATTGAGGATGGTCTTGCCTGCCGAACACCTGGATTCGGTTAGGACGAGAGTCTCTTTCCTGGGTGTCCTGTAATACAGTACAGTACTGTAATACCGGGCACGAATTGCCGCACGGACTCTTTCCCCCGCAATGCGATGGATGATTCGAGTTGGTATATAAGGGATATATGACAGCTATGGCATCTCCGGAATATACAGAACCAGCTTTTCGGACCGGGACAACGGTCGACCCCGGCTTATGCCCGTCTTACCTAGATTATGTATGATACGGGAACAGGAATCCATCCGGATGGGAAACAGAACGGCAGACCGTAACAAGGGCCAGGAGCATCTCGATCCTGGACTTCATGGGTGCTGGCGGTTGAGACGAGACGAGACGTGACGAGCTGCATATACATATACAGGTACACAGGAGTCGTTGAGTGCATGCAACGAGTGGGAGTGGGAGGAGAAGTAGGAGTGGCGATGCAGACACGAATTCATCGTTCCCTAGACTTGTTCGTTAGATACGGGAGCTGCCGGCCTCCAAGACAACAAACAGACAAGTTACTGCTAAGGTCCGGCCGAAACACCAAGGCAACGTCGGAGGTCGGTCTATCAGTTATCGCCATGGTCGCAAATCTCCATCTGCAATCACTCTACAACCTGCAACCTGCAGTCTGAATCATATCAATATAACTATGCCGTGCCAGGTGCTGTCCACAACACGTGCACATATCCTCTGCACGGAGCTTTATAGCCAGAACACAAGCACCCAATGATCAAGTGCACTAGCGCCACCCGGCTTGCTCTAAAAGGAAGCTCGCTCAGGCCAGTAAAGCTGAAAGGGAGAAAAAAAGAAAAAGCGACCGGAACCATGGCGGCGGTGCAGACATGGCCAGGGGGCTATGCACGTTACAGGCATTGAGAAGGCGTGAAAAGCCTCCAATTTCTGGCTCGGGGGGCTCGGACGAGTTTCCGTCTTTTGT